>CADEHL010001390.1:727325-944825 GCA_902827135.1 Harpagifer antarcticus
GAAACCAGAGCCTTGTCTGCTCTGATTGGTTAGCTGGCCGACTCTGTTGTGATTAGAATTGTCCCGCCCCTTAGCCTGTCACATACAATGTGTTGGAGCAGAGAGAAATTCCCACACACCAAATTTAGGATTTTTGCCTTTGCAGACCATTTACATGCACACAAACCTAGATAACATACTACAGGAAACAGAAAACCCCCAAAAGGCCTAATAGCGCCTCGTCAAGAGTTGAAACACCAACAAATGCACTTTACTTACGAGTGATTTCTTGTACACCAACAGGACGCGCGCCTTCGAGTGAACGACCAGCTGATTGCCGTCAACGGAGAGTCGCTATTGGCTAAAACCAACCAAGACGCCATGGAAACGCTGCGGAAATCCATGTCAACGGAGGGAAACAAACGCGGGACGATCCAGCTCATTGTGGCCAGACGAGTGGCCAAAAGAAACGAGGTGAGGAACAAACACAAGACGGATTGGATCGAGAAAGAGAGGTGTAGATATTTAAGCATTAGTCTTTTAAATCAATACGATGCTCCATAATGCAGGTTAGCTTATTTTACACTAATAATACTTTCCACCCAACAATGAAACATTATGATGAAGTCTGCATTATTAAAGCTGCATCAATATATACTTCAGTTAACTGAACACACACAATGATAACTTATATTTCCTCATGGGCTATTATAGCACACTATTAGTCCTTACTGCAGTAAATTGTTGACGTGTGTAAAGTAAGAACAAATTATAAGCCCTGTGAGTCAACCTCTAGTAGCCTGCTACAGTACTTCATTTTGACACACACGCACACACACACACACACACACACAATACTGGAGTCATGCTGTGATTGCTGGTATTAGCTCAAACATTAAGACGGCTATGAATATTAAACCCATGTCGAATTGAATAATATAATAGCAAGTGAGAAATAGTCATTGGATTGGTCGGCATGGTAATAATGTGGCACATATAACATTAATGACACATTGTGTTATTTACCATAACTGAGCACATGTGACCTTTGGCTTCACACGTGCACACCTCAGAGCGGCAGTCGTGCGGACTGTTGACCTGAAACCATGAAAGGCCTGCACGGACATGTGGACAGTATTTATTGAGTAAAGCGGAGATTGCTTTCATTCACAGTTTTAGTCAAGATTTGTTTTTCTGTAAACGAACTTAATCATTTGATAGGGAGGATATGGAGACTTTCAATAACAGAGTTGTCATTGTATCATAGTCTATTCTTTTTTCACTGTATTGTGGTCAATGTCTTTGTTCTTATTCAGTTATATTAGCCGCCTTTAGCTTAGCCATGGTGACGTGAAGTCATGTGACCGTGCTGCTGTTCCTTTATAGCCCAACGTTAGCTTTGTACGACGTGCGTCTGCATTGATACTCTAAATGTTAAAAAGTGGAGATTAGACTGCTGAACAAAACGTGAAAGTATCATAAATGTGTGTTTGCCACGGATATTATTTTTTAGAAATATTCAGAAAGCCAAAAGAAAAATCCCATTGGCTTTTGGTTAAAGGGACCCCTTGCAATGCTAACTTCAGGGTCACCCTTCAAACATCATTGCACCACTCTATTGTCATACTAGATCCACTTATTTAACTAAATAACTGTTTATAATTTAAATAGTTTGTCTAGATGCCCTTTGATATAAAAGTGGTTGTCATATTGATTGAGTTTTTCTGGTAAAAAAGTAGCTAATCTGACACGTTGATCTGAATAAAGACACTTTTGTGGGTTTAGAGTTATTAGGCTCCACTTCAATAACACCCTTCCCTGTGATAAATATTTAAAGCAACCCAAAGCAAAACTCTGGGAACACCCTGAAGAGCAGCGATGAATTGTTATATAAAATAAAAAGTAAGAATTCAGGTCAAAGTAGTTCACCCTCCCCTCCCTCGTCTGCTCCCCTCTCTCGTCTGCTCACCTCCCTTCAGGCAGCTGCAGGAGAAGAGAGAAAACGGAGCTACACAACTTTCCCCTCCCCTCAATGTCATGTTTTTACATTCTCTGTGCACCTTGGCCTGTCGCCTGCTTGAAAGCCGAGGCTGAGTGTGTGAGCTGCTGTGTGCATGTGAGTGTGCATGTGTAACGCCTCCGGCAAAGCCTGGCTTCCCCGCTCTCCTTTTCCAACCTGGTGTGTCAAAGTTTTGATTTCCCCTCGGCCCGTCTGGTAATTGAAAGCAGGGGCTAAGCCTGGAGGTGTGTTTGTGTGTACGAGTGTGTAGCTCTTGTTCATCCCGCTTATGCGCGTCTGCGTTTATTTTCAAGGATCTGTTGCGCAGTTTGGAAACAGATACTTGGCCATGTCGAGGCAGGGAGACCTTAGCCGCAGCATGGCAGGAGTAAAGATTTGAGCGGTGGGAGTCGTGTCAATCTCTGCTTCACTCTCAGAGCCCGAAGCTTGGCCTGAGGCTTTCCGAGCGCCTGGCTACTTATAAGAAATACTGTCCAAGGCACTTTGAGGGGGGGGAAACAACAATGTAACACACTCTCACTCAAAGACACTGCTCAGAGCTGATTAGGAAAGTCCCCTTTGTGTCATTCGGATTCTTAATATCTACGTTACACCCAGCTGTCCATCATATATTTGCTCAAATTAAATAATTACTGTGGGATGAAAGCTTATCGTCGTACCCGCTGACATATGGCATCAAATCATCCTGTGTTTACTTTCCTCTCCATGTCTCCGTCCCCTGACAGCCTCAAATCAATCCTCGCCTTTGCATAAGTGTCAAGCTGAACCGAGTAGCTGATCGAGACCTTCCTGAGACTAATGATCAGGCTGAATATGCGACGAGCCGTGGTGTGATTTGTCGACGCGCCCTCAGTATGGCGGATCCCCTCAGCTGTTACGGAGACGTTTCACCTCGGCTCCTCAGCCGGCCAATTCATTAAAACTCTCATTGAAAGTCAAGAGCGGCCGCATGCCAACAGTCACAGCACCATATGGCCACCTTTTAGAAATGAGTCAGGAGGATTTTTTTGCATCTGTGTGTACGTTCGGTTGGCTCTGTAAGATATAACCGTTTCATTGGTCCGGCATGATTGTTTTTCACCTGCAACCAATGACAAAGTATACTTTACATGATATAGAATTCTACATGAGAAGTTGGTCAGAAAGTTGTGTTTATCAGTGTGTGGGAGAGAAACTAACACAAGGGTTTGAGCTTAGCTATATGTACAGCTGTATTAAACATACAAACCGCCACATCTCCATAATCAGCACTGAAGGCATGACCTTAGTGTTCTCTGTGATTCATGTTGTTTATAGATCAGTAGACCCAACACTATTGCCTCCACAGCAGCCATGTAATACCTTTAACTGTAGCACCATCACCATTCTGAAACTTAACATTTGGCTCTGCGATATTGGTACTAATGGATATTCTATCAGTAATTAGTGGTTGTTTAAGAAGTCAACATATTTCTAGTGTAGAGATTAAAATGAGTCTGAACTCCATCATCTGTAAACTGGACCTATTTGTTTACATCACAACCTATACGCCAGTGGTTATTACAGCACTTTTAGTGAGCTGAAAGCATCGCAGAGACCTTCTGCCACGATCCAATCACGGCCCGGCCTCGTTACAGTCATTGATCGGGTCATTTGGCTCCGGTATTGACTCCTGTGATAGAGTTATCGCTCGTTTTGCAATGCAGGGGATGGTTATCTTCACGGCCTTCAGTAATAAATGCGTAGACCACAGCACGTCAATACAGTCAACTATCCAAAGGACACACACACACACACACACACACACACACACACACACACACACACACACATAAAAACAATACTGACGTCCTGATGTGATTGCTGGTATTAGATACAAAATTAAGACTCCTATGAATATTAAACTCATGTCAACTTGAATAATATAATAGCAAGTGATAAATAGTAATTGGATTGGTCATACACACACACACACACACACACACACACACACACACACACACACACCACACACACACACAGACACATCAAAAACAATACTGGCGTCCTGACAGGGCCAGCAAACGGTCCATTTATCCAGCAAACAAGAAAGTGTCATCATGGGTCCTGGGGGGAAATGTCAAGAAGCTAGCTCGCTAACAGCCTGGGGTTTAACAGCCTATTGGAAATCCATACCCATTTATCATGGTTATCCCACAGCTAGCGTTAGCGTGGTGGATAGCTGCTGTTAGATAGTACTGTTTAGCGGATGGCTATCAGAATCTAAATCAGATTCAGAACACTTTACATATCTTTGGGGACATTATATTTTGGAATAAAATTAAATAAAAAATACATAAATTAATTATTGTATTAGAAAACAATAATAAAGATATTTCTATAAACATTAAAATATAGGATTAAATGTAGAAGATTCCAAATGTTTTTTGAATAACCATTGACATTGTCCCTGTTTTGACTTTGCAGTAACTGGAGCCGTATGAGGATAGCACAGACATGAATCAATACTGTATCCAGGATTATTCACAGGCTTATGACGGCATGGACTTTACCAATGATTGAACTCGTCAAAATGTGCGCCAGAATAATCCAAACAGTCCACAGCCAAAAGAAGAATGGTCTTTTCCATGAACACGACTTTATCAGAATAACAATTGAGTAAATCCAAAAACATGTTCCCACGGGTCTTTGAACCCCTCAGAGGTTATCCATTTGAAGGATAAGATTAAGGATTTACTAAACCCATGTCTATTTATAAAATAAATGATTATGCAAGACCTTGATTTAACCCCATGTGCATTTAGGATATAAATAGGCATGGGTCGTTTAAGTGCAGAAATAGAAAGATATTTTTTCTTCTGTAAAGTTCTTATTTAAAAAATGTTAGCCTGTAACTGTGTCTCAAACTCTGCCTGGTTGTTCCCTTGAATTGAAGGCCTGGATTGTTCAATGATGTTGCTGCTTAACAAGGTGTGGAAAACCTAAGACTTAAACACCTGAACTTTTGAAAGACCATTCATCCGTTTGCAACTTACAAATAATGTATCTAATATATCATATTCCAATTACTTGTATAGACTCTCCTTGCACTATTTTAACGATTTATCGGTTTTATTGTGTTGCACTGTTGGAGGAGGAGCCTGTGACCTAAGATTTCCATTGACATAACTACACTGTACACATGACAATACAAGCCATACATCTTGAATTTTAAAGGTCCCCTATTATACTTTTTTTCATCAATATATTATAGGTCTCAGATATATACAGAGCCTGTCCCTGATTGGCTGAAACACCAAACAGAGCAGCATCCCATAATCCCCTCTGTTTCAGCCCTGTTCCCAAAGTGCTGATTCTCTGTCTGTTACTTCAGATGAAAGTAAGGAGCCCCTCCCCACGCCCCTCTGAGAGACATTTGGTTACAAAGAACTCAATGGTGCTCTAGAGGAGATTCAGGTGATAAGGGGGGGGGGGGTTACCTTGGTTGCTGATTGGCTAATGGTTACACAAGCTAAAACATCGTTATGACATCACAAAGTGGCCAAAATCTGATCAGCTCATTTTCAGACAGGTTTTTATAGAAATGGATCAAAAAGAGAGAGAATCTTTGTTCCTGAAACTTTCAGAGTCTCTTTCCACAGAGGGGACACATGTTGATGTAGAAGAGACATGAAGAAGAGGGGACACATGTTGATGTAGAAGAGACATGAAGAAGAGGGGACACATGTTGATGTAGAAGAGACATGAAGAAGAGGGGACACATGTTGATGTAGAAGAGGGGACACATGTTGATGTAGAAGAGACATGAAGAAGAGGGGACACATGTTGATGTAGAAGAGACATGAAGAAGAGGGGACACATGTTGATGTAGAAGAGACATGAAGAAGAGGGGACACATGTTGATGTAGAAGAGACATGAAGAAGAGGGGACACATGTTGATGTAGAAGAGACATGTAAGAGAGGGGACACATGTTGATGTAGAAGAGACATGAAGAAGAGGGGACACATGTTGATGTAGAAGAGACATGAAGAAGAGGGGACACATGTGATGTAGAAGAGACATGAAGAAGAGGGGACACATGCTGATGTAGAAGAGACATGAAGAAGAGGGGACACATGCTGATGTAGAAGAGACATGAAGAAGAGGGGACACATGCTGATGTAGAAGAGACATGAAGAAGAGGGGACACATGTTGATGTAGAAGAGGGGACACATGTTGATGTAGAAGAGACATGAAGAAGAGGGGACACATGTTGATGTAGAAGAGACATGAAGAAGAGGGGACACATGTTGATGTAGAAGAGACATGAAGAAGAGGGGACACATGTTGATGTAGAAGAGAGACAGGGAGAAGAGGGGACACATGTTGATGTAGAAGAGACATGAAGAAGAGGGGACACATGTTGATGTAGAGAGACATGAAGAAGAGGGGACACATGCTGATGTAGAAGAGACATGAAGAAGAGGGGACACATGTTGATGTAGAAGAGACATGAAGAAGAGGGGACACATGTTGATGTAGAAGAGACATGAAGAAGGGGGACACATGTTGATGTAGAAGAGGGGACACATGTTGATGTAGAAGAGACATGAAGAAGAGGGGACACATGTTGATGTAGAAGAGAACATGAAGAAAGAGGGGGACACATGTTGATGTAGAAAGAGACGTGAAGAAGAGGGGACACATGTTGATGTAGAAGAGACATGAAGAAGAGGGGACACATGTTGATGTAGAAAGAGACATGAAGAAGAGGGGACACATGTTGATGTAGAAGAGACATGAAGAAGAGGGGACCATGTTGATGTAGAAGAGACATGAAGAAGAGGGGACACTGTTGATGTAGAAGAGACTGAAGAAGAGGGGACACATGTTGATGTAGAAGAGACGTGACAAAGTGGATTTTGCACGATAGGTGACCTTTGATTTCTCCACAGGGGTCCCCGGGGAGCCCACTGGGGGGCAGTCAGCAGACCATGAACTCCTCGCTGGACGACCACGAGCGCAGGATCTCCCACTCGCTGTACGGTGGCCTGGAGGGTCTGGACGACAACCTGATGCCCCGACAGGGCATGATGCCGCGCACCATAGGTGAGACCGAGTTGCAGAATCTGAATCAGAATGCCTTTATTGGACATTTACAGAAAAGAGCCAAAGACAGCTTCATGTTGACTCAGAAGCATGCCTTAAAGGAAATATTAAACCTACAACCTATTCTCTCGTGGTAATCCTCCAGGTGCTACTGCTATGCATATCACCGTGTGATATGTCTTCTGGTTGAGGGTTTACTGCCATGCTTTGTTTTAATAATGTTGCTATTTGGGTATTGGTGTGTATTTTATTAGAATCAGCAGGGAATTGTGTTCTGTGACAGTTGAACATTAAGATGTATAAATATATAGAATACAGATTAAATAAATAAAACAATATAAAGAAGTTACATTGGGAATGTGCAATATAATGCAGAAATTGACAATCTGTTGCTGCAGACGCTAGTTAGGGATATATTTTTGTGTGGTGTGTGCTGTGTGTGTTGTGTGTGTGTGTGTGTGTGTGGTGTGTGTGTGTGTTGTGTGTGTGTGGGTGTGTGTGTGTGTGTGTGTGGTGTGTGTGTGTGTGTGTGTGTGTGTGTGGGTGTGTGTGTGTGTGATGTGTGTGTGTGTGTGTGTGTGTGTGGTGTGATGTGTGTGTGTGTGTGGTGTCCTCGCATTACTATCCTTGTACCTAAATCTGTTTACATAGTCACGTGTGGGGACTGGCTTCCCTTATGGGGACAAAATGGAGGTGAAGACTTGGTAAGGGTTAGCATGTGTTGGTTAAGGTTAGGATAAGTCTCCAGTAAATGCATGTAAGTCATGTAATGTCCCCTGAAGTAATGTAATGCATTGTATGTTGTGTTGTGTGTGAGAGATTAGCAAGCATATTTGAATCAGTGTGTGAGAGCTTTGCATGCATCTGTAGGATTGTGTGTGTGTGTGTGTGTGTGTGTAGCACTTGAATGATTGATGGACGGTCGGTGAAGTTGCATAACGTCAAAGAAAGGCTTCTGTTCTCCAGATGGTAGAAAATACTTACATACCAAATACCCTTTCACCTTTAGAAATCTGCAGTGTTTTCTTTGCATTTCTAATAAGAGTAATGGGTATATTTAAATAACAATTACTTCATGTTTATCACTCGCTGAGTCATTTATTTTTTTATGAAACACAGTGTATTATAATCCTCAGTTTGTATACATTAAAGTCAATGTTTTAAAGCATTATAGCGTAAATATAAGTTACTCTAAGGCAGGGATCACCAACTACATCTGTCCAAGGGCCACAATCATTCCGAGAGTCACTTTCGGGGGGAGCGAATTTTATATATAGCCCAGCATTTTGAAGATGTTGACCGGAGGGGGGGGGGGAGTGTGCTAGTGGAGCTCAAGCAGTCTGTTCACGCTAACGAAATCACTTCTTCATCAGGGGCAGGAAGTCTACTGCCTCTCTGTTGGACTCTGTTGGGGGGGGGGGGGAAAGGGTGCTCTAGGGGAAGGCTACGCAGTACGCAGGCTACTGTCCCGCAGCTGCTGCCTCTCTGTTGGACTCCGGTACTGCACCTTACTCACGAGACGTTGTAAAATAAAAAAAGAGTGGGGGGCGAACGCACTAACCACTCCGCCAGCGCCACAGCGCGTGCCGGATGAGAATGTCTGGCGTGCCAGATTTGGCCCGCGGGCCGCCAGTTGATGGTCACTGTTCTAAGGCAGTGCTTCTCAAAGTGTGGTCCGCGGACCACTGGTGGTCCGTGAGCGCCCCCTAGTGGTCCGTGAGTATATTGGTAACATTTCACATTTGAAATAAATGTATTTATTTAAGTTTTCTGCACTCTCGCGGGAATATCTCCGCAATGGAGCGAGCTTAAGTTTCACTGTCGATTGCATAATATAGCCCAGATAAACACCTTCATCACACATGTTGCCACTTGTTTGTACCATTTTCAGGCAATTTGTAAAAAACGATGTGTTTTTGGATATTTGTGGAGTTAGGTGGTCCGCGAGTGTTTTGTTATTGGTTTAGTGGTCCTTGGTTTGACAAAGTTTGAGAAACACTGCTCTAAGGGGTCATTGGATGCTATAAGTGAGGTATATTCAAATATAATACAGCAAAAGCAACCTTAGTCACTCACTATACAACTATATGTAAAATGCATCTAAAATGTCAGTAAGTGACCAGCAATACCAAAGTAGTATGACACCAATCCTTCTTAGGCATTATAATGTGTTGTGATTATGGTTATAAAGCAGAATATACTGGGTCATAAACATATTAAGTGTTTACAGTACCATACTGACATGGCTGCTACAGACAGGTGTTGCTGGTGTTTGTCCCATCGACTTGAATCTCCTTCTAAAGACAATGTAAAGGTCGATCAGTGTACGATCATCATTGTAAGAGAGCAGGGAGGATTATTTAAAGGATGGTCGTGCTAACCTTGAGTGACCTTACACTAATGCTCTGCTCGGGGTTAGGGATACCAAACCCTAATCCTGTGGGGATTAAAAAAGAACTGTGTATTCTCTGACACATCGAACACAAAAACCTGCAGATGTTTGGCCCTCCGTCGCGTGTTCACGACAGAGTTCACTACAGAGTTCACGACAGAGTTCGCGACAGAGTTCACGACAGAGTTCACTACAGATTGCCAGGGATTAGCAGCTCATTTAAAGATGTCAGAGTGGCTTGGGCAACCTTTCGAATGTTCTCACATTTCTCCTAAACACAACGACACCAGATTGAAATCATAATAAACTTTATTTTTATAGCACCTTTCTTGCACAACGCAGCTCAAAGTGCTTCTGCTTTTATGTTATTCTATTTCATCCTATGTTTTTATTGTGTTTTTAGCACTTCTTAACACGTGGCTTGTGTGGTCATTTATTATTTTATGATTCCTTTGATGTTTTAATGTTTTGTCAAGCGCTTTCACACCGGAGTACTTTTCCCAGGAATAGTTCTGATAGTTCCTGGGATTTTGTGTTCACACCAAACCTGGAACCTTTCCACCCCTTTTCAGTCCCTGCTAGATAGCTGGTTTCCTGAGGAGCAAAAGGTTCCAATTTCTGATTGGCTGGGCGAATTGCAAACCACGCCCCGTAGAACTCCGAAAAGTGTTGTGAAGCCACCATTTTATTTGCTTGCATTAGCATTATTAGCATTAGCCCAGCGCACCAACAGAGAGAGACTAACTTATGGCAACACAAAAAAGCGGTCTGGCGATTTACCCGGGACTTCGGGGGGCAGTATACGTCGTGAAGTTGTTTGCGGCCTGCCAGTAAAGAAGAAGAAGAAGAAGAAGAACCAGAAGAAGAACCAGAAGAAGAACCAGAAGAAGAACCAGAAGAAGAACCAGAAGAACAACCAGAAGAACAACCAGAAGAAGAACCAGAACCCTCCCTCGGGAACTTATTCCGGTGTGAACGTGATCTGCTAGATAGTTCCAGAACTAAAGATTTCCGGGAAACTATTACTTACTTACTTTACAGAAAACATATGAACAACAATAAAATGAATACAGAACAAAATGAATTAAAGCTGAAGAGAAATTAAAATATCTTAAAAATGTAAAATAAAAACAAAACAGTAAAACATGGACAATGACACTAGTGAGAATTGAAAGTGAACCCGGCACTGACCTCACCACCTTCAAAGAACTCACCTCTTCAAACTGGCTTTTAATTTGTGATTGTTTCTGTATTATTTGACTTTAACTATATATATTGATTTGTTGTTCTTTTCTTTTCACGATATCTGCTAACAAAATAAATATATTATTATTATATTAAAAAGATTTGTGTAGAGATTTGAACGATTTAATCCTACACACTTAATCAGCCCGGAGGACGGTGTTTTTCCACCACCTGAAGGAAGGTTGGGTTGGTTATAGGAATGTGCTCGGCGTGACCTGGAGTTATCAGAGCTGCACAGTTTCTGAGAGCATCGCCCTGCGGTTTGTGTCAAAGTGAGATTGGAGAGGTTGGGGAGGGATTAAAGCTTTATTTGAAGCGTTGTTTAATTTGCCACTGTTGGCTAAGCACTGAGGATAAGGTCCAGCAGGCTCCGGCTTTAAGCTGGACCCTACAGACGGCTTTGTATAGGTGATTTCTTTTCATAATCTCAGATGCAGATTACACATCGTTTGCTCGTATGAAGGCAACATGTATAAATAAATGTCATTTTGAGAGTATAATAAAGTATCTGCAAATTAACCTTTAAGAATTGTCTGTTAATTTATCAATGTAGCCCCTTCAGAGTCAACGCACTCCCATCTGCTCGCTATTGTAATTCATTAATCGTTCTTACACTTTTACAAATTGAAAGCTAAAAATGTTGTGACAAAAACTTCAAAACAACCCCTATACACTTTAGTTTTAAATGTTGAAAACGCCTTCATTAGTAATAAAACACTTATGTTAGACCTGAAGCCAAATTAAGATGCAGTTCTCAAATAACGATGCCATTATAAAAAAGACATTTTTATTGTTTAAAGGTGGGGTAGGGAAGTTTGAGAAACCGGCTCGAGATACACTTGTTGTTATATTCCATGGAATGCTCTTAACATCCCGATAGCAATGAATATCTGAAGTGCTTTGACAATAATTCCAAAAAATTTCATCTGTGGAAGCCGTGGCGCTGTAAAAAGCACGACCAATCATCTGAGCCGGCTAAAGTAACTGGATGGCCTACCTGCCTGTCAGCCTTCCATCGGGGCACAAACTTATCTCGTGCCCTCATTGGTCATGTGCGCGTTCCTGTGTGTTGGAGGAGGGGCTCTGTGAGGAAGGCTGAAGGAAGGGGAAGATTTGTTCCGGTTGTGTATTTTCAAATTCTAGCGCACTCGAGCACTGGACCTGTATTTTACAGGAAAGGAGTGAGCAGAGTTGTCGATTCTTGTTCTGTTTTCTGTGACTAAAGAGACGCGCTACCATGGAAACCAAACAATGGTGTAGCTGTATTAAAGTCCGAGTGGAAACAGTCCTGAGTAAATCTGATTTTGTCAGAAATGCGGGAGAAATATGACCCCGGGAGGAAACCGGGAGAGGGCTATGAAATCGGGAGGGCTGTCAAGTTTGGGGGGTGTGTGTGTGTGTGTGTGTGTGTGTGTGTGTGTGTGTGTGTGTGTGTGTGTGTGTGTGTGGTCTTTCACAGTTGTCTTTTCTCTCACAACACATAAATCATGCATTAGGCTTTCTCAGAAGACACCATCATTCCCTTTCAGAAGATATCGAGTTGCGTTTTGGACGCCGTGCACGCTCTTGGAATCTCTCGCTGGCTTTCTGCACTCTGAAGATCCCGGGGATAAGAGAGAGACTTAATTATTCCTCCAGGCCAAAAGCTTTCAAGGCCCTGGCAACAGCCTCCTTACTAATTATGCAAATACACCCAAAAATGAAAGGGGAATAAAAAAAGCTTTCATTGGGTGTTATTCTCACCTCTTGCTATCTCCATATTTCATCTCCTTGCATCCTCCTCCCTCCTGGCCACCCCTTAAGGATTCAGTAGTTTGTAACACAAAGCCTCAGATAATAGCCCCTCCCCTGCTGCACCTCAAATGAAATGCCACTTATTGTTCCCCTGCACAAATGATTCCAGCCACTGGGAGAGGTCCTGTGTGTTTGTGGTGTTATGCTCAGGTGATGGGGGGGGGGTGTGCTCCGTCCACATGGCAGCGCTTTTGTTGTCGGTGGATGGCTGCCCTTGGGTGCTGGCACTAAAACAAAGAAGCGCTTTTCCCCCCTCCTTTTACTCGGCGAGCAAGTTGACAGATTCATTGGCTTTCTGCTCAGTCGCTGCCAGTTGATTGGACTGCAGTGATTCAAACTGTGACATTGATGGGATTCTCAGTGTCGTGCATTGGACTGCTAAGGGTGTGTGTGTGTGTGTGTGTGTGTGGGGGGGGTGGGTGTGTGTGTGTGTGTGTGTGTGTGTGTGTGTGTGTGTGTGTGGGGGAATCTGAGAGAGAGAGAGAGAGAGAACACGAACACTCACCCAGACTCCCAAATACTCAGAGAATAACAAACACACAGCAGGAGGGGGCTGAAGTAACACACACACACAGAGAGACAATGACACAAATGTAACAGTTGAGTTAGTGCAGTACAGGTCTGAGTGCGTGGAGGGCGTGCACTCACACACTTCTGCAGCTGCATCAGCACACTTATGTAAATGTTAGGGTAAATGCTCATTATTAACAAGCAGGTGCATTCTTAGACACTTCTATCTAATGAGTATCGTTTATATTAATGTCATTACTTTTGTCTCTTTCTTTTTACCGTTGGCACTTGTCTGAGTCTAAATGCTTTAGAAAACGAAGATAACATTTATGTTTTCCGTGTTAAAAATCGTTATTGAGCGTTTAGAGGCGCCCTTTTATTCCCATGTTCAGGTTCATATCAGCAGGTCACCCTTGAAGAGATCAATGATCTCAATGGGATTCACCTGCATAAATAAAGGTTTGAAAGAAATATCAGTATAGTGTCTCTACTTTAAAGAGTCCTCTACTGCTGATGTTCAGGTGTATATCAGTATGTAGTGTCTCTACTTTAAAGAGTCCTCTACTGCTGATGTTCAGGTGTATATCAGTATGTAGTGTCTCTACTTTAAAGAGTCCTCTACTGCTGATGTTCAGGTGTATATCAGTATGTAGTGTCTCTACTTTAAAGAGTCCTCTCCTGCTGATGTTCAGGTGTATATCAGTATGTAGTGTCTCTACTTTAAAGAGTCCTCTCCTGCTGATGTTCAGGTGTATATCAGTATGTAGTGTCTCTACTTTAAAGAGTCCTCTCCTGCTCATGTTCATTTATGGATTTATGTTTTTCAAACATAATCGCGTTACAATCATGTCAGGTTTTTGGTGGATTTAATTAAGTCTTGGATTGCAAAGTATGAATGTCCTCTAGCAATTTTCAGACGATATATACGTGTGTAACGTTTGTGAAGGCAGGAGGAAAAAAGCTTCCGCGATCACCGTCTCGTCTCCGTTCCTCCAAACCCCGCCCCCTCCCTGAAAAGAATGAGTGACAGGCTGATAGTGACCCGATAGAAACTTTATTATTCACTTAATCACTGAGATATAATGAAGCTAATTTAATCTCATACATTCATGGGATTTATGTAACAGTAAGACAGAGAATGTAAGTGTGCACCCACATGCAGTATTTTTGTTTGTATATGCTATTGTAAATACTCCTGTTGTCTGCTGTGTTCAGACTCAAGTCCTGTGTGTGTGTGTGTGTGTGTGTGTGTGTGTGTGTGTGTGTGTGTGTGTGTGTGTGTGTGTGTCGCCACATTCAGGACATTCAGTGTCCTTTCTTTAACAGAAGACTGTTGCTAGAAGCTGCAGCTAGACTGCAGAAGCATTATTTTTTTGTTTTTGAGGATGGAACAACTTCACACACAGACATAGAGAGGCTAGACCTATACAATTCATTTATTTTGATTTATAAATTAATGTCAAGACATTTATGTTATTGATTTCTGAAGCACTTTCTAAATAATAAAAAGAGAGTTCATATGTATTTACTGCATGTATGCATTGATGAAAAATAAGCCATGTGCAGTAATATAGAAAATTGAGGATGCAACGCATTGGTATGAATCGTGATGCATCGGGATATCGAATTGAATCGAATCGTTGACAGGATAATCGAATCGTGAGACCAGTGAAGATGCACAGCCCTAGTTGGAGCGCTATCCAATAGAAGCGCAAGTGTTACAAAGCGATTTCACTATCGTCAGGAAGTCCAATGGGGGCAACATTGGGATTTTTGCCTTTGCAGACCGTTTACATGCACTAAAACCTATACAACACACTTAAAGAAAGGGAAAATTGCTAAAAGCATAATAGAGCCTCTTTAAAAAACCCTTCCAACTAAACGGTACTAATTTAAAAGTCAATTTCTGAGTCACGACATATCAACTTAGATTATTTGACAATGTTAATAACAGAGTTGTGTGACGCTGGAAGAACAAGCCACTTATTACTTGGTACTTTGAAATGAAAGGTCACTTTGTAACTCATTATTATTCAAGAGGATTAACAGAGAACAGTGACAGATGACTTTTTAAACTACCGTTACAAACACCCAGGCCAATGTTCCCCCTGCATTCAGCTCCATTTACATCAGGTCACCCCGTCCCCCCCCCGTCCCCCCGTCCCCTCAGTAGCACATTGATCCCCTGGATGCTCCTCATGAGAAACAAACAGCGAGGCCAAGTCTCTCGGCTTTCTAAAGACAAACAAACGTCTCCCTGAGCTCAGTACACAACGCTTTCATGACGCATTGAAGCTGCCCTCCTTTTGAGTCAGAGAAACCCCCCCCCCACTCCCAGCTTCCAATTTCAAAATACAGATTAAAGACAAAGTCATGCGCCGCATATCAATGGGAGTTTTTTTAAGCCATGCTTTTCAGAAGCACAGAAAAAAGGGGGACTTTTTTAATGTTTCCCCCCTCAGCATGGCGAAGTTTTATCTCTATTTGTGAGGGCGCAGCTTGAATTAATCACAGTGTTCTGACACAGGAACGCCATTGTGCTCGCTGCCAAACTCCACTTGGTGTAAGCTGATTAGCCAGGAGCACTTTCACTCTGCTTTTATACTTCTAACTATGTCTGTGTGGTTTATGAAGTCGCCCTTTATTTTGTTGTTTTGCAAACTTGTTCTTTGGTAACGGGTTCCTGCAGTTTCATGCTTGACACGTAAATACATCTGGTACTGAGGGTTTGGTGCAGAGAGTCACTAACTTTTATCATATGATTAATACTACATTTATAATATTGTCCTAGCGGCTACAGTTGTGGTCAAACGTTAACATACACTTGTAACGAACTTGTATTTCATGACAGCCTTGATTTTTCAATACATTCTACAACTCTTATGTGTTAGTGATTGGAGCACATACTACTTTAGACGCTTTCACACCGGAGTACTTTTCCCGTTTAGTTCTGATAGTTCCTGGGATTTTGCGTTCACACCAAAAAGAGAACTTAGTTCATGAGAACTTTTACCCCAATGTTTTGTCCCTGCTAGAGAGGTGGTACTTTCCTGGGGAGAAAAAAGTACCAATTTCGATTGGCTGGACGGATTGCAAACCACGCCCCGTAAAACTCGGGGAAGTTTTTTGTAGCCGCCATTTTATTTGTTGGCATTAGCATTATTAGCATTAGCATTAGCCCCGTGCACCAACGGAGAGAGAATAACTTATGGCAACACAAAAAAAAACATGGGAGCGGTGGAGATGAGAAGGTGTCGGCGCTTCTGGTGATTTACTCGGAAGGCTTCAGTAGAAGCTGCTGGGAGTCCCAGCAGCTTCTACTGAAGCCAGTCCCTAACTCCGGGGACTTCCTGCCGGGGACTCTGGGTAGCAGTATACGCCGTGAAGTGGTTTGCGGCCTGCCAGTAAACCCAAAGCAGAAGAAGACTAAGTGACGTCAGCGGCTTCATTTGCCTAATCCTCCCTCAGGGAACTTATTCTGGTGTGAACGCGATCTGTACTTAGTTCCATGGGGGTACTAAGTGCTGGGAACTAAGTGCTCGGAACTAAGCACGGCAAAGTACTTGATGTGAAAGCGGCTTTCAAACTTGAAGTTTGGTTATGTTATGAATTTATAATGGATCTTCTGAAAATGTGATCAAATCTAATACATGTTCTGTCAACTTTTAACCACAACTGTACATAGGTTAGAGTTATTTTAACAGACCATTGTCTAATGTTCCTATATCTTAATTATTTCAATGAAATCACACATGGAATAAAATTGAGCTTTGATCAATTTACATAGCTCTCAAACTGCAGCGTGTGTGTCAGTGTGACGTAAACTCATATTTGATGCATTATGTAGACCAGGGGTCGGCAACCTTTTTGATATGAAGTGCCATTTAAAAAAAAAATTGTTATCAGCGTGCCCACGATCGAGAATTATCAAGGGGGGGGGGGTTGACTGAGGAGCAGGAGGGCGGGGGAGCCTCGCTGCGGGGAAGCAGTGTGTGGACCTGTCAGCGCAACTTACATGATGCCGAATTTAAAACTGAAACACACATTAAACACATTTAAATAATTAGTTTAAACGGCATAATAAAAAGGACGATCGTCCGTTGTGTGATTCTCCAGAACACACATGTTATGATATTAGGGTCACGCAGAGTGAGATGAGATCGCTGTCCCTTTAAGAGAGAGAGAGAGGGGTGTGGCTTGTGCATGTGTGTTTGTGGATGGTAGAGCGACAGTGAGGGAACGTGTGTATGTTTCTGGAAGTGAAACGAGGAAGCAGAGAAACAGAGGTCTGTGTTTTGTGAAACAGAAGAGCAGCTAAATAAATGCAACGGCCTCCCAAGAAGAGCTCGCCTCTCTCCAGTCATTGAAGCTAAAGTGGGTTATTGAACCTGAAGCTTGTTGCTTCTGCCCTCCTCGACTACGGTCTGGGAGCCGACAGGAAAGTTCAACACACAGATGGCCAGTCCGCCCCTTTGTAGCATATTATTTCGATGAGAGATGAGCAGATCGCCACTGGGCTTTCAACTAAAGACACAGCCACGCAAAAACTGCGGCATTTGTACAGCTCCTTATGAGTAGGCTACTGCAATTAGTGCAGTGCTTTCCTCCGTGGTGAAACGATCAGCACCACGGAGGAAAGCGGCAGAAAGTCACCTGGAGATAAAGAGAGCGGGGCTGCGTTGCGTGCATGGCTTCCTGCTGCGGGTAACGGGGAGACGCGCTCTGGCGGCGGTCTCGTTCAGGATCCGAAAATACAATTTAAATATTTTTGCACACTTATTCCTAGTGTGCCACTGGTTACGGTGCCGCGTGCCAATGCTGGCACGCGTGCCAGGGGTTGCCGACCCCTGATGTAGACGAACAACACGAGTCCTTTGACAGTGATTGTGGTCGTTGTGCGGAGACATCAGCAGCTGTGCAGTGATTCATCATCGATATCCATGTTTGCTCTGAACGGTTAAAATGTGCCTCATCGCTGGGTTTGTTATGCACTCACGACTTAAAAAACGTTGAGCAGAACAGCTAAAACAATAGACCTCTCACTGTCTAATTGTTCTGCATCGGACACAACTAGACAAGACAAATAAGAAATGTTCTGATTCACTTTGAAGTCACATTTATTCACAATGTTTATTATTTGTGTACTTTTAGTGTAATTAAGTTGGGGAAGCAACAGCGCTCTATGCTAAGTCTCAAATGACCCCTGGTTTCCTGTCAATGTGCTGAATTAGCCAAGTCATTTTGTACATCGATGATTTTAAAAGGTAAATTCTGTGTGACAAAGCTTGATTTGCTTTTTAGGTAATTTGCACACCGCACTGGCTGATTGTGTTCTGGTCACTTGAATATGTGAATGAGTCCTTTTGTCACTAAAATGATGTACCTCTGTGTGTATTATTGTATGATATCAGACACAACTAGACAAGGGAAAGAGGAGATGCTCTTTGATTCTGAAGGAGAGTCTATTTTATAACAGGATTCAGACTGAAACATTCAAATAACAATGGAGATGACGTCACAATGATGATGGCTGCCGTGTCTATGGCTCCTCTCCATCTCTCTTCACGATTGTATCTGTTTGTTCTATGTCCTATATATATGTTGCTGTTGGAGGAGCCCGTGACCTACGTATTTCATTGCCATATCTACACTGTAGCTAATGTGCACATGACATTAAAGCCTTAAAGGTCCCCTATTATACTGTTTTTCATCAATATATTACAGCTCTCAGATATATACAGAGCCTGTCTCTGATTGGCTGAAACACCACACAGATCATTTCCTGTTTCCAAAGTGCTGATTCTCTGTCTGTTACTTTAGATGAAATTAAGGAGCCCCTCCCCACGCCCCTCTGAGAGACATTTGGTTACAAGAACACAATGGTGCTCTAGAGGAGATTCAGGTGATAAGGGGGGGGGGTGGGGTTACCTTGGTTGGTGATTGGCTAATGGTTACACAAGACAAAACATCGTTATGACATCATAAAGTGGCCAAAATCTGATCAGCTCATTTTCAGACAGGTTTTTATAGAAATGGATCAAAAAGAGAGAAAATCTTTGTTCCTGAAACTTTGAGAGTCTCTTTCCACAGAGGGGACACATGTTGATGTAGAAGAGACATGGAGAAGAGGGGACACATGTTGATGTAGAAGAGACATGAGGAAGAGGGGACACATGTTGATGTAGAAGAGACATGAAGAAGAGGGGACACATGTTGATGTAGAAGAGACATGAAGAAGAGGGGACACATGTTGATGTAGAAGAGACATGGAGAAGAGGGGACACATGTTGATGTAGAAGAGACAGGAGGAAGAGGGGACACATGTTGATGTAGAAGAGACATGAAGAAGAGGGTACACATGTTGATGTAGAAGAGACATGAGGAAGAGGGACACATGTTGATGTAGAAGAGACATGAAGAAGAGGGGACACATGTTGATGTAGAAGAGACATGAAGAAGAGGGGACACATGTTGATGTAGAAGAGACATGGAGAAGAGGGGACACATGTTGATGTAGAAGAGACATGAAGAAGAGGGGACACATGTTGATGTAGAAGAGACATGGAGAAGAGGGGACACATGTTGATGTAGAAGAGACATGGAGAAGAGGGGACACATGTTGATGTAGAAGAGACATGGAGAAGAGGGGACACATGTTGATGTAGAAGAGACATGAGGAAGAGGGGACACATGTTGATGTAGAAGAGACATGAAGAAGAGGGGACACATGTTGATGTAGAAGAGACATGAAGAAGAGGGGACACATGTTGATGAAGAAGAGACATGAAGAAGAGGGGACACATGTTGATGTAGAAGAGACATGAAGAAGAGGGGACACATGTTGATGTAGAAGAGACATGAAGAAGAGGGGACACATGTTGATGTAGGAGAGACATGAAGAAGAGGGGACACATGTTGATGTAGAAGAGACATGAGAAAGAGGGGACACATGTTGATGTAGAAGAGACGTGAGGAAGAGGGGACACATGTTGATGTAGAAGAGACATGAGGAAGAGGGGACACATGTTGATGTAGAAGAGACATGAAGAAGAGGGGACACATGTTGATGTAGAAGAGACGTGAAGAAGAGGGGACACATGTTGATGTAGAAGAGACGTGAAGAAGAGGGGACACATGTTGATGTAGAAGAGACATGAAGAAGAGGGGACACATATTGATGTAGAAGAGACATGGAGAAGAGGGGACACAGTTGATGTAGAAGAGACATGGAGAAGAGGGGACCCATGTTGATGTAGAAGAGACATGAAGAAGAGGGGACACATGTTGATGTAGAAGACGACATGAAGAATAAGGACACATTTGAGTAGAGGGACGTTAGAAGAGGGGACACATGTTGATGTAGAAGAGACGTGAAGAAGAGGGGACACATGTTGATGTAGAAGAGACATGGAGAAGAGGGGACACATGTTGATGTAGAAGAGACATGAAGAAGAGGGGACACATGTTGATGTAGAAGAGACGTGAAGAAGAGGGGACACATGTTGATGTAGAAGAGACATGAAGAAGAGGGGACACATGTTGATGTAGAAGAGACATGAAGAAGAGGGGGACACATGTTGATGTAGAAGAGACATGGAGAAGAGGGGACACATGTTGATGTAGAAGAGACATGAAGAAGAGGGGACACATGTTGATGTAGAAGAGACATGAAGAAGAGGGGACACATGTTGATGTAGAAGAGACATGGAGAAGAGGGACACATGTTGATGTAGAAGAGACATGGAGAAGAGGGGACACATGTTGATGTAGAGGAGACATGAAGAAGAGGGGACACATGGTGATGTAGAAGAGACATGAAGAAGAGGGGACACATGTTGATGTAGGAGAGACATGAAGAAGAGGGGACACATGTTGATGTAGAAGAGACATGAGGAAGAGGGGACACATGTTGATGTAGAAGAGACGTGAGGAAGAGGGGACACATGTTGATGTAGAAGAGACATGAAGAAGAGGGGACACATGTTGATGTAGGAGAGACATGAAGAAGAGGGGACACATGTTGATGTAGAAGAGACATGAGGAAGAGGGGACACATGTTGATGTAGAAGAGACGTGAGGAAGAGGGGACAACATGTTGATGTAGAAGAGACATGAAGAAGAGGGGACACATGTTGATGAAGAAGAGACATGAGGAAGAGGGGACACATGTTGATGTAGAAGAGACATGAAGAAGAGGGGACACATGTTGATGTAGGAGAGACATGAAGAAGAGGGGACACATGTTGATGTAGAAGAGACATGAGGAAGAGGGGACACATGTTGATGTAGAAGAGACAGCAGAAAGCACTGAAACACTCGTAGTCTATCAAGAAATGGAAAGATGTGAGGAATAAAGACATGATGTTTTCTCCTCCAGGAAACTACCAGCTGTCGCCCACCGTCAACATGCCGCAGGATGACACGGTGATCATCGAGGACGACCGGCCGCCCCTCCTGCCCCCCCCTCTCTCCGACCAATCATCATCCAGCTCCCACGATGATGTGGGCTTCACCGCCGAGCTGACGCCGCCCTGGGCCAAAGAGCCGCCTCCTCAGAGCAACAGGTGGGCAACAACCTTCACTTTCCTCCCTCAGTCTTCAGTTCAATTCAATAAGCTTTATTGGCATGAATGTCACGTGAACAATATTGCCAAAGCATTAAGGATAATACAATCCAATAGTGAAATGATAATAATTAATTAAACAATTTACAACAATATATTATTACAAAACCACAAGTATGAAATGTAAAAGAAGGAAACAAAACAAAGACACATGAAGTATAGTGAGCTGTGAGTGCTGGTTGTCTCCTACGCTGTGACATCAGACTAACGTAATGTTTAGATGTACAGAGTGGTGCACGAATGAGTCCTAAAACTTGGCAATGAATCAGCATTTCTGCATTGTGTGTCCCTCGTCTTGAAGTCACTGCGTTTTTAAGGAGTGTCTAGCCAGATGCCTGAAATAAGGTGTGGAGATATTCACATGTTCTGCCTTTGTGTCATGAGTCTCAGTGTCTCAATGAAACTGTTTAACGCCATCACGCTGAACATTAGCGGTGGTGACAGGAAGTCATGTGACTGATTTATTTATTTTATAACCTAGAGTTAGCGTTTTACTTCTGGATATTACATCTACGCTTCAACCATCATCAAGTGGTTGACCTCCAAAAAGACGTTATCAGTGCAGAACTCTAATCAGGAGATGTTCTGTGTAATTATATTAAAGCATGCTTTGCAAACATTTGATGTTTCAAGTTAAGTCTAAGGGCATGGACAAGCCTAGAATGTCAATCATCACTTTCAAAATCCTCTTATGAAAGCTTGTAGTTTTGAACGAGGTCAGTGTGTGTCCTGTACAGTGTGTGTGTGTCCTCTCTCTGATTGGCCCCTGATTGTAGGCAGCTCTCATCCGTACGGCCTCTCAGATGTGAAACACACACACCCACACACACACACACACTGCTGCTGCTGTGTGTGCACCTCAATGTCAGGGGAACACTTTAATAAATGCATCGCATAACACTGAAACTAATCATTATCAAATAGTATGATACATATTTTTTGTAAATTCAGAGTATTATATTATATGATATTACAACATGTATATTTTCTACATTTGTAATGCTGTTTTATTTCTATTTGCGATGTTTACATTTTAGAATTGTTTATTTTTACTCTTATGTGCAATGCCTTGTCCTTTATGCTGCGACGCAAACATTTCCCACATTGGGATCAATAATTTACATCTTATCTTAAACACCGGCTACTGTTGCAACTTAAAGGGGACCTATCATGCAAACATTTTAATACATAAATATGTGTCCGTGGTGCGTCGGGGAAATCACGATGCGTTAGAAAATAAAACCCTTTCTCTTTTCCTCCGTACCCACAACTTTTAAAAACGGGGGAACAACGAGCGGATACAGATTTGCTGCCGATATGACGTCAAATCGGGCGGCGGACCCACAGAAAGTTGCTATCAGAAACAATGCCTGACGTGTTTTGGACGTCATCTCGTCTTTGTTTACATTAGCATCGCTAACACTCAGAGCTAACCTGTACTGAAGAGCACAAGTGTTTAAAAAGCAGGACATAAAGAAGGAACTCACCTTGTGATAAACCCGCAAGAGAAAAAGCATTTGAGCTCCATACTGTTTCAGAAAGAATCCTTGATGTGGTTTAGAACAGGATGGCATTTTATCACAACCAAATGTAACTTTTATTTTTATCTCCGGTAGAATTCTGATCAGGCATTAGCTCCGCTTCCTCTTTTTTTTTTTTAAAGCTAAGGACCCAAGATCCGCGTTTCTCTAACAGGGCTGCAATAGAGGGGTATAAGCAGTTTGAGGCATGGCTACAACGGGTGATGTGTTTGGTATGTTAATCAAAAAACTTCACAGACATGTTTTGTATAGGTATGACCCTACAATATATGTTTCCAATATAGCATCATAGGTCCACTTTAAGTGTAGTCTGGTCAGCGATGAGAAATACTTTGGCTCTCCGATACATATCTATATAATGTTTCTACAGTATCTGTTCTTTTTTCTCATTCTGTTCCTTGTGTGTTTCACTTTGTTCCCTGGTGTTATCTCGTGTTCCTCTCTGTCCCACACCACCTCTGAAGCTGCTTTCCTCTTTTCTTCCAGCCTCCTCTGATTGCTCTGCCCTTTCCTTTTCTTTCTCTTAATATCCCCCCTCATGCTCATTTCCTGTCTCTGACTTTGTTCTTTTTAGCCTCAGTCTCTTATTGGCCCCAACACTTCCTTTTCTTTCATTTTTCTTACTTTTTAAACCCTCCCAATTCTTCTTTAGATTTCCCTCCATCTCTTTTTTCCTTTTTCAAATGTACGAGTTGAAAGAAAAGACGTTCTTTGAACATTTGTCACCCTATTTTGCTTAAACCCATCATCACCACTTTCTTACTTCCTCTTCCGCTCATGAAACCTTTCCTCAGTCTCCATATTTGAGATAGAAATGGCTAGAAAAGTGAGTTATCTAGATTCTCATCTGTTCGCATGCTTCCTTTTAGAGCTGTCACACACATTGTGTCCTCTGTGGGATCATTAAAATCCTCTTATCTTGCCTTTTCTCCAGCTCGGTGAATCCAGATGAAAACGATCCGGACGGCAGCTTTCAAAGGGAAGGCTTTGGGCGCCAGAGCATGTCGGAGAAACGCACCAAACAGTTTGGAGACGCCGCTCACCTCGAGATCATCAAGACACGCAAGTCCAAGAGCATGGATCTAGGTACAACACTTTAAAAACCTCTTAATTTAAGATATTCATCTCATTACAGGGACACATGTTGTATCAGAGCAGGGACTGAGGCAGGATGTGAAACCAGTGGTGGATAGTGTAGATGTTATACTTAACTAAAATTAGCAATACTAAGTTAAAACAAAAAGACACTGTTACAAGTTAACCAGTTAAACCCTGGGCGGGGGCAAAACGCAACATCTTGCAAGAAACAGCGTCTGAGGGCTTCTTAACATTTAATAAACTATGAATGTGTCATACCCACTTACTCAGAAACTCAGCTTTCAGACAATATTAACCATTTTTAGCTAAACGAAACATAAGGGTAATAACAAAGGCTCTGAATTAGCAAAATAAATGCTAACACACAGAACTCACGTTTAAATACCCTTATTACTTATCGGATCTGCACAAACAAGATATCGATTAGCAAGCTGGGATTCCACAGATTCCAGACATATAAGTATCATCACTGAGCGATCAAAACTCGCGGCGAAAGGACAACAAACGACAACAAAACAATTAGGTTTACGGCGCCAAAACAGCTAAAAACGTCTTAACTTTGTGGTGTTCTGATCAGAATTTGTGTTCAATGGCATTAAAACGATAAAAACGCTGATAATCCAATGTGTCCAGGTTAGGCTCCTTCTTAGGTAAAAGTAGTATTTAGGTTTGTAATTACCCATGTCAGAATAATATGAAATGATTGGATTATTATCAGTTATGCCTTTGTGTCAATGGTGTAACGGATTTTAATTATTTTTAGTCACGTTAATCCCAACACTAATCTGTGATGAATCTTGATTAATCACAAGTTTAAAGTACTAGTTTCCATAGTATAAAACACTGTTATTTGCAGTATAAAAAACTTATATATACACTTATTGTGATTGGAGATGAATAAAATATATTCGTAAATTGTCTTGATAAGTTAACGAGTTACTTTTGATGCTTCTGCTGGATATTTTAACATGAATAAATAAACATGTATTCCAATGTTTATTTATTAGTTTACTTATACTTTCTTTTAGATTATAATCGGAATTAGGTAGTTGTACTTAAGTGCAATATTTGAGTAATTTAAATTCCACCACTGGTGAAAACCTCCGCCTGGGTTCAGTCACACATTATCATCACCTTAAACCTTACATGGTAATTTGACTGTCTGTCTCCATGCGCAATATGGATGTGATATTGTGACAATGGGTGTAATAACAGTGTAGTAATAGTGTTATATGAGTGTAACACGGTTTTAATATATGTGTCTCATTTGTATAAACGGTGTAAAAACAGTGTTATATGGGTGTATTGTAGAAAATAGCAATCGCTTAATTTTACAAAATATTTAAGGGTTAAATTCCACCATCGGTGAAAACCTCATTCAGTCACACATTATCATCACGTGGCATCAGCTATAGCAGGTTCAGATATTACAATCTGTGGGTCAGTTTGAACTTTCCTATGGCACACCTCAGCTCCTTCAAACTCTGTAAAACCCTTTGAGAAAAGCTCAGATTTCCTGTAACCGTTTCCACACATCCCTGCACATCTCCCAACACTCGTTCTATGTAAATATATTCCTCCCTTCTGCCTCCGTACGGGAACACCTCTCGCCAAAAGTGGAGAAGTTCCCCCGAGTTGATTCACCTTGAAATGGCTCGAACAGTCGCTGATTGCTTTGGCTGCACCAGTCTCCCCGCTCTCACTCTCTATAATCATATCTAATCTTCCCGAGCAGATTGCCGCTCTGTGCCGTGTTGATACCACAACAACGTCTTGATTGCTATCCTCAGCAACCCTCCTTTCATCCACCTCCACCTCCACCCCCTCGTCTCGCATGGCGTCCCGTCCTAATTGAAATGAAGCATTGTGTGATGTGTTTGCAGCGCTACCTGGATGTTGCATGAGGAATGTCATTCACTAACTGAAACCCCCAAATGTTTGTACCCCTCCCTTTCTTTCCTTCCACTTCCTTTAACAGTAGCCGACGAGATTAACCTCACCCTTCGTGCCTCCGACTTCACAGGTAAGGACCGGGGAGAGGAAGGTAGAATGGAAAGAACATTACCTTCACTTCCATCCCATCACTTTGTCTTCTTAAGGTTCATATCTAAAAGCCTGGGACTGAGCAGTAGAGGTGGTGTTTGACTTTGAGGTATAATTAAAAGCCCCCAGGAGGTCTGATTTACACAGAAAGTATTGCTGTTTTATGGTTATATTCCACATAATATGGTATTATCCAATCACATTCAGCACTTATAGACCGTAACTCATAAAGCAAAGTAGAGAAATTACCTGCACTATAATCGCTCTTATGGCACATTCTGTATTAGAGAGGTTCTATTAAGCTTTTTGGGGTTTTCCCTCTCCTGTAGTGTGTTATAAAGTGCTTTTTGAACATGAACTCGTGTCAGAGTAGAGACACTAAATACCAATATGAACCTGACAATGGTCATAAAAGGGCCCCCTTAAAGGTGGGGTAGGTACGTTTGAGAAACCGGCTCGAGATACACTTTTTGTTATATTCCATGGAATGCTCTTAACATCCCGATAGCAATGAATATCTGAAGTGCTTTGACAACAAATCCATAAAAAAATGTCATCTGTGGACGCCGTGGCACTGTAAAAAGTACAACCAATCATCTGAGCCGGCCCGGCTAAAGTAACTGGATGGCCTACCTGCCTGTCAGCTTTCCATCTGGGCACAAACTTATCTCGTGCCCTCATTGGTCATGTGCGCGTTCGTGTGTTGGAGGAGGGGCTCTGTGAGGAAGTGGCAGATTTTGTGTATTTTCAAATTCTAGCGCACTCGAGCTGCTTTCTCCAGAATTACCCAGGCAAGGCTAAAGGCAAGGCAAGGCAAGTTTATTTATATAGCACCTTTCAACACAAGGCAATTCAAAGTGCTTTACAAAAAATTAAAGACATTAAGAAAATGGCATTTAAAATCGGTCATTAAAAAGAAAAGCTAATAAAATAAACATTAAAAGAAGAAATACATGAATAAAAGTTACAGTGCAGTCTAAGATATGAATAGTTCAATTAAAAGCAGCGACAAAAAGAAAAGTCTTCAGCCTGGATTTAAAAGTAGTCAGAGTTGCAGCGGACCTGCAGGTTTCTGGGAGTTTGTTCCAGATATTTGGAGTAGAATAATGTCTCCATGTTTAGTTCTGACTCTGGGGACAGAAAGCTGACCAGTCCCTGAAGACCTGAGAGATCTGGATGGTTCATAATTTAGCAGGAGGTCAGAAATGTATTTTGGGCCCAAACCTTTAAGTAGATTTCCACCGTTCATTCAATCATCAACAAACAAAGAGTGAAACTTCTCGTTCTTCTGTGTCTTTTCTAAAAGTTCAAAATGCTTTTAATAAATTGCAACACCCGAAACAGCATTAAGATTGCTCACAGCCAAAAGGGAACTAGCTTCTGACCCTCTGCAGGAAGTTTAGAGTTTGATTAAAAGTCACTAAACGGTAATCAACAGACTGACAAACCGATCGGAATGAGAGTAGTACTTACAAATAATCACTTTTGATTGATTTTACAGCCAACTAGTGAACATCGAGAAAGTAACATTTGCATTGAGAGGCTTTTACAGCAGATCAGAAAAAGAAAATCAGAAAGAAGTGTATTTTAACCAGAAAATGAAATTCCAAAATCGGGGAAATTGGAAAAAAAACACTCTTCAATGTAGACCTATTTGCTGTATGTGTTACTCGACTGTTGGAAGTCAATCTGCGGACAATCTCTGCTAAACATTCCTCAATTTCTTCCTTAGCCACTCTCTTTGTCTTAAGCACCTTTCAATCAAAAGTGCACACAGTTAAACAACCGCTTTTTATACAGAGAAACAAACTTAGTCCAAACCCAACCCAAGCGCCTCTGTCCCATGTTCACATCAGCCCAGATCCTAACCCAACCCAGACGCCTCTGTCCCATGTTCACATCAGCCCAGATCCTAACCCAACCCAAACGCCTCTGTCCCATGTTCACATCAGCCCAGATCCTAACCCAACCCAGACGCCTCTGTCCCATGTTCATCTCAGCCCAGATCCTAACCCAACCCAAACGCCTCTGTCCCATGTTCATCTCAGCCCAGATCCTAACCCAACCCAAACGCCTCTGTCCCATGTTCACATCAGCCCAGATCCTAACCCAACCCAAGCGCCTCTGTCCCATGTTCACATCAGCCCAGATCCTAACCCAACCCAAACGCCTCTGTCCCATGTTCACATCAGCCCAGATCCTAACCCAACCCAAGCGCCTCTGTCCCATGTTCATCTCAGCCCAGATCCTAACCCAACCCAAACGCCTCTGTCCCATGTTCACATCAGCCCAGATCCTAACCCAACCCAAACGCCTCTGTCCCATGTTCACATCAGCCCAGATCCTAACCCAACCCAAACGCCTCTGTCCCATGTTCACATCAGCCCAGATCCTAACCCAACCCAAACGCCTCTGTCCCATGTTCACATCAGCCCAGATCCTAACCCAACCCAAGCGCCTCTGTCCCATGTTCACATCAGCCAGATCCTAACCCAACCCAAACGCCTCTGTCCCATGTTCATCTCAGCCCAGATCCTAACCCAACCCAAACGCCTCGTCCCATGTTCACATCAGCCAGATCGTCCATCGCAGGCTTCTCGTTCCTCTTTGTATCATAAGATAAAAACATGACGGTTGTTTGTTTTAATGACGCATTATGAGCTGTGGTGAGCACTTGTTGCTGTGAATCCGAGTGAGAGCAGATCTATAAATGAAGTGCGGCCTCTCTCTGAGGATCGATGATCAGCAGGAAGTGACACAGATGCTACAGGGACAACAGGGACATGTATGCAATTGCACATTGATTGATCTACAGATGCACATTGAGTGGCTAACTTGCAGATGGGCTGTATTTTCTGTTCTCTGTGTCTCTGCTGGATCCTGACTACACACATGTGTCAGAGCCACAGTCTGGTGTGTGTGTGTGTGTGTGTGTGTGTGTGTGTGTGTGTGTGTGTTGTGTGTTGTGTGTGTGTGTGTGTGTGTGTGTGTGTGTGTGTGTGTGTGTGTGTGTGTGTGTGTGTGTGTGTGTGTGTGTGTGTGTGTGTGTGTGTGTGTGTGTGTGTGTGTGTGTGTGTGTGTGTGTGTGTGTGTGTGTGTGTGTGTGTGTGTGTGTGTGTGTGTGGTGTGTGTGTGTGTGTGTGTGTGTGTGTGTGTGTGTGTGTGTGTGGTGTGTGTGTGTGTTGTGTGTGTGTGGTGTGTGTGTGTGTGTGTGTGTGTGTGTGTGTGTGTGTGTGTGTGTGTGTGTGTGTGTGTGTGTGTGGCCTAGCATTACTATACTTGTGGGGACCTAAATCTGTTTACACAGTCACATGTGGGGACTCGCCTCCCTTATGGGGACAAATTGGAGGTCCCCATAAGGGGATTCATCAATTTTAGGGTGAAGACTTGGTAAGGGTTAGGCATGTGTTGGTTAAGGTTAGGGTAAGTCTCCAGGAAATGCATGTAAGTCAATGTAATGTCCCCTGAAGTGATGTATGCATTGTATGTATGTAAGGTATGTATGTGTGTGTGTGTCGGGATTGTACATGTGTGTGTGTAGGGAGAGGGACAGCAGAAAAAAGCACTGTGTCCTTGGTTAAGGCAGCGAGCCGACAGAGAGTCATGTGTCTTAGTCACGTTTACACCGTCGCCTGAGTAGAAAGACTTCTTCTCAGAGCAACAACGTGAAAAGGACGTGTAGACACGGAGACATGAGAGGTTTAGTGTCTCGACTTGTAGATTTGGATGTGAACTCTCACTTCGTAGTAAAATGTGACGACAGAAACGCAGAGGAAGTCCACCAAGTCATCATCCCTAAGTGACGAAATAGGTAGTTTGTCAGTGTATTTCAAAATAAAAGCATATGACGGTTAGAAAACTGATTAAAATGAACATTTTCTGCATAATCTCCAGTTATTCAGACCTGTAATGACTTGCTCTCCGTCTGACACTTCATAGGATCTAGTTTAATCATCAAACTCTTGAAAGAATATGCAGTTTCCTAATATGTGTATCATAAAATGTTGCTTCTGAGAGCATCAACGTGAAAAGGACGTGTAGACACGGAGACATGAGAGGTTCAGTGTCTCGACTTGTAGGTTTGGATGTGAACTCTCACTCCGTAGTAAAATGTGACGACAGAAACGCAGAGGAAGTGATGTGGAAAATCTGAAAACTGTATTTATCCGGAGAGACATGGGGGTTCATGACGGTGGCTCTGATTTCAGATATAATGAAGACAAATAAGAGAAGAATAAATATTAACAGCTAGAAGATAGAAGTTGAAGAAGGTCTGTGCAATACGAACATTTCATTACATTGTAATGTTATTAAAGCATGTTAAAGTAAATGTCCAATAAAAGAGAATAATAATAAAATAAACATATTTATAGAAACGTGAGAATTCTGCAATAAAATGATAAAATCAAACGAAATAAAGTTGATATTAAAATAAGAAAGTAAAAATAAGCACGTGATATATTATATGTGCATTGCAATGTGTACAGTGTTCGCTAGTATTGAATAACAAATATTCTATCAAAGTTCAAATAAACCAAAAATATAAAAATAAGAGGTTTATTAAAGGATCTGCAATTAAAAGTCAAACACAATAAAGTGATTAACATAAACAGTTAAAGCACAAATGTACACATTGTAATTCAATATAGAACAACATTAAAATGTATACAGTGTTGTTTGTCGTACGATATAAAGCTACATTGTTTTAATTTGGTGTGCTGCTGATGGTGAAGTCTGCGGACTCAGTGACTGACACACAACAATCTGACTGACTGTCATTGGTTCTGTTGAAGCGTTTTAGAGTGTGTGGGCAGCCGTGAGATGGAGACGAGATTGTTTCCAACTTGCTGTCACATTATGATATCATGAGTCGGCAAAGGATGAGATTGTGTGTTGCATAATTTATAAAGTATATCTGCCAAATGGAGGCAACAGATGAGTCGGCTGTTTGTTTGCATAATGTCACAACACTTAGGAAAAGTTCAAACTCAGCAAGCAAAAATCCACCCAGTCATCATCCCTAAGTGACAGAATAGGTCGTTTGTCAGTGCATTTCAAAATAAAAGCATATGACGGTTAGAAAGAGGATTCATATGAGCATTTTCTGCATAATCTGCAATAATCTGACCACTTATTCAGACCTGTAACGACTTCCTTTCCATCTGACACTTCATAGGATACAGCTTCATCGTCAAACTCTTGAAATGTTCAGAATCAGAATACTCATTATTATACTGTATTCGTCCCACAGAGGGGAAAGTTGCATTTGTTACAGCAAAGAAAGAGCCAAAGACAGATTAATATTACCCAATAAGCATGCATTAAAACACATTAGAGATATATATATATACAATTAAACAATTTACAAAGTACACATCCTTCAAGCACCATTGTTTTGTCTGAATCAGTGATCTAGTTTTACTTTGAAAATCTAAAATGTAGTCGTTAAATCTGCAGGTTTCTAGGGTAAACATACTGATGTATAATATATGTTTTAAGGTAGATGTTAAGTGTAAATAAGATATGGAATCTGATACCCTCTCAATTCCCTTAATGACGGCTGCTAATAGATTTACCCTGTTGTCTTAAGTGTCCGGGGTTTATTTTCACTTTGTGGCCCCTGGTGTCCCCTTACCAGCATTCTAACAAACCCTAAGCCCCAGTAAGTATACATGATCCATGGTCCATTTCCCCAAGCCCACAACCATCCTGCCGAAACCAAAGACAGGGACACCTCTGAGAGGTGGGATAAAGTAGACATTGAATCCTGAGCTGTGATTGGCTGAGAGCTTTATTGACACAGGCTTTGGCCACATGTTGGATGAAGACACTTCAGTGATGGAGGACAATGCAGGACTGTTGGCAGTATACACAACTTAATGCAGAATTTTTCTAGGCATGTATTAATACCTGTGAAGAAGCGTCCTGTTGCCGATCCCATGTCTCTTCTACATCAACATGTGTCCCCTCTTCTTCATGTCTCTTCTACATCAACATGTGTCCCCTCTTCTCCATGTCTCTTCTACATCAACATGTGTCCCCTCTTCTTCATGTCTCTTCTACATCAACATGTGTCCCCTCTTCTCCATGTCTCTTCTACATCAACATGTGTCCCCTCTTCTTCATGTCTCTTCTACATCAACATGTGTCCCCTCTTCTACATCAACATGTGTCCCCTCTTCTTCATTTCTCCTCTACATCAACATGTGTCCCCTCTTCTTCATGTCTCTTCGACATCAACATGTGTCCCCTCTTCTTCATGTCTCTTCTACATCAACATGTGTCCCCTCTTCTTCATGTCTCCTCTACATCAACATGTCCCCCCTCTTCTTCATGTCTCTTCTTCATCAACATGTGTCCCCTCTTCTTCATGTCTCTTCTACATCAACATGTGTCCCCTCTTCTTCATGTCTCTTCTACATCAACATGTGTCCCCTCTTCTTCATGTCTCTTCTACATCAACATGTGTCCCCTCTGTGGAAAGAGACTCTGAAAGTTTCAGGAACAAAGATTCTCTCTTTTTGATCCATTTCTATAAAAACCTGTCTGAAAATGAGCTGATCAGATTTTGGCTTCTTTATGATGTCATAACGATGTTTTGTCTTTCGTAACCATTAGCCAATCAGCAACCGAGGTAACCCCCCCCCCCCCTTATCACCTGAATCTCCTCTAGAGCACCAATGAGTTCTTTGTAACCAAATGTCTCTCAGAGGGGCGTGGGGAGGGGGCTCCTTATTTTCATCTGAAGTAACAGACAGAGAATCAGCACTTTGGAAACAGGGCTGAAACAGAGGGGATTATGGGTAATTCTGCAATGATCTGTTTGGTGTTTAGAGCCAAACACTTCAGAGACATGCTCTGGCTATATCTGAGACCTGTAATATATTGATGACAAACAGTATAATAGGGGACCTTTACTACCTGTGAAGAAGCACCCTGCTGCTCATCCCATTTTAAATGAATGTTGGGAAGAAGGAAGTTTTTCCGAGAGGTAATAATACTCTAATCCTAAAACAGGATTACGTTTCGTTTTGTGGATTAGTATGTTAGCGTTACCGATGATTTACACATCCTGGGTTTCAGATAACAGGCAATATGTTAAGAATGGAAAGGCTCTTTATAACTGTTGTTTCACCATCTGACTCTTCACATATAGAGGTGTCAGAGCCGGCTTAAATAAAATGGAGCAGATTTCCTTTCTCCTCTCTGAATCAATATCTCCAGTCTGACCTCTGCTCGTTCCAGGCGCTCCACGGACGCCCTGTGTTTGTTATTGTAAGCCAACACTGCTTAACTTGGTGGGATCATCTTTATCCGTCTCTCTGAACAAACACACTGACAAAGATTACTCAGAACTCACTGACCAGATTTTAAATTATCCATGTAGCTATCTTTTAAAATGAGACTGTAGTACTGTGTGCCGTTTGGCCTGACATGGTTTAATACCTTTGATGTCAGAAAAGAAATGCAAAAGGCGAGTATTTTATGGCATATTTTTGGACATTGTGTCACAAAACCTCCTCACTAGGTTGTTATGATGCGATATTATGCAATAAGATTTGAAACGATTAGATGCGATATGGTTGGATATGATACATTACGATTCTATAAGATAGGATAAGATTCCATATGATACAATGTGATATAACGAGATACATTGCAATACGATACGATTTTTAGTGTTCCAGGCGGGATTTGAACTCGCAACCTTCCGATCATCAGCACACCTCACTATCCATTAGACCAGTGGTTCCCAACCTATTTTGTCTTGTGTACCCCTGAGCCTTTGTCATACCATGAGTACCCCCTCACTCATACGTGCTGATGATCCTTCACAAGTAGAACGTAACTGATTATTGAATGAAAATAACTTTATTTCATCTCCTTAATTTGAACATCTAATTCTCAGGCATTTTCTTAATTTTAACTTAAATCACTCAATAAAAATATATAAAAATGAATATGTTGCCTTGAAAATAAATATAATCAAATAAATACATATGAAATCAAAATAATCAACTTATCTTTGCTATATATATATATCTTGTAACATTAAATGTTACAAGATATATATATATATTAGGCTTAAACCATGGAGCCCCTTTGAATAAGTCCCCTTTAAACTTTAATTCAGGAACAAAACACTTAGCAAAATAATATCCAGAATCAGTAAAGGCCTAGCAGTTTCTTTTCACCAGTCATTTACAACTTGTTTTGGGAGGGGTTAAGCACAGTTAGTATATGTTTATAAAACGGACAAGTCAAATCACGCAATCTGATGTTTCTTAGCCGTGATATAATGAGCGTATATCCAGGGAATAGTTGTTGTTACTTTTCACAAATCAGTATCCCTCTGCGTCTGAGAACCGTTATAAAATCCTAAACTAAACTTTATATAGTAAACTAACTAACTAACTAACTAACTAACTAACTAACAAAGCTTAAGATGGAAACATTTAAGGTTAACTTCGACCTCCGGGGTGGGCTTACTATGGAGGAGTGGATTGAGAAGTGCCTATCTCCAGAAAAAAAAGCACCTAAACGACGACATTCGCTATCTGTTATTGTTGTTGCATAGCAACCACCTCACACTATGTGCAGAAGGCAACGGAGGGACGATTTTATTTTGTTCCCGGGCTGATTTTTAGTCCCAGTCCGCCACTGAACGTAGCTATTATGAAAGATAGTTGTAAATCAAACAAGTGCAGGAGCTGCCGCACGAAGGACAGGAGCTGCGCTTCTCCACTCACATCTGTCATTTCATCCAGCTGCAAAGCGAACTGACCGGCTAGTTTTATTTTGTTTACCACTTGTCCAATTATATTTACAGACATATTGATCCGACGGGATACGGTGTTCTTCGACAGGGGAACTTTCTTGAGTGCTTCGGTTGCTTTCTTGTCTATCATAATTTCGGCCAACGTAGTCGCTGCAGGGAGAATGAGCTCCTCAACAAGAGTGAGTTTTTTTTATTTAGCCACAAGCAAGGACACGGCGTAAGATGCCTCGAGTGCTTTCATTGACACATTCGTGGCTCTCATCATTACTGTCTGGCTCGACTTAAATTCCGGCAGCTTTCGTCTGTACAATTATTTACTTTCTTCCCGAGTGTTTGGTGCTCTGGTGTCTCTGTAAATGCGCTGGCTTCATCGCACTATTAGCCAGGACTTCACCGCAAAAGAAGCTCTGAGGCTGCGGTGGGTCCGCAGAAGTAGAAATGAATCCAAATAATATATATGTTTCACTGCCTTGGTTTCAGTTTGGCCTCTTTCTTACGTTTCTCGGCGGGCTCCTCTGAACCCTGGCCTCAATCCAGAGCAAGCGGACGTTTCAGCCATTTATCCATAGCGCAGACCTACCAGTATTTTTCTGGCTGCAGGTAAGCAGCTGTTTTCATTGTGGGATGTTGGCGCGGTTGTGCCACAGACTATTGTCTCCCTAGGGAAACAAATCGCGCACTATCATTTTTGACGGGATTATTTTTTTTTTTACTTGTCACCTTGGAATTCCACGTAACCCCTACAGTTCTCTCGCGTACCACTAGGGGTACGCGTACCCCCGGTTGGGAAACACTGCATTAGACCACCAACATTTATAAATAAGTTATATAAAAAATGTATTTATTTTTTTATGAGATCCATTTGTGGCGGACGATATTTAATTGAGGCGGCCCGCCACAAATAAATCAATATATGGGAAACACTGGATTCTAAAAGATACTATGATAATCTATACAATAGAGTAAGATTAGATCGGATAAGATCAAATAAGATACGACACGATAACATAATCCTTTATTAATCCCCTCAGGAAAATCCAGATGTCAAAGCAACAACAGCAATAAGATTGAAACTCAGGACAGATAAGAGTTGAGATAAGATAACAATATGTAAGTAACAGTGTCAATACAAATAACATCGACCTAATACCGTCACACAACTGTTGTAACAAATTAAACTTTTCAATACATTCTTCTTACTAAAATAAATACATATTTAATAAATATATTTGTATGTGACAATTCCCCCTTTGAGACAAATATAGGATGTCCGATTTCTAAACAACAATTAGATAAGGTTAAACTATGTTGCTAAACCTACATACATACAGATTATTATAAACAAGAATGAATAAGTACATTACAAGTCTTTTGAAAATAAAATGTGTTTTTGGTGTTTGAGTAAATGCCATTGGTCAGATCTCCAGCGCAGTGTAAATGATCCTGTTTTCAGGCGCTGTGGTGACGCCTTAAAATAAAGTCTGTGTGCAGCGTGAAGTGTGTGTGCAGCGTGAAGTGTGTGTGCAGCGTGAAGAGCCTGTCAGCCGCTCTCAGTGAGACGTTCAGGGAACAGGACACACTGATGAGAATGAATGGGAGCTTCCACCCGCTTGTTCACTCGGCATTTATTCAATTTTCCACTTCCATACTTCTCTTGGTCAGTCTCTCTGTCAACAAGAGGCTTGGCAATAGTTTGTTACCAGGCTTGAGATCATTCAACCACACTGGCAGGTAATTACATTTGATACATACCTTAATTAATGATGTCAACATTTAAAGGTGGGGTCGGTCATTTTGGAGAAACCAGCTCGAGTGCGCTAGAATTTGAAAATACACAAAATCTGCCACTTCCTCACAGAGCCCCTCCTCCAACACACAGGAACGCCACATGACCAATGAGGGCACGAGATAAGTTTGTGCACAGATGGAAGGCTGACAGGCAGGTAGGCCATCCAGTTACTTTAGCCGGCTCAGATGATTGGTCGTGCTTTTTACAGCGGCTTCCACAGATGACATTTCTTTATGGATTTATTGTCAAAGCATTTCAGATATTCATTGCTGTCGGGATGTTAAGAGCATTCCATGGAATATAACAACAAGTGTATCTCGAGCCGGTTTCTCAAACTTACCTTTAAGGACAATATGCTAAGAATAATTATTGAAATCTTACAAAAAAACAATAGAACTGAAATATGTCCTTTTGCCACTACTGAACACACACACATTTATATATTTAAAAATATGTTTAATTTATAAAGATATGCAGACATTTCTTGGTAAAAAGCTACAAGCAGCATACCAGGTGTAAATAATTATTTTATAAACATTTGTTTTCCTTTTGAATTGTTAACTTGGACATGGAAAGGTGCCTTGTTGAATGCCCTATATCTCAAAGTTAAACTATTATAATATTATACGTACAGTATTAATCCTACTATGGGGGATTATAATAAAATGTAAAACAGTGAAATATTTAGTTTTACTGCAAAGTGTATTGCAAGACAGAGGTATACAAAGTAAATAAAAGTACTTCCCATAGCTTAATTTGATAGAACAACATACTTTACCGATGGCAAAGTAGCATATATATGATTATACATATAAATGAATACTCTTACATACACATATAAGCATTTCAAAAACAATACACTTCTGTCAGACTTCTTCTGTTTTTGCAAACTTCTCCCACAGTTGCTCTACAGTGACACCTCCCAGGAGATTAGGCTCTTCCACTTACCTTAACTCCTCGTCACCTTATCTCCTTACATTTATTTTCCACCGTTCACATTCTTCAGCGTGTGAAGGGAGCCATATGGAAACAGAAATTATGCCGGCACCGCCGTACAAATAGTCTTAGTTTAATTAAACTGTCATGTTTCGCCTATTTTGCTGATGGTTATTTTCATACGGAGGCACATCTTGTAATGAAATGTGTAGTCAGTCAGGAGGAATGTTACACACACACACACACACACACACACACAAACACACACACACACACAATCGATCATCTCCTTCTCGGTGAAATGAACAGTTTCCAGGTTTAAATATGTTCTGCTGTTGTCAGAGTAGCTTATTGGTCCTCTGAGGTGTTTCTTTACTCGTTGAGGAGAGATGCTCCTTCATACCAAAAGATGGAAGACTGATTTGATTTGATTTGTATTACTTATACAGAGCGGCTTTATATGATGGTTTGGATGTTCACTGGGCAAAGGAGCCTTAAAGGGGCCCTATTCTGCTGGTGTTCAGGTGTATATCAGTATGTAGTGGCTCTACTTTAAAGAGTCCTCTCCTGCTGATGTTCAGGTGTATATCAGTATGTAGTGTCTCTACTTTAAAGAGTCCTCTCCTGCTGATGTTCAGGTGTATATCAGTATGTAGTGTCTCTACTTTAAAGAGTCCTCTCCTGCTGATGTTCAGGTGTATATCAGTATGTAGTGTCTCTACTTTAAAGAGTCCTCTCCTGCTGATGTTCAGGTGTATATCAGTATGTAGTGTCTCTACTTTAAAGAGTCCTCTCCTGCTCATGTTCAGGTGTATATCAGTATGTAGTGTCTCTACTTTAAAGAGTCCTCTCCTGCTGATGTTCAGGTGTATATCAGTATGTAGTGTCTCTACTTTAAAGAGTCCTCTCCTGCTGATGTTCAGCTGTATATCAGTATGTAGTGTCTCTACTTTAAAGAGTCCTCTCCTGCTGATGTTCAGGTGTATATCAGTATGTAGTGTCTCTACTTTAAAGAGTCCTCTCCTGCTCATGTTCAGGTGTATATCAGTATGTAGTGTCTCTACTTTAAAGAGTCCTCTCCTGCTGATGTTCAGGTGTATATCAGTATGTAGTGTCTCTACTTTAAAGAGTCCTCTCCTGCTGATGTTCAGGTGTATAGCAGTATGTAGTGTCTCTACTTTAAAGAGTCCTCTCCTGCTGATTTTCAGATGTATATCAGTATGTAGTGTCTCTACTTTAAAGAGTCCTCTCCTGCTGATGTTCAGGTGTATATCAGTATGTAGTGTCTCTACTTTAAAGAGTCCTCTCCTGCTGATGTTCAGGTGTATATCAGTATGTAGTGTCTCTACTTTAAAGAGTCCTCTCCTGCTGATGTTCAGGTGTATATCAGTATGTAGTGTCTCTACTTTAAAGAGTCCTCTCCTGCTCATGTTCAGGTGTATATCAGTATGTAGTGTCTCTACTTTAAAGAGTCCTCTCCTGCTGATGTTCAGGTGTATATCAGTATGTAGTGTCTCTACTTTAAAGAGTCCTCTCCTGCTGATGTTCAGCTGTATATCAGTATGTAGTGTCTCTACTTTAAAGAGTCCTCTCCTGCTGATGTTCAGGTGTATATCAGTATGTAGTGTCTCTACTTTAAAGAGTCCTCTCCTGCTCATGTTCAGGTGTATATCAGTATGTAGTGTCTCTACTTTAAAGAGTCCTCTCCTGCTGATGTTCAGGTGTATATCAGTATGTAGTGTCTCTACTTTAAAGAGTCCTCTCCTGCTGATGTTCAGGTGTATAGCAGTATGTAGTGTCTCTACTTTAAAGAGTCCTCTCCTGCTGATTTTCAGATGTATATCAGTATGTAGTGTCTCTACTTTTAAAGAGTCCTCTCCTGCTGATGTTCAGGTGTATATCAGTATGTAGTGTCTCTACTTTAAAGAGTCCTCTCCTGCTGATGTTCAGGTGTATATCAGTATGTAGTGTCTCTACTTTAAAGAGTCCTCTCCTGCTGATGTGCAGGTGTATAGCAGTATGTAGTGTCTCTACTTTAAAGAGTCCTCTCCTGCTGATGTTCAGGTGTATATCAGTATGTAGTGTCTCTACTTTAAAGAGTCCTCTCCTGCTGATGTTCAGGGTGTATATCAGTATGTAGTGTCTCTACTTTAAAGAGTCCTCTCCTGCTGATGTTCAGGTGAATATCAGTATGTAGTGTCTCTACTTTAAAGAGTCCTCTCCTGCTGATGTTCAGGTGTATATCAGTATGCAGTGTCTCTACATGTCTCCATGCTTTAATGTTCAAAAAGCTCTTTATTTTTCTCATACTGCCTGTGCTGCAGCACCTCTTTTCACCCTCTGTCTGAAACCAGAGCCCAGTCTGCTCTGATTGGTTAGCTGGACGGCTCTGTTGTGATTGGTCAACTGCTTGGAGATCTCCCGCCCCTTCGCCACATACAATGTGTTGGAGCGTGAGCCAATAGAATGGTTACATAGTGTAATTTTGTTTCAGCATTGCAGCCGCAGTAACAAATGGTTGGTTTCCAGTATGTCACAGACGGTTTGGATAACATTTGAACCTTTTTAGCTATAAATATCTTATACATTTAAAAAACAGCTGTAGAATGCAGCCTGAGATTGGTGTGGTTTGTTTCCTGGCTCTGTGTTGTCGACATCACACTTACTGCGTGTGCTGATGATATGTTCAGTGGCTGTTCACCTTTGGGGTCGTTGTGAGGTCGGCTGGAGCAAGTCCCAGAATCTACCTCGTAGACAAAGTACTAAAATGACTCTGAGGTCACACTTGGACAGCTTCAGTCGCTGGGCATTTTGATTTGGCAGGAAGTGGCTTGTTGTGTCACTTTGCTTAGTTGGTTGTTCTGAAAAGATTTGTCATTCTCTCCATCCATCCCTAAATCATCCTGTTGAGTCATGTTGCATCAAAGCTCTCATGATAATGTTGCTTCTCTCTCTCACTACATCGTCCTGTAACACAGCCAAGGTCAATGATGTTGACTCTGGGCTTTGATATGTATTACTGCACTACAAGGTGTCATCAAGATATGCTGAAGGTTATGTAAACATAGAATACATGCAGGCCAGTTAAATCACAGAAGAGCATCCAGAGTGTTTTTACTCCAATAATGATATCACAACTGATTAGGAAAACAAAAATAATATAAAAGACCACATATTAAGACAACTTTTCACTATAATTAAATGCTTTTTGCCATAGTAGTATATACTTCCAAGTCTCAGTGGTGGAATGTTATTAAGTACATTTACTCAAGTACTTTTTTGACATACTTTACTTACGTATTTCCATTGTAAGCTACAGTACATATACAGTACTCCATGGCACTCTTTTTACTGCACCACATGTATGTATCACTTACAGATAAGTGTTACTCTTTATGATAGGGTTGTGCGATTATAGCAAAAATCATTATCACCATTATTTGGGTCAATAATTGAAATCACGATTATTAAAAACGATTATCCATTTACTTTGAAAACATCCATTTATTGAAACAAAAAAGTGAACCTTATGTTTTTAAGAGTTGATTAACCTGAACTTTAAGTTTAATTCAACTGAAAAAAAAATAAAAAAAATAATAATTACATTTTTTTTTTTTTAATAATCGTTGCAAGCCAAAATCGTAGTCGCGATTAAAATACGATTAATTGCACAGCCCTACTGTATGATATAAATCGCGACCCCACTCATAATGTACCCAGTGCTAAATAATATCTTTAATTAGCTCCACTTTGACAACTACAAAATGTAACATTTATTTTAGTTGGTGATAAAAATAGGATGATATAATATTGAATAGTAATAATACACTGTGAAAAGAGACGTTTGTTTTGTATCAGGCTCTTACATTTTGCTGGTAATACTTGTTAATTATACGTAACATTTTAAATGAATGACCTTTACTTGTACTGTATCCACCACTGCTAACACTATCTTGCAGCGTTTTTGCTAAACTACTTCTGCACATTATATTTCTGCTCCATCCTCCCTCCTTGTTTAAGGACAAATAGATTTGCCCTTTGCAGTCTTTTGAAATGAGTAGGAATCCAGAAATAAATGTAGTAATGTGACACTACAGTATGCAGTACTAAGCTAGCACCACCATTACTTTCCTCCAGTAGCAATAATATGTTTATTTAGTAAAGCACCTTTCCCAGAAATTGAATTCACAAAGTGCTTCACAAGAAATAACAAACGTTCAAATGAAAACCACAGAAACATGAATACGTGTCAAGGTCAACATAAAAACAAAACACAGACCACATCGAGTCCTGAAAAAAAATTCAAATAATAGTACAATCGTATAGTACAAACTATAGGAGCTCTTCCCTGGTGAAAGAGTTTGATGTACTGTATGTAAACACTGAATTAAGGCACAAGACAGAGCGCACCAAAACACCTTAATGTGACACTACAGTATGCAGTAATAAGCTATCACCACCATTACTTTCCTCCAGGACAATCGTCTGTCTCTTCCCTTCAGGTTCCTCCACGAAGGACGTGGGACCGTCGCTCGGCCTGAAGAAGTCCAGCTCTCTGGAAAGCCTCCAGACGGCTGTTGCCGAGGCAACCCTGAATGGGGACGTCCCCTTCCATAGGCCACGCCCCCGAATCATAAGGGGGCGGGGCTGCAACGAGAGCTTCAGAGCCGCCATCGACAAATCCTACGACCGCCCGGCGCCTCCGGAGGAAGACGACGAGGGCATGGAGACACGTAAGAAAATTCAGATTCAAGGTTCAAGGCTTTTATTGTCATGTGTGCATAGCTACAGTGTCGTTATGACAATGACAATCTTAGGTCACAGGCTCCTCCAACAGTGCAACACAATACACTCGTTAAAATAGTGCAAGTTAAGCATGCAACCAAGTAGATGTTATGAAGTAATGTACTCTATGTAAACGCATAGGATCTACACATTATTCAAAGTATGGGAAATGGCTTAACCTGTACCAACTATCCCATTAAGACAATATGATTTGTTGAGACATGTAAGATAACTAAGTACATTTTCTGAAGTAATATACTCTATTTTGACATGTTAGGTATTTCTATTTTATGCTAGAGATATTTCTACTGCATGTTGGAGCTGAATATCATAATTGTTACTCCATTACATTTACACTCATAGTAAAACGTTGATGTTTACATTCAAACACATAGGATATGCCAATAGGATCTACCCAACATATTAAAAGTATTGGAAATGGCTTAAATTGTACCAACTATCCCATTAAGACAATATGAGGTGATAAACACTGATAAATACTATTTCATAAAACTGCGACAAGATATATTTTGCAAACTATTAGGTTTGATATACACATAGTACATATTGCTGATAATACTTCTGTAGCTTACATTTTCCAAACAGCACTTTGACATGAAGTCATTGAAGACTGAACTCTACCTACCGACAGTAAACAGGAAGTACACGGCAGCCATATTGGTTTCATATCCATCAGTAGTCAAGAGTCCTGTCATGTTTCCTTCATCTCTGTCCTTCTATACCTTGTTAACGTGTCTGAAATATGAAACTGTTCTCCAATGACGTTGCAATATGTCACACTGGAATGAAACTAACAACCATGAATTGATATGGAAACCTTTAACGTGTCACTAAAACGTGGATCTGGCTTCCACACTAATGCATGGGAGTGACAGCGTTTTGACTAATGCTCAATATGTCTTGCAGCTGATTGTATCACTGCTTCTGGCAATGGCGTATCGCTGACTCAGGATGATACGAGCTAATGTCAGATGTATCATACTGTCAATATGAGGGAGCTGGGAGAATGAACTAGCTTATCGTCGGGTAATTGGACGCCCATTAAGCTGTCACACATTCATACCCACCTATTGTTAGTATTTCCTTTCCTTTCTATGAAGTGCTTTCTTTTAAGGCTAAAAATAATTGATTTTATTGAAAGTAAATGTGAATTAGGATAATAGTTATATGGCTACCTCGATACAAAATGAATGTAAGACCCGCACATTACATACAAAACACCCCACAACTTGCTCCAGATTATTTTCTTCTTCAGTCTATGTTCCTTTTTCAGCTTTTCAAATGTCAGATAAACATCTATTAAGAATCGGACACGAGACGGCAGTGTGCGCATATAAATCTCTCACATTATTAAAAACAAAGAGTTGAACTCTATGGCCCAAATAATCTGATGCTGAATCTCAGATGTCGTCAGAGTAGCATGCTCTTATACCGTCACATAATAATCCATGTGTAGCTTTTGTTCATTTGAAACCAGTCAGTGTCTAATGGTCTCTAAAGATTACTATCTGTTATATGAAATTGAATTATACTAAGCCCCTTTTGCGTTGAGGAGACATCCTTGCACGTGTATGGGGCTTGCAGATTGTCATTAGTAGGCTCATGGAGTCCTGTGTGAGGGCTACTTAAAAGGACTTAAAGGTCCCCTCTACTGTGTTTCATTACTTTATTACAGGTCTCAGATAAATACAAAACATGTCTCTGAAGTGTTTGGCACCAAACAGATCATTGCAGCATTACCCATAAACCCCTCTGTTTAATAGACATGAGGAAGTGGATTTTGCACAATTGGTGACCTTTAAATATAATAATATGATCTCCATTCTCCCCATGTTTCTTTCTATGGCCCTCTTCTTCTTCTTCTTGTTGTATATGTTCCTGCAGTGGAGGAGGACACGGAGGAGAGTTCTCGCTCGGGGAGGGACTCGGTGTCCACGGTGGCCGACCTGACCCCGCTGTCCGGCTCCGAGAAACCCCTCGTCAACGGCACCAATCGCACCAAAGAGGAGAAGAAGAAAGACAAGACGGGGAAGGAGAAGAAGAAGCCGGAGGGAGGGAAGGAGAAAGACAAAGACAAGGGGAAAGCCAAGAAGGGCATGCTGAAAGGACTCGGAGACATGTTCAGGTGAGACTGCAGAGACGTGGTGATAATAACTTGTTACCAAATCAGACTGTTACAAAGTGCTTTTACAGAGCCGTCAAAGAAGTGAACTTTAATCCATTTAGTTCTACAGGTGTTTCTTTCAAAATTGTAATTAGGCATTTGAAATATACACAAAGTCTCTTTCAATTGTTTTGTATAGCACGTTTTGACTTAAGGTTATTTAAAGTGCTTTACAAGAAACCTCGAACAATGAAGACATAGTGTAACAGCAACACTTTATGAAGTTACATTAAAGGGGCTCTATTATACTTTTTGGGGTTTATCCTTTCCTGTCGTGTGGTATTTAGTATTTGTGCATGTGGTCATCAAAGGCTAACATCCCAAAAGTTCCCTTTGTTGTTATCTAAAGGACTTAAATATATAATCTACTGGCACCAGCGTTAGAACAGAGTCATAAGTAGTGTTCACAGCTTATCTTGTGTTGCATTGTGTTGCGGACAGATCAGTTCACTTCTGCTGTTTTATTATCTACCCATTGCACGATGTTAGCACAACACTTTCCTAAACTATGCTAACGTTTGCTCTGAATCAGAGATTAGGGCGAGATGTGTTCAATATCAGTGCAGCTGTGCGAGACACACTGATCGATATCTACTGCAAACAGCTGAGTCATCCTTAGCGAGTGTGTGTTAACCTCCTGTGGGGAAAAGAGAGCCTTAACTATCCAGGTGTGTGAACTCATGGACAACTCGTTATCGTCTTTAGGTTTGAAAACATTTGACCACATGTTTGGGAAGCTTCGGTGTCTGAGATCTGGTCCTGCAACACGTTAATGAGAGGAAACTCTAATTAGACTCCAAACAACAAGTTGACCTTTCACGGTTTCTTTTCCCGGTTATTAGTTCTTCTCTCTCTGCAGCCGCTAACATTTTACCCGTCAAACAATCCTTAAAATATAAACGGACTACTGCACACACACCCCCATCAGTGTGTAGTCTTCCTCACCTCTCTCCATCCCCATTACAACAGGTGTCAAGGTCACTTTACCTGCCCTGCCTCCCTCTGATTGGTCGGGAAGCCTCTGGGGTCGAAAAGTAATATAACCGTATATCATATTAGCCAAAGTGGCGGTGACAGGGGAGGAAACACAGTGACTCTAGTCTGACAGAGGAAGGTAATGAGCCCCACAGAGCAGGGGGGTACAGTTTGGTGGAATAGGTAGTGGAGGAATAACAACAAGGTTTTGTTCGAGACAGAAAGACCGGGGTAAGGTGACCTGTAGGAGGATTTCACCACTGAGAGGAAGTGCATTTGGATTAAACCTATTTAAATAATGTCCAATTATGTGTTATGTGTAAGAACGTGTAACGTTGCTGCCTTCTTGGCCAGGTCAGCATTGTAAATGAGATTGTATCTCAATGTTTTTATCTAGTTAAATAAAGGTTAAATTAAATAGTGTTACGGTTTATTCTTGACCTTTCTTTAAAAAATAATTAACTCAAGGACCATTTACGGTTTTATTTTTCGGCTTTCAGCTCAGTAGATAATATTATTTATATACCTCTATTCATATGAAATCATAAACCGAGGAAAGGTCACAAGAAGGCAACTACTAGCCGCAGAAACAGCAAGAAAGTGGTCCTTAAATTAAGATTATTGTTGTCAAATGATTGCTCTCTTTTATTGTCAACTTTGAAATAAAATAAAAATACAAACAACGATTTTCATTCTCCCTAAATAAAGAGTTCACTTATGACATTTTAAAATCACCTTTTCTTCAAGTAATACCTGTTTAACCATTAAGAGTCATGTGTAACCGTGATGAAAAACACAACCTCTAAATTCATATTCACAGCACTTTCATGGCGTTAAATACACATACTAAAGACTTTCTTCAGAAACAAAGGTGTTATACGCAAAGTAGGAAAAGAGGTAGCGGTAAATGAGTGTCTACTTTGGACAAAGGGGTGAAGGAAGAAGCATTGTTTGTGAGTAAGAGCAATAGACTGGGCTGTCAGGAGCTCAGATGAAGCTGTTTGGCCCTCAGGAGCCTCCTAAGGCTTGGAGTCAGACGGGTGAAATCGCTTCAGATGGCATCAGGGTGAAACTAGAGCAGCAGAGAGACTTTAAGGAGGAAGGCCACACACAATGGAGTAATCAGTCTAATGCACACAGACAGATGAATGCAGGCAAGCTGGAAGAATCAGAAGGGAACACACACATGCATAGAGATGTATTTTGAACTCATACGAACATGGGAGAATGCACGCGGAAATATTTAAATCACAAATCCACTCAGTTCACACACACACACACACACACTCTCTGTCCTCTTCACACACACTTAAATCCAGTGTTTCTCTCCTCTCCTCCCTGACAATCGTTGAGCGTTGTCTAAACATCAGTCATTTCATCCTGATTGGCTTAATATTGGCCACTTAAGGTCCGCTCCATTAAAACTCTTTTGATCAGCGCCCAGTGTTTACTGGCAGACATCTGTGTGCTCCGAAATAATGATGTGAGATATATTCCCTCCATCTGCATGTCTCGTCTTGATCTCACACACACTCAACGTCAAGGAATAATCCACTAAAGTAAACTTGTGCTCCTCTGAACACGATGTGAGGCAGATTTTAAGGACAGCAACTGCTCTGGAACAAGGAGGTGAAATGTATGGAAGACTATTTCTGTCACAACAACCTGTAGCTAACTATGTCAAGGTTTACATAATTTGAATAAGTTAAAATACTAAGCTACTAAGTCAAAATAATGTGATTAGAAGTTTAAATAATGAGATAAGAAGTGAAAATACTAAGTCAAATTAATGAGAATATTCAAAATACAAAGATACTAAATCAAAATAATGAGATAAAAAGTCACATAATTGAAATAATAAGTCAAAATACCAAGCTTTTATGTCTAAATAATGAGATAGTAAATCAAAATAATGAGATCAAAAATCTAAATACGAAGATACTAAGTCAAAATAATGAGATACTAAGTCAAAATACTAAGATACTAAGTCTAAATAATGAGATAAAAAGTCACATAATTGAAATAATAAGTCATATTACTAAGCTACTAAGTCAAAAATAATGAGATACTTAGTCAAATGAATGAGAAAATTCAAAATACTAAGATACAAAGTCGTAATAATGAGATAGTAAATCAAAATAATGAGATCACAAGTCTAAATACGAAGATACAAGTCTAAATAATGAGATCAAAAGTCACATAAATGAAATAATAAGTCATATTACTAAGATACTAAGTCTAAATAATGAGATCAAAAGTCACATAAATGAAATAATAAGTCATATTACTAAGCTACTAAGTCAAAATAATGAGATCAAAAGTCACATAAATGAAATAATAAGTCATATTACTAAGCTACTAAGTCAAAATAATGAGATCAAAAGTCACATCATTGAAATAATAAGTCATATTACTAAGCTACTAAGTCTAAATAATGAGATCAAAAGTCACATCATTGAAATAATAAGTCATATTACTAAGCTACTAAGTCAAAATAATGAGATCAAAAGTCACATAAATGAAATAATAAGTCATATTACTAAGCTACTAAGTCAAAATAATGAGATCAAAAGTCACATAAATGAAATAATAAGTCATATTACTAAGCTACTAAGTCAAAATAATGAGATCAAAAGTCACATAAATGAAATAATAAGTCATATTACTAAGCTACTAAGTTAAAATAATGAGATCAAAAGTCACATCATTGAAATAATAAGTCATATTACTAAGCTACTAAGTCTAAATAATGAGATCAAAAGTCACATAAATGAAATAATAAGTCATATTACTAAGATACTAAGTCTAAATAATGAGATCAAAAGTCACATAAATGAAATAATAAGTCATATTACTAAGCTACTAAGTCAAAATAATGAGATCAAAAGTCACATAAATGAAATAATAAGTCATATTACTAAGCTACTAAGTCAAAATAATGAGATCAAAAGTCACATAAATGAAATAATAAGTCATATTACTAAGCTACTAAGTCAAAATAATGAGATCAAAAGTCACATAAATGAAATAATAAGTCATATTACTAAGCTACTAAGTTAAAATAATGAGATCAAAAGTCACATCATTGAAATAATAAGTCATATTACTAAGCTACTAAGTCTAAATAATGAGATCAAAAGTCACATAAATGAAATAATAAGTCATATTACTAAGATACTAAGTCTAAATAATGAGATCAAAAGTCACATAAATGAAATAATAAGTCATATTACTAAGCTACTAAGTCAAAATAATGAGATCAAAAGTCACATCATTGAAATAATAAGTCATATTACTAAGCTACTAAGTCTAAATAATGAGATCAAAAGTCACATAAATGAAATAATAAGTCATATTACTAAGATACTAAGTCAAAATAAGGAGATCAAAAGTCACATAAATGAAATAATAAGTCATATTACTAAGCTACTAAGTCTAAATAATGAGATACTTAGTCAAATGAATGAGAAAATTCAAAATACTAAGATCGTACTAATGAGATTAATAAGTGAAAATAATACGATTCTGAGTCAAATAAATTAGACACCGCGTTGTAATAATGACATAGTAAGTCAAAATGCCAAAATAATAAGATCATGACATAATGAATGAAATATTATTGTTAATGTTAACTCCTTCCAGGGCAATGGTTCCCTTTCAGTGGAAAAAATGGGCTTCCATACAATGACTTGATATAGGAATATTAATCAGCTGTTATTTAACCTTGTGGGTTTATTATGACACATCACACTTAAACAGAACCAAATCCAGAGAGCAGCACATTCAGACGCTCAAAACACAGATTTAACACAACATCCAAAGATAAACACCCACATGGTTTGATTGACAGGTGATATGTGGGAGCTTCACCAGAGCAGTGAGCACTTAGCTGCTAATATGTCACAAAAAAAGATTGCGCTATTTGCATGTTTCACTTGTGTCGATGTCAACATGTCATGATAAAACAAAGTGTGTGTGTGTGTGCACGTGCGCGTGTAAGAAAAAGAAGCGTATAAAAGTGCATCCCTATCAATCTACCGACTGTTATGTGAGCAAGTTGTTTCCCCCGAGTGGCTTTAGAGAACGTCAAGAGCTCGCGATGAGTGTCATGTGTTTGAGTGTGTGAACGAGTGAGTGGTGCAGGAGTGTCAGGGACTTTGATGTGTGTTTGCATGTAGGAGGGGTGGATCAGGAGTGGGAGGCCTGTAGCAGACAGGGGTGTGTGTGTGTGTGTGTGTGTGTGTGTGTGGTGTGGTGTGTGTGTGTGGTGTGTGTGTGTGTGTGTGTGTGTGTGTGTGTGTGTGTGTGTGGGTGTGGTGTGTGTGTGTGTGTGTGTGTGTGTGTGTGTGTGTGTGTGTGTGTGTGTGTGTGTGTTGTGTGTGTGTGTTGTGTGTGTGTGTGTGTGTGTGTGTGTGTGTGTGTGTGTGTGTGTGTGTGTGTGTGTGTGTGTGTGTGTGTGTGTGTGTGTGTGTGTGTGTGTGTGTGTGTGTGTTGTGTGTGTGTGTGTGTGTGTGTGTGTGTGTGTGTGTGTGTGTGTGTGTGTGTGTGTGAGATCAACAGAGCTGCCACTGCCTGACCCTCTCATGTCTCGAAGGCCTCACACTCAGTCCCAATCAAAGCCTCATTACCATCAACCACTGCCAACAGAGCAGCCTGCCAACTCTGAATCCATCCATCTCTCTCTCTCTCTCTCTCTCTCTCTCTCTCTCTCTCTCTCTCTCTCTCTCTCTCGGCCTGTTAGCTTGGCACCGACAATCTCGCTCCATGCCCAGAAATGTCGAGGGCTGCGCTAATTTTGCAGTGGTTTTAGTATGTGTGTCCTCGTCATGAACGAGCCTGAACACAGAAAAGGCTCTCGCTGTGACGAACTTCATGTGGTGTCACTGCGAGGCCCGTTGTGGCCGCTCTGCCAATGGGTTCTCTCTGAAACTCACACTTGCATTATGGGGGGTGTCATGGCTGGAGGGACATTCGTGAGGGAACAGAGCATGATGGGATAACATACTTATAGCAGTGGCGAACCGTGTCTATCACAACTGGAAGTTCTGTAGACACAATAACTCATCTCTCTCGTTCAGATTAATATTGTCGGGTTGTTTTTTTTGTTTGTTTTTTTCTTCTTTGCCAAATGCCACTGTGTCAAGTGTCCTATTTGAGTTGCCGTATGTAGGTGTCAAATATGGCGGACCATCTCGCACATGCGCACTGCAGATCGGGTAGGGATGCGGATTGGGTAGTGACAGTGCCAAAGGACATCTTGCATTGAAATCTAAGATGAAATGCAGCGTATGGTAGCCATTTTTGTCCAACCTAGCCTAACCTTTTCACAAGTCTAAGATGGCATTGTAGGCATAACGTTAGCGTATTAGTTAGCTAATGAAAGCAGGTTAAAATAACACACAGTTATCTTGTTTAGCATGTCACACGCTTATGTTTTACAAAATAATAGCATATAAGCATGCTATCAAATCAACACATTTTCATATTAATTAAACTAGGGCTGTCAAACGATTAAACATTTTAATCAGATTAATTACAGCTTAAAAAATAATTAATCAGATTAATCACCATTCGAACTATGTCCAAAATATGCCATTTCTTTATGTATATTGTTGTGGGAATGGAAAGATAAATGAAAGAAGGCGGATATATCCATTTAACATACAGTATACGTTTATTATAACATTTTTCTGCGTGTCAAAATGAAAGAGAGCCCACACACCTATCAATCATCAAACCGTGGGGTCTTAATTCATTACGTGTTGATTTCCATCAACGGGGGAGTACTTCAGGAAAGTCGACGGGAGGGGGGGGCTAGTGGAGTACTTCGTGACCACAGTGTGAACGTTGTGATCAGCTGTTTTAGCGCAGTTCTCCCGTGAATGGGGGGAGTCTCCCTCCGCAGCCAGTTGGCGTAGTTTTGGCACAATTCCGTTGTACAGACCGACGTTAACAGCAGCCCTGTCTGCGCACACGGAGACCGACTCTGTCGTCCGGTGATCTAACCGCCTTCTGGAAAAGCTTCACAAGTACGTCGGTACGCAAATGGGCTTTGTGACACAAGTGACGGTACGCATTTCAGATTACGCACATAACCTGCGTACCAGTTATGTGCACCCCTGTACTACAGTTTTCAAAACCGTTTCTGGTCTTCGGTATTTCCAGACAAGTGGCTGCTGAAATCAATCTTACTAACTGCTGTCTGTGCAATTTACTCCGAGTTGGCAGACTTTATTTTGCTTACTTTAACATCATATTTCATGGTGGGGCTAAGCCATTTCTTGGTATGGCTGTAGCCTACCCCAGCCATACCCTGGCGCTGCCACTGGTGGGATGTATGGGGCGGGCCATTCTGCACACGCGTTAAATGCGTTAAATATTTGAACGCAATTAATTAAAAAAATTAATTACCGCCGTTAACGCGATAATTTTGACAGCATTAAATTAAACATTTTAAGGGCGGAGATTCATAAGCAATACTTTCATCCAATAACATGACATGGCAAAATGAAAATAAATACCTTAGCCCCCAATATTTGTTATACTATTTCAAAGTTGTTTTCGGTAGGACCGACATTTCTGGATTATCATTGGCATTTTTGCCATTTGTGTAGATGCCATCTTGCTGTGATCATATTTGAATGACTTTTTTAGCTGGCTTTATCCAATATGCCACCCAAAACCACCAGACTTGTTTTCACTTTCCGTGGGGTTTAAAGGATTAGCAGTGAGACACGGGTGCTCTGCTGAATTGAATAAAGCTGGAACCTTGACATTTGGAAGTTGTCTTTTCAAACCACAAAAACCTGTCAAAGCGTCTTAATCGATGGCGTCGGGCACACACGAACTGTGCCTGGAATATATGAGATTATTAAATGCCCCGGTGTCATGGTTAATACTCTGTCTCCTCTTCAAAGTTTTCCTACTCAGTCATAAATCTTAGTGTGTCTGTGTTTATGGGTGTGTGTGACAAGGAGAGGTGGGCTGTCTTTTAAAGAGCTGTTAATGAAAGTAAGTGGTGTGGAGAGAGAAAAGTGTCAACCGTCTTTCGTGGTGATAGATCGCTCCTGCTCTTAACATTAACGCAGAGCCGTCACTCCGAGCATTTCAGGCGGCCGCAGTTAAATTAATCAGGTAATGGACCTCAGTCTCCGAGCCCCCTCCATCCTCACTGCGGTTTCTCCTCCGCATTGCTATCTCTTGGTTTTTCTTCAGCTTGTCTTTTGAAAACTTGAGTGCTGCTCATTCCCACATTGCCAAGACACATAACAAATACAGTTGGTTCACCACAGATGCTTCTAGTGACCACCCATAATGTATTGACTGCACAAAGACATGACTATAAGTAGAGAAGTGACAGGAAATGTGCGGACAGAGAGAGAAAGTGGGAAAATGCAACAGATCTCCAGCCAGAGTTAGGTGTAGAGGTGTTGCATTAACAAGGCCAGTGTCTTCAACATTTACGCTACCATGATGAAAAGTTATCTTAAGGTTTATTTTGTTATTCGTTGGATCAACTTTGGCCAGACAAATCAGCAGCAAATGTGATGATGGAAAACCAGATTCAGCAGTAGCCGCCTTCTGTTGGCCTTGCATGTTTTTAGTAGATTTACCAGATGCCGAAGCTCTGGAAAGCGTCTGTGGCACGCGCCCCTACATGGGGGCGAAGGAAAAACAGGGTGTGTTGCTACTTCCTGTTTCTGCTGTTTTTGTGGGCTTTATTCCACTTTGAAACTAAGGTGCTTTTAAGCCAGGAATATTATCATCTTAATGGAATTCAAATGTAGTAAAATGTAGTTTTCAATTCACTTTCTTTACTATTTCTTTCCATCTACTTATACCGCACGCCTAACACATCTCAAATCATAGTATCTTTCTTACTCATTTTCAGAGTATTTACTCACTTTCTCTTAACCTCTTACAATCTGCCTGTTGTTCTGTTTTCGTAGGCTTTAGCAGGTGCAGTTTTAAAATGGATACTGGTATCTTTTAAATAATCTGTTGGTGCCAAGTACGAGGCTAAATAACGATCCAAAGTTACGCTTAATTTAGATAAGGGGAGACTGGAACGCTCATTTTCAAGATAACTGAAGGGAAATAGTTTTTATGGGTACCCACTTTATGGCAAACACTATGGAATTTGGGGGGATTTCAGACCATTTACATTCTCAAAAACACTCTACAGGAAAGGGAAAAACCCCAAAACCATAATAGGGCCTCTTTAAAAGTCATCTAAATAAAACGTGTTTATTGCAGATTTTTGATTAGAAGAAAAAGTGCCACAGAGCTTCATCTCAGATTCACCTTCAGGTTTCCAGCTTTCAGATGATGGACACCACGTCTATACGGCATATACTTCTGACTTCCTGAACATCTCCCGTCCCCCACTCATACCCCTCTAGAAAGGTGGTGAAATGGGATGAGGTTAAACACACTCACTGTTGGGATTTCCACTTCTTTGCTTTGTGTTAGATGTGACTTTCTCTCTCCTTCAATTTCTCTTAATCCTTCCCTTTTTTCACTTTACTACTTTACACTCTTCACTCGGTTTTATCCACACCGTCTCACACACACACACACATACACACACACACACACACACACATACAGTACACACCTCTTGGGCTTGTCTTTGTATTCTTCCCTGTAGTTTAGTTCTTAATGTTTCATTCATTGAGTTTCTCTGAAGCGTGTTCAATTTTTCTTCACTGTCTTCAGTCTCTTTCATTAACACACACACCCACACACACACACACACACACACACACACACACACACCTCTTTGGTTCGTCGCGGCGTTGTCTCTTTAGAAGTTGTAGATATTCTCTGCAGACCAATTTCCCTGTGAATAATCACGGAGGTTCATTGTGGAAACGAGCACGGTGCCAAAGTAATTTCTTCAACAGCCGGCAGCTTTATACCGAGTCAATCAAGCTGAAATATCTCAGCAATGGCTCCTATTTCGTTAAGCGCCGCTCACTCCCTGAATATAATTACTGTGCTGAGCCGCGTCCACGCCTTCTTCATTTACCATTCCCCAACTTTCAACCATCTGAATTGCTTTTGAATCTATTAAAAGTGCTTTTGAAATTCTTAATTTCACTCGTTTTGTCATACCTGATTTTGTGACTCAATGTTGATAAGGTACCTACTGGTTTATTGTAAGTCCCAATAGATTTATAATAACAATATATAATAATAGGTAAAGATATTTCTTTGAAAATGCTCCGTGAACTCAATCTCCAACTGATCCATTTCTTGACCCCTGGAGGAAATTCATCAGTAAATTGGAAGGAATTAAAATAAGAATTATCTTATTTCCATCCATCCATCCATCTTCTTCCGCTTATCCGTGGTCGGGTCGCGGGGGTAGCAGTTCCAGCAGAGAGCCCCAAACTTCCTTTTCCCTGGCCACATCAACCAGCTCTGACTGGGGGGTCCCAAGGCGCTCCCAGGCCAGAGAAGAGATATAATCCCTCCACCTAGGTCCTAGGTCTACCCCTTGGTCTCTTCCCAGTTGGACGTGCCTGGAACACCTCCCTAGGGAGCCCATTTCTTGACCCCTGGAGGAAATTCATCAGTAAATTGGAAGGAATTAAAATAAGAATGATCTTATTTCAACAACAACAAAGTTATATAATCTTGTTAAATCTTCCAGCACAGTGTCATAAAAATACCAATCGACAATTCATTGTTGTATTCCAGGTTTGGGAAACACCGTAAGGACGAACGACCGGGGGAAAAGTTGGACCGGAAAGGTTCCAGCAAGTGGAGGACGGAGGAGTCGCAGGTTTCTGATGAAGAGACGATGAAGATGAGGATGGATCAGGAGAGGTAAGGGGCTTCCTGTTGTACCGTCTTTGCACTCCTATATGCTTTGCTACTTTAGCATCAAAGAAAAGTCATTACTACCTTACAGAGCCATGGACATGAAAGCTAGCCATTGAGGCATTTACCTTCAATGGTTTTTAAGCTTTAGAGAATTTAATAAAAGCTTGTTATGAATACTCTTGATCGTAGTTACAAAGTTCAAATCCAAACGTGTATTTTAGCGGCCGTGCTCCAGCTCTGTTCCCTGCTTTGATGAACACATCTAGTTTGTTTTCAGTCATTCTCATTTTCTCCCTTAGATATCAGATAATATACATTTTGTGGCCAACACGTATGTGGGCAACATTTCACCACTTTGTTGAACATGTCATTTGAAAACCACGGTCATTAATCTGCTATCAACGTCTTCTGGGAAAGCTTTCCACAAGATGTTCGGTTTGCAGGAAGTTGTTTACATTCAGCCGCAGAGACATGAAGTCCAACACTGCCATTGGATGATAATACCTTGGTAGTAGGGGTGTAACGGTATCCGTATTCGTCCCGTACCGTCACGGTTCGGACGTCACGGTTCGGCACATGCAGTCACACGAGTGACTTTTCCGAGTGGGGAAAAAGTCTGTCATTCAGGGCAGTATCCATTACACTATTTATAATCATATCAGAAGGCATCACCCAGATGTGCCAATCACCGGAGCCCGGCAAAAGACAACAGCAGTTCAGCAGCTGATCCCCGCTGTTTTTAAGAAGCCAATAGACATTAAAGCCAAGAGACCAACATAAATAACTGAAGCTTTTGGCATATGTTTTTCAACGACTATGCGCTCTTGAAACACTTTCTTATTATTTATGATGTAATATTTTCAAGACATTGTTTTTAGTTTTACAGCTTGATGAAACCTGTTTGTTTGACATCAGCCATTATAGATAATATGGCCATCTGAGTGTGTGTGGTACTGTTTGTGGTTTGTTTAATAAAGTTAATTATTCAAAATGTCAGAGTTCCTTATTTTTAAACTGAAACTTGCGCTACTGTTCAAAAATAAATAACAACAAACCTGGAATTATGTATTTGGGACTTTCTTTTTGCTTTTTCTTGTTGTACCGAACCGTGACCCCCAAACCGAGGTACGAACCGAACCGTGACATCTGCGAACCGTTACACCCCTACTTGGTAGCATTTAGTATTCTAGGTAACCGAAAGGCTTAGATGGGGTTAAAGAGGATATATTATGTTAATTTTCAGGTGGATATCAGTATGTAGTGGCTCTACTTTAAAGAGTCCTCTCCTGCTGATGTTCAGGTGTATATCAGTATGTAGTGTCTCTACTTTAAAGAGTCCTCTCCTGCTGATGTTCAGGTGTATATCAGTATGTGGTGTCTCGACTTTAAAGAGTCCTCTCCTGCTGATGTTCAGGTGTATTTCAGAATGTAGTGTCTCTACTTTAAAGAGTCCTCTCCTGCTGATGTTCAGGTGTATATCAGTATGTAGTGTCTCTACTTTAAAGAGTCCTCTCCCGCTGATGTTCAGGTGTATATCAGTATGTGGTGTCTCTACTTTAAAGAGTCCTTTCCTGCTGATGTTCAGGTGTATGTCAGTATGTAGTGTCTCTACTTTAAAGAGTCCTCTCCCGCTGATGTTCAGGTGTATATCAGTATGTGGTGTCTCTACTTTAAAGAGTCCTTTCCTGCTGATGTTCAGGTGTATATCAGTATGTAGTGTCTCTACTTTAAAGAGTCCTCTCCCGCTGATGTTCAGGTGTATATCAGTATGTGGTGTCTCTACTTTAAAGAGTCCTTTCCTGCTGATGTTCAGGTGTATATCAGTATGTAGTGTCTCTACTTTAAAGAGTCCTCTCCCGCTGATGTTCAGGTGTATATCAGTATGTGGTGTCTCTACTTTAAAGAGTCCTTTCCTGCTGATGTTCAGGTGTATATCAGTATGTAGTGTCTCTACTTTAAAGAGTCCTCTCCCGCTGATGTTCAGGTGTATATCAGTATGTGGTGTCTCTACTTTAAAGAGTCCTTTCCTGCTGATGTTCAGGTGTATATCAGTATGTAGTGTCTCTACTTTAAAGAGTCCTCTCCCGCTGATGTTCAGGTGTATATCAGTATGTGGTGTCTCTACTTTAAAGAGTCCTTTCCTGCTGATGTTCAGGTGTATATCAGTATGTAGTGTCTCTACTTTAAAGAGTCCTCTCCTGCTGATGTTCAGGTGTATATCAGTATGTAGTGTCTCTACTTTAAAGAGTCCTCTCCTGCTGATGTTCAGGTGTATATCAGTATGTGGTGTCTCGACTTTAAAGAGTCCTCTCCTGCTGATGTTCAGGTGTATTTCAGAATGTAGTGTCTCTACTTTAAAGAGTCCTCTCCTGCTGATGTTCAGGTGTATATCAGTATGTAGTGTCTCTACTTTAAAGAGTCCTCTCCCGCTGATGTTCAGGTGTATATCAGTATGTGGTGTCTCTACTTTAAAGAGTCCTTTCCTGCTGATGTTCAGGTGTATGTCAGTATGTAGTGTCTCTACTTTAAAGAGTCCTCTCCCGCTGATGTTCAGGTGTATATCAGTATGTGGTGTCTCTACTTTAAAGAGTCCTTTCCTGCTGATGTTCAGGTGTATATCAGTATGTAGTGTCTCTACTTTAAAGAGTCCTCTCCCGCTGATGTTCAGGTGTATATCAGTATGTGGTGTCTCTACTTTAAAGAGTCCTTTCCTGCTGATGTTCAGGTGTATATCAGTATGTAGTGTCTCTACATTAAAGAGTCCTCTCCTGCTGATGTTCAGGTGTATATCAGTATGTGGTGTCTCTACTTTAAAGAGTCCTTTCCTGCTGATGTTCAGGTGTATATCAGTATGTAGTGTCTCTACTTTAAAGAGTCCTCTCATGCTGATGTTCAGGTGTATATCAGTATGTGGTGTCTCTACTTTAAAGAGTCCTTTCCTGCTGATGTTCAGGTGTATATCAGTATGTAGTGTCTCTACTTTAAAGAGTCCTCTCCCGCTGATGTTCAGGTGTATATCAGTATGTGGTGTCTCTACTTTAAAGAGTCCTTTCCTGCTGATGTTCAGGTGTATATCAGTATGTAGTGTCTCTACTTTAAAGAGTCCTCTCCCGCTGATGTTCAGGTGTATATCAGTATGTGGTGTCTCTACTTTAAAGAGTCCTTTCCTGCTGATGTTCAGGTGTATATCAGTATGTAGTGTCTCTACTTTAAAGAGTCCTCTCCTGCTGATGTTCAGGTGTATATCAGTATGTAGTGTCTCTACTTTAAAGAGTCCTCTCCTGCTGATGTGCAGGTGTATATCAGAATGTAGTGTCTCTACTTTAAAGAGTCCTCTCCTGCTGATGTTCAGGTGTATATCAGAATGTAGTGTCTCTACTTTAAAGAGTCCTCTCCCGCTGATGTTCAGGTGTATATCAGTATGTAGTGTCTCTACTTTAAAGAGTCCTCTCCTGCTGATGTTCAGGTGTATATCAGTATGTAGTGTCTCTACTTTAAAGAGTCCTCTCCTGCTGATGTGCAGGTGTATATCAGAATGTAGTGTCTCTACTTTAAAGAGTCCTCTCCTGCTGATGTTCAGGTGTATATCAGAATGTAGTGTCTCTACTTTAAAGAGTCCTCTCCAGCCCCAAGACAGCCAGTTATTTCCTCGCTGCATCACACTGCACCAAACTAAATGTCACTCGGGGGCTGAGCCAGATTTCCGGGCGGCAGTTCATAAATGCCAAGGCCATTACTGCCCTGCCAGCTAATTAATTCCCTACTCTTGGTGTAGGTGCAGGAGTCATTACACCCCCCAACAGTTGTTCGTTATGAACATTTGGTTAGTAATTATTTTCTTTACGCTTGAAGAGAACATCGTCCAATAATATGATAATAGCCAGGTCTTTATTTTTAATTGGCATAGGGTTAATGCAAATGCCACATCAGATGATGTGATTGTGACGCCGCATGTTGTTAAAAGTTCATAATGGTCCTTTTGTATGTTAATCCAATCTGTTTAAATCACATTATCACGACGTAGCTTCAAACACCTGTTCAGAAGAATGTTGTAGTATTTCACAGATATCATGCCCCATTTCACTTATTCATTTAGATTTACAATGACAGCAGACAGCAGCAGGGTTGCGGGGAGAACGTATGTTCATTTGAAAAGCAGATAAACATGCTAATATGGATGTAATTGGTCATTGTGGACGTGAATGTACTTTATAATGCATTCGGCCTTAATCAGGTTGTGAAATCAATTGGAATTTCCACGGCAATTTAAATAAGAAACCTTCTAGTTTCAAATACCTTGGGATGCAATATGTGAGTCTAATTACTAACATTGAGTTTTGTTGCCAATAATGTATTTTAGATTGACATTTAGATTTAGACCATTCAGTTATGGACAACAGGACGTTGCCGTTGAGTGAAATGATTGTAAGAGATCATTCCTTTGCTTTGTACAGCAGCAGTTGGTGCGCTGAGCTAATGCTAATGCTAATAATGCTAATGCCAGCAAATACAATGGCAGCGTCACAAAACTTTCCCGAGTTTTACGGGGCGTGGTTTGCAATTCGCCCAGCCAATCAGAAATTGGTACTTTTTTCTCCTCAGGAAAGTACCACCTCTCTAGCAGGCACTACAAAGGGGGTAAAGGTTCTCATGAACTAAGTTCTCTTTTTGGTGTGAACGCAAAATCCCAGGAACTATCGGAACGTAAGGGGAATGTGTACTTGGCTATATTTTCTATTTACATTTTGAATACATTTTGTTCACCCTACAAGATGTGAAGCTTTTTGGGGATTTTAGCCTTTGCAGACCATTAACTTGCACGAAAACACAACACACTGCAGCAAAGGGAAAACCCTAAAAAGTATAATAGGGCGTCTTCCAAGAATGTAACGCCAATGTTTTTGGTTTTATTTTGGAAGCCGCTACACGCTAAAGTATGTGGTCCAGCAAAATGTGTTATTAAAGGCTACAAACTGTATTTCTGCCAATTTATTCAGATTAATCTCAGAGGAAAAGCCTCGACAAGAGCTGAGAAAGAAGTGTTTCAGTCTCTTTGTTCTTTTGTTTGTTAATGTTTAATGGTTTTGGAGCGCCCAGGGCAAGAGAGAGCTCAGGAATTCAGCCAAGAGAGTATACAAGGAATACAAACCAGCCAAATTAAGGTCTGTGCATCCAAAGAGCAGCAACCATCTTGGGATTGTCTTGACAGTAATTCAATGCATTAATTATTCTGTTCAGAGCTGGGTGTTTGACTCACTCCAACCAAGCGTACCTCCTCCCTGAACACCTGAAAAAGCACAAGCACACTTCTCGTTTGAATGCTACCCCCGGCTGAGATACAGTGATATTGACTGGGGAGATCCCGCTGAGGATGTGGAAGACTGTGTCTGTTTCGGTGGTAAACAATAATCCAGTTAGCTGCGTTTCTCCCAAGGTTCAGCTGGGAGCTTTGGCACCTCGCTGCACAGCTCCTATTGATTGGCCGCTGCTGCCACAGGCTGTGGTTAATCCAGCTGTGATTGACCAAATGGATGGATTTCCTCGCAGGTTTAAGTCTCGGGTCCCAGTGGACTCCGACTGAGAGTCAGACAAACAAATCAAGACGGACAGTTCAAGCAGCAGACGGAGGGTTGCGGGGAGAACGTATGTTCATTTGAAAAGCAGATAAACATGCTAATATGGATGTAATTGCTCATTGTGGACGTGAATGTACTTTCTAATACATTCGGCCTTAATCAGGTTGTGAAATCAATTCGAACATCCACGGCAATTTAAATAAGAAAGCTTCTATGCTCAAATACCTCGGGATGCAATCCGTGAGTTGAATTACTAATATTGAGTTTTGTTGCCAATAATAATATATTTTTGATCGACAGTTCCCTGAAAATGTAGATTTATACCATTCAGTTATGGACAATAGGTCATTGCCGTTGAGTAAAACGATTGTACTCTATAAGAGATAGAAAAAAACGTTCCTTTGCTTTGTACAGTGCAACATTTAACTGCAAGGTAACACATTCACACACCGTTGGTCATCAGGGAAACTGTGGGTTAAGTATCTTGACCCGAAACACAAAAACAAATTGACTGTAAGGGTTGGGAATCTAATCATTGATCTTCCAATCTGTAGACGACTGTCTATAAAACCTCAGCTGCCCAAACCAAATCAATATAAATGCATCTACTTAAATCTGACACTCCTTGTAACTGTCAGTCAGGTTTTTGGGGTTTTCCCTTTCCTGTAGTGTGTTTAAAAGGTTTTTGTGCAAACACATTTGTGTAAATGGTCTGCAAAGGCACAAAATATAAATATGAACCTGAAAATGTGCATAGTAGGGCCCCTTTAAGAGTCATGTGGCCAAAGGTTCGACAGTTGAATCTATACAGTACATCTAACGTTGTGCAGTTATCATGCAATGTGTCCATAAGAACTTCCCTTGACCTCCACAATCACTACTACTACTTCTTGCTCAAGCCTTTAAATGTCAACGTTCTCCTTTCTTTAAATGTCCAAATGTACGTATACGGTATAGTATCCTCGGCCCTTCTGAGGTCTTGCAATACTCTCTTTGCATACGAAGTACTCCTCCCACATAAAACATTTCCACATATCCAATGTTCTTAATCCAAAAGGACCTTCAGCAGCCATCTTATCCAGCTGGACCGTCTCCTTTCATGTACTTCCTGCCTTTCTCTGGGTCTATCAGTTGTGTCAGCACTTACGCTAAGAGGAAGGTTTATTACACGGCGGGTACAATAGCACATAATGGACCATTGTTCTGGCTCGATGTGGTGGAAAGGTCACTCGTCAAACACATTTCTTCCACCGTAATGTCCCATCCTGCCATTTCTATACCCTTTTATCCGCTGTCTCTGCCTCTCCATGCTATTCACCCTTTTTGTTCAACCTCTGACTCTTTTCCTAGATTTTTTTTTTCATCATTTACCCTTCACGCTAAGAATATGTTCATCCCTGATGAAGGTTAGCCGTTAGAGAGAAAGCAGGGTTCTCGTTGCGTAAACATGTTGGGATTGAAAGGTCAATGATCAGGCCAAGTGTGCTTTTCCTTCCTGTCCCATTTCAATCAGTGTAATTGTATTTGCACAGTTGTACATTTTTAGCAACACTGCTTTCTAAGTGCTTGTCATGTTGACATAGATGGAGGCTTAGATTTTGTCTTTAAAGGAATACAGCTGGAGTCACCCTTGATTTACTCCAGTTACCCTCGTTCTCCTGCCAACGAAGGATCAGAACATCCTTAGAAAACACGCCAGCAGTATAATGCTACTCCTCTATTACCATATATAGTTCTGTTTCGTCCAAATACACATTTCTACCCTCCTAAAATAAGTCTAAATACACATCTGCCAAATGCTATTACAGTGTTTGCTTTACTGAAAGCAATTTGTGTCCTGACGAAAGTAGATGATGATGTCTCGGGAAACATGGAAGGTGTTTATTTAACAATGTTTTAGTAGAAAAATAGATTTTAGAAGTATCCGGCAGAAGTAGTATTAGGATCAAATATGACTTATGCTAACGGGATGTATGTTTGATACTCAAAATGTGAAATGTAGTTGAGTATACCTTGTAAATATGATAGCTTTTCTTTGACTCTGAGAATTGTTAAATCGCAGTTATTATTAAAGACTTGAGGAATGTAGAAAAAAGGTTTTGGTGAATTTAAATAATCAATTAATTGCTATATTTAAGCAGAAATGTTGGGACCAGATCTCTAAATGTGAGGATTTGATAAACCTTTATTGATACCTTGAGGGTGGATTCACAATGTATCATCGTAAATGAACAAGACCGTTGGCTGAAGACATTACCTTGGACTCTGGGAAGAGCTTGGGTTAGGGTTGCCACGGTTTTTGTGTACTGTTTTCTGAATTTGGGACACTTAACATTGACATTTTTTTGGAATCAGCAACGGATATTGGATAATGAAAAGTATTCCTTACTTCTGAAATCAGCATATGCATACACTTTATATTCCAGACCTGTTTTGACCCCACACATGTAGGTAGCTGTCTTTGTTTTTAAAACGTCAGCTCCTACGAGTTGACATTGTGTCCTTTCTCACACTCCACAACTGGTTCAAAGCTGCTTCCTCCCTCCGTCACAAAGCCTCATTACGGAGCCGGAGAAGTTCAGCTCTGGATTGGTACGTCTGGCCTTATCAGCCTCTGAGCTTGTGTATACAATCAGGAGCGGCTCCCTCTTCTGCTGCTGCTGCTTCTCTGATGGAAAACACTGGGTTTCCTCTGGGTTTAGAGATAGATCTCTCCAGGGCCCTGCTTCCTGCTGCGCTATTAGATTATTGCTGCGTCCACAACTAATGCAGACACAGCTAGCAAGTCCACAGGCTTTCATGTGACATGGGTTAAGTTATAGGAAGAAGTGCTTATTTAGCAAAAACAGATGTAACCGCTGTCGAGATTCAGTAGGGAGTTAAAGAGGACAGGTTCATATCAGTAGTGTCTCTACTTTAAAGAGTCCTCTCCTGCTGATGTTCAGGTGTATATCTGTATGTAGTGTCTCTACTTTAAAGATTCCTCTCCTGCTGATGTTCAGGTGTATATCAGTATGTAGTGCCTCTACCTTAAAGAGTCCTCTCCTGCTGATGTTCAGGTGTATATCAGTATATAGTGTCTCTACTTTAAAGAGTCCTCTCCTGCTGATGTTCAGGTGTATATCAGTATGTAGTGCCTCTACTTTAAAGAGTCCTCTCCTGCTGATGTTCAGGTGTATATCAGTATGTTGTGTCTCTACTTTAAAGAGTCCTCTCCTGCTGATGTTCAAGTGTATATCAGTATGTAGTGTCTCTAATTTAAAGAGTCCTCGCCTGCTGATGTTCAGGTGTATATCAGTATGTAGTGTCTCTACTTTAAAGAGTCCTCTCCTGCTGATGTTCAGGTGTATATCAGTATGTAGTGTCTCTACTTTAAAGAGTCCTCTCCTGCTGATGTTCAGGTGTATATCTGTATGTAGTGTCTCTACTTTAAAGATTCCTCTCCTGCTGATGTTCAGGTGTATATCAGTATGTAGTGCCTCTACTTTAAAGAGTCCTCTCCTGCTGATGTTCAGGTGTATATCAGTATATAGTGTCTCTACTTTAAAGAGTCCTCTCCTGCTGATGTTCAGGTGTATATCAGTATGTAGTGCCTCTACTTTAAAGAGTCCTCTCCTGCTGATGTTCAGGTGTATATCAGTATGTTGTGTCTCTACTTTAAAGAGTCCTCTCCTGCTGATGTTCAAGTGTATATCAGTATGTAGTGTCTCTAATTTAAAGAGTCCTCGCCTGCTGATGTTCAGGTGTATATCAGTATGTAGTGTCTCTACTTTAAAGAGTCCTCTCCTGCTGATGTTCAGGTGTATATCAGTATGTTGTGTCTCTACTTTAAAGAGTCCTCTCCTGCTGATGTTCAAGTGTATATCAGTATGTAGTGTCTCTAATTTAAAGAGTCCTCGCCTGCTGATGTTCAGGTGTATATCAGTATGTAGTGTCTCTACTTTAAAGAGTCCTCTCCTGCTGATGTTCAGGTGTATATCAGTATGTAGTGTCTCTACTTTAAAGAGTCTTCTCCTGCTGATGTTCAGGTGTATATCTGTATGTAGTGTCTCTACTTTAAAGATTCCTCTCCTGCTGATGTTCAGGTGTATATCAGTATGTAGTGCCTCTACTTTAAAGAGTCCTCTCCTGCTGATGTTCAGGTGTATATCAGTATATAGTGTCTCTACTTTAAAGAGTCCTCTCCTGCTGATGTTCAGGTGTATATCAGTATGTAGTGCCTCTACTTTAAAGAGTCCTCTCCTGCTGATGTTCAGGTGTATATCAGTATGTTGTGTCTCTACTTTAAAGAGTCCTCTCCTGCTGATGTTCAAGTGTATATCAGTATGTAGTGTCTCTAATTTAAAGAGTCCTCGCCTGCTGATGTTCAGGTGTATATCAGTATGTAGTGTCTCTACTTTAAAGAGTCCTCTCCTGCTGATGTTCAGGTGTATATCAGTATGTAGTGTCTCTACTTTAAAGAGTCCTCTCCTGCTGATGTTCAGATGTATATCAGTATGTAGTGTCTCTACTTTAAAGAGTCCTCTCCTGCTGATGTTCAGGTGTATATCAGTATGTAGTGTCTCTACTTTAAAGAGTCCTCTCCTGCTGATGTTCAGGTGTATATCAGTATGTAGTGTCTCTACTTTAAAGAGTCCTCTCCTGCTGATCTTCAGGTGTATATCAGTATGTAGTGTCTCTACTTTAAACAGTCCTCTCCTGCTGATATTCAGGTGTATATCAGTATGTAGTGTCTCTACTTTAAAGAGTCCTCTCCTGCTGATATTCAGGTGTATATCAGTATGTAGTGTCTCTACTTTAAAGAGTCCTCTCCTGCTGATGTTCAGGTGTATATCAGTATGTAGTGTCTCTACTGTCTCCATGCTTTAATGTTCAAAAAGCTCTTTATTTTTCTCATACTGCCTGTTCTGCAGCACCTCTTTTCACCCTCTGTCTGAAACCAGAGCCCAGTCTGCTCTGATTGGTTAGCTGGATGGCTCTGTTGTGATTGGTCAACCGGTTAGAGATGTCCCGCCCCTTAGCCTATCACGTACAATGTGTTGGAGCGCTAGCAAATAGAAGTGCGAGTGTTACACAGTGATGTCACTATGTTCAGAAGTAAAAAAAGGATTCCATTGGAGGCGTGTTCAGGCAGGGAAGGGAGCGTGTGGGAGAGAATTTTCCTCTGGACAGAACACAGGGATTTCAGCCTTGCAGACCATTTACATGCACACACATATATAGAACACACAGGAAACTGAAAGATATAAAAAGCGTAATAGGGCCCCTCTAAAGCCACATTAGCAGCCTCGTTTTTAGTACTTAACATGGTGTTTATAAAAAATGTGTACCTCCAATGGAGGAGCCTTCCTATGTTTAAGACGTATTGTTTCATTATGCACAGCATCCATTTTTTCTGTATGAAGCATTTCAGTTTTTAGCCCGCTGAGTGCTCGGTGAAGTCGTCCCCCCCACCTCGTCACGGCGGCTGTCCCATTCTCTTTCCCTCCGCCATTAAAAAGCGGCCTGGAGAAAAGAGAGCAGTGTGATAATTGGTAGTTGTAAAGCTCTGATAATTGGCAAGGCTGTAATTACGGGGCTGCGCGATAGGTAGTCCCCCCGCTGTAGAGGAACCACGTTGCCAGTTACTCACAAGATAATGGCCTAAAGAGTGTGTGTGTGTGTGTGTGTGTGTGTGTGTGTGTGTGTGTGTGTGTGTGTGTGTGTGTGTGTGTGTGTTGTGTGTGTGTGTTGTGTTGTGTGTGTGTGTGTGTGTGTGTGTGTGTGTGTGTGTGTGTGTGTGTGTGTGTGTGTGTGTGTGTGTGTGTGTGTGTGTGTGTGTGTGTGTGTGTGTGTGTGTGTGTGTGTGTGTGTTGTGTGTGTGTGTGTGTGTGTGTGTGTGTGTGTGTGTGTGTGTGTGTGTGTGTGTGTGGCCTAGCATTACTATACTTGTGGGTACCTACATCTGTTTACACAGTCACGTGTGGAAGTCCCCATGAGGGGAATCATTAATTTTAGGGTGAAGACTTGGTTAGGGTTAGGATTAGGCATGTGTTGGTTAAGGTTAGGATAGGTCTCCAGGAAATGCATGTAAGTCAATGTAATGTCCCCTGAAGTGATGTATGCATGGTATGTATGTGTGGGTGTTGTTCTGTATGTCAGACAGAGAGGTGTCAAAAGGTGTGTGTCTGTATGTAAGAGAAAATCACGCTAGCTTTACATTAGCAGCACTCTGTGTACAAGTCGCTTCCTATTATTAGGTGATGTGGAGAAAAGAGACTATTATATAATGTTTACGGTATTATTCAGTAGAACAACAGGATACATAATAGGCCCCCCTCTCTTCTGTTATACATAGTTAAAGAGCAACATGACAAAGTGGAAACCAGTAAGGTGGCATTTTGAATTCCCCACGGAGCAGATCTAACCATGATTCATAACTGATTTGTATTTCCAGACGTACCGTTCCTGCACAGTACTAAATATACAGTTATGCTCTGCCTGTGTCATGTGACACGATGTGCTTTATGTCGTCATTGTATATGCTCGGATGTTTTAAGATGATTGATGGAAGCTTGTCAATTACACTGTTAACAGGAAGTAGTCTGCACTCAATGTGGATTGAGATGCCATCATCGTTGTGATTTTGAGCGATAAGGCTTTGTCAAATGTTATTCAGTTTCTATGATTTACTGTCATTTCAATAGAGAAGCCATTTATTGATAAATAACAAGATGCTAATGGTCAGTAATCCAAGCACATCCAAAAACTCCTTCACATTGCTAACATTAGCTACAGTACATATTGTCATGTTTGAATGTGCTTCAGTCACTTTGCTCCAGTAATAGAGGCTTTATTCATCCCATTAAACCTTTTCTGCTCAGTAAATATTCTTAAAACACGAATACAATATTTACAATGAAGGGACGTAAGCATATTCTTCTGCCACTCTTTCTCTGGTCAGTACATATTATGGAGGGAAGTGTTACCTTAAAGCAAAGGTCATTTGCTACCAATTAATAATAATAATAATAATATATTTAATTTGTTAGCGCTTTTACAGGTGCTCAAAGACGCTTTACAGATATAGTGAAGGGAAAAGGAAGGAACAACAAATAAATATATAGTAAACAATCACACATTAAAAGCCAGATTGAAGAGGTGAGTTTTTGTGAGTTTTTTGAAGGTGGTGAGGTCAGTGCAGTCTCTGATGGGTTGGGGGAGTGAGTTCCAGAGGGAGGGGGCAGCGACGGAGAAGGCTCTGTCCCCCCAGGTCCGGTGATTGGTGCGGGTGGGGATGGATAGGAGGTTGGCATCTGATGAGCGGAGGCAGCGGGAAGGGGCGTGGTGGTGCAGCAAGTCTGTGAGGTAGGGGGGGGGCCTGATTGTTGAGGGCTTTGTGGGTAATGAGGAGGACTTTGAAGATGATTCTTTGACGGACGGGGAGCCAGTGGAGGTTCTGGAGGACGGGAGTGATGTGGTCTCGGGAGCGGGTGTGGGTGAGGAGGCGGGCAGCAGAGTTCTGGATATGTTGGAGTTTATTGAGGAGGTTGGATGGTATGCCGTAGAGGATGCTATTGCAGTAGTCGAGTCGTGAAGTGATGAATGCATGAATCAGGGTTTCAGCAGCAGAGGAGGAGAGTGATGGGCGGAGACGGGCAATGTTTTTGAGGTGGAAAAAGGCTGTCCTGGTGATGTGATTTATGTGGTGGTTGAATTTGAGCTGACTGTCGAAGATGACTCCGAGGTTGCGGATGTGAGGGGGGGGAGATAGAGTGTGGCTGTCAATGGTGAAGTTGAAATTCTGGATGTCTTTGATACGGGATGGGGGGCCAATGATGATGATGTCTGATTTGGCACTGTTCAGTTGGAGATAGTTTGTTTGCATCCATGCTTTTATTTCTGAGAGACAGTTGGTGAGAGTGGAGTGTGTTGTGGGGGTGATGGTTTTTGTTGAGATATAAAGTTGGATGTCATCGGCGTAGCAGTGAAATTGAAGGTTGTGGCGACGAATTATTTTGCCAAGGGGGAGCATATAGAGGATGAAGAGGAGGGGGCCAAGCACCGAACCCTGGGGGACACCTTGGGACAGAGGAGCAGTGGAGGAGGTGCAGTTGTTGATGTTGATAAACTGATGTCTGTCGGTGAGGTAGGATTTCAGCCAGGAGAGTGCAGTGTCGGTGATGTTCAGTGATGATTCGAGGAGGGACAGCAGGATGGCGTGGTTGATGGTGTCGAATGCTGCGGTGAGGTCGAGGAGGATGAGGATGTTAAGGTTGCCAGAGTCAGAGGAGAGGAGGAGGTCGTTTGTGATTTTGAGAAGAGCTGTTTCGGTGCTGTGTTTTGATCGGAAACCGGATTGAAATGGCTCAAAGAGATCATTGGAGCTGAGGTGGGCTTTAAGTTGTGAGGCAACGACACGTTCAAGTATTTTGGACAGAAAGGGGAGATTTGAGATGGGCCGGAAGTTGGACATGATGTCAGGTGTGAGTCCAGGTCTTTTGAGAATGGGTGTGACAGCAGCCAGTTTGAGAGAGGGGGGAACTGATCCAGATCTGAGGGAGGAGTTAATGATGGTGGCGATGAGTTGGGAGATGGCAGGGAGGCTCTCTTTAACAAATTTGGAGGGCATTGGGTCAAGTGTGCAGGTGGAGTTAATTCCAGTCATGAGGTCGGACAGTTGCATGGGGGTCACAGGGGAGAAGTGGGACAGGGGGTGTGAGGTGAAGGGGGGGGAGCCAGGAGGGAAGGTGGGGGGTGCTGATGAGGGTGTCAGATTGCTGTAAATGTTGCTGATTTTGGTTTGGAAAAACGAGAGGAAGGAGTTGCACTGTTCGGTGGTGAAGGATGAGGTGGCGTTGTCACAGGGTTTGAGAAGTTTGCTGATGGTGGAGAACAGACGCTTGGGGTTGCTGGAGCCAGACTGAATGAGTTGTGAGTAGTAATTAGACCGGGCTGCTTTGAGTGCGTTACTGTACTGCTGGAGATAGTCTTTGTAGATTTGAAGATGGACTGTTAGTGTGGTTTTCTTGTGTTGGCGTTCAAGTTGACGTTTCCTTGATTTCATTTGGCGGAGTTCAGGGGTATACCAGGGGGCGGAGTGTATGAAAGAGACATGTTTTGTTTTTGTGGGGGCCAGTTCATTGAGACAGAAGGAGAGGGTGCTGTTATAATAGTCCACAAGTTCAGATGGGTTTTCCGAAAGTGGGGAGGGGGAGACAGACATCTTGCAGGTAATGGAGGCAGTGATTGCTGAAGGTGAGATGGATTTGAGATTTCTGTAGGTTATTGTGCGTTTTTGCTTTTGGGCGGGGATGGGGATGTTGATGTCCATGAGGATGGCCAGGTGATCAGAGATGTGGAGATTGAGGCTGGACAGATGGTGGATGGTGAGACCAGTGGAGCAGACCAAGTCCAGGATGTGACCACGGCTGTGTGTTGGGAAGTTGATGTGTTGAGAGAAGTTGCAACAGTGAAGGGTTTCCTTAAATTCAGAGGCATATTTGCAGGTTGGGTCGTCAACATGAATGTTAAAATCACCTAAGAGGAGAACAGATGGGGATATAGCAGAAAGCTGAGTGAGAATGTCAGAGAGATCGGAGAGAAAGGAGGGGTTTGGCTTCGGGGGACGGTAGATGATGGCTGTGACCAGGGGAGTGGGACCAGAGAGTTTAAAGATCAGGTGTTCAAATGAAGAAACATCAGGGATGGGGATTATGGTAGCTTTTATTTCCTTTCTGATAATAGCAGCTATACCACCACCCCGCCCTTGTGGGCGAGGTTTGTCAATGTATGTGAATCCTGCTGGGGTGATTTGATTTAAAGAAAAATAGTCCAGGGGTTTTTGCCATGTTTCGGTCAGATACAGAAAGTCCAGGTTATTGTCTTTAATGAATTCATTCAGAATGTGGCTTTTATTGTGGATGGAGCGTGTGTTGAGCAGGGCTGCTCTGAGGTGGCGTTGCATTGGGGGGGGTTGTGTGGACCGGGGGAGTGGAAGGAGATTGGTCAGATTCACGTGTTGTTTGTTGTGATGGCGTAGTATGGGCGTGTGACAGGACCGAATGGACGGGATGGAGTGTGGAGACGTGGAATGAAATAAAAACTTACGGCCAGAGCCTCTGTGTGAAGGACGGCGTTTGCGGAGTATTTCATAATCCGCGAGGATGTCCATGCAGTCCGGACGCAGGCGGTTATTGAAGGAGCGGAGATCTGACAGGGAGTAGAGCGGCGGCATGATCCGGTGAAGTGGCGCTAGCACGGAGCTAGCTAATGCTGGGGACCCGGGCAGCAGAGACCAGGAGCCGGATGACCGTGGAAGAAGGAGCGGTGTGAGTCCAGATAAAATGAGAATTATAATCCACAGCATATCAGGAGAATAATTCCAGTGGTTTCCAGAGGAGAATCGTAGGAGGTGCTGACAGCCTGGTGCAGAGTGGGAGCCGGGTGACCAGCCTACTAGCTGGTTAGCTAGCTTGATAGCCACCGGCTGTAGGCGGCAGGGAGAGACGATGTCGGCGGGGAAGCCGGCTGATCGCAGCGGGATGGGAAGACCCACACGAGCCGCGGAGTTAGGGTGGAGTTGGGGTGGAGACAGAAATGTTAGCTCGGCAGACGTCAGGGAGCCGAGGAGCATCTAGGTAGCAGCCTGCTAGGTCCGATAATGCTAGCTAGCTAGCGGGCTAGGGACCGGTGAGCAGGAAAGAGATGACAACAAATATCTGTCGATTCGATATAGAGATGCTGCTATTTTCGCTGATGACTGACATTTCAAAAGTAGAGAGCCAGACAGGAGAGGTTCTGATCTGGACTAAAGAACAATATTTTGGGCGGAGGAGCGGCGAACAAACAACGCCAGCACCCTCGGCGACCCGGGAAAAATTGAGCTTATTCCATTTTACACTTCATGACAGAATACCTGATTTATGTTGCTCTATGTGATTTTTAAATGCACAAACGATGGATGTGTTTTTCCGTGGACCCTAGGAAGAATGGTTACTACCCTTGAAGCGAAGAAGGAAGTTAGATTTAGCCATAAACGTGCAAATAGAAGGAAAAAAGCTCTGTCATTATAACAAGTAATAGTGCTTCTGTCTCTTGGCTCATTTCAATTAATGAAGCATTTTCTGCTCAAGAAATGTTCTCAAAAATGAATTAACAACACTGGTATAATATTTACAATGAAGGGACTCTGGGGTATTCTTCTCCCAGTCTTTCCAGGGTCACTTTCTTTTATCAGCTAAAAGCAAATGTCATGTTCTACTGCTTCAGATGTCTTGGTATGCACGAATGCACGAAAGGTGAATGTATGTTGTGTACGTTTAACGTGTGTACCCCGGGTAGAATTGTTGCTATCCTCTCCAATCTAACAAATAACGGTACATTTGGCATGACAGTTTCCATTAAACAATACGTTATGGCACAGCACCAAAACTGCATGGATGTTTTTTTACGTGTGTACCCCCGGAAGAATGGTTGCTAACCTCTTAGTAACTAATGAGGATCCAATCTAACAAATAACGGTAAATGTGGCATGACAGTTACACGTTAAAGATACATACAGAAGACAACACAGCACCAAAACTGCATGGATGTTTTTATCACCCAGAATCAGCCCAGAGCTGCACAGCATGGCACGTTTTTCTGACCCACCGTTTGTAAATAGAGACAGAAAACCTACAGTGTCTATCACAATCTGCACCATCAGGATCCAGGCTAAGACCCGGGAGCTGAGGGAGCGCCAGGCCCGGGAGCGGGACTACGCAGAGGTCCTGGACGTCAGCCGGGTGGAGGAGGAGGAGGAGGAGGAGGAGGAGGACCACGCGTACGCTGGGGTCAACGCTCTGAACTGCTCCATGGACAGCGGGCACAGCCGGCCCCACAGCCCCCGGGACGATTACATCCAACACCAGAACATCCACCCCAACCAACACCACCAGAACAACCACCCACACCACCAGAACCAGCACTCGGACTCCCTCTACACCCAAGTGAAGGCCCGCAATGAGCGGCCCCCGTCTGCAGACAGGTAGGCCTGGATTCATGCTTTCGGAGATAAAAAAGATGGGAGTCATTCACTGGAACCAGATTTATGTATTAAGTCTTTTTTATTTTAGTTAATTCTTTAAGCGGTCACACTAATGAATTGTATCGGACGAAGATGCATAATTTATGATACGATTCACAAAATAAAACAAAATAACTACCGTATTTTCCGGACTATAAGTCGCACCTGTGTATTAGTTGCTCTTATTAAAAAATGTATCGTTAAAGGTGGGGTAGGTCATTTTGGAGAAACCAGCTCGAGTGCGCTAGAATTTGAAAATACACGGCAGGAACAAATCTGCCACTTCCTTACAGAGCCCCTCCTCCAACACACGAACGCGCACATGACCAATGAGGGCACGAGATAAGTTTGTGCACAGATGGAAGGCTGACAGGCAGGTAGGCCATCCAGTTACTTTAGCCGGCTCAGATGATTGGGCGTGCTTTTTACAGTACCACGGCTTCCACAGATGAAGTTTCTTTATGGATTTGTTGTCAAAGCACTTCAGATATTCATTGCTATCGGGATGTTAAGAGCATTCCATGGAATATAACAAAAAGTGTATCTGGAGCCGGTTTCTCAAACTTACCTACCCCACCTTTAAGAGAAGAAAACATAAGTCGCTTCGGTGCTTAAGTCGCATTTATCCACTGAAGTCCTCATCCTCTGTGTCGCTGTTAAACACTTCCCCGGTGGAAGATGAAGCAGCGTGTCCGGTTGCCGTGATTTTTTATTTTTAGGATCTGATTTTTAAAGAGGATATGTACGTAAGGAGTATACGTTTCGTGAAGTCTGTAGAGTATGATTTGTAGACCAGGATATATCTGCAGCGCTCCACAATATTTAATTCAAAATGGTATTATAACACTTTTCGACCCTACAACAAGCTTGATGCGAGTTGAAGAGTGCACTAGTCCATATTGCGATTGCGATAAACCTTCGATTAATTGTGCAGCCCTTCAGTTGGAGTCGGAAGACATTCAGGAAGTCGAGTGTGATTCATGCATGGATGTATAATAAGAACTGGTTACTGGTGGGAGGCCGGGTCTCGTTCTTTCCTATGAGAGCTGCTCATTAGCGCATGAGGACAAAATGGCCCAACTTTTGAGAGAGCGAAACGTCACAGATTACCCAGCATGCCTGGCTGTATGAGCAGAAGAACCTGTATGTGCGCTCACAGAGCATGCGCCCTTTAAGCCCCTCCCCCGAGCTCCCACTCTCGGCTCAATAGAATGAATGGAGACAGAAAATAAATCTAGATTCGGCTTTTAGTGCATTTTACGACTTTAAGGACCAAATGATTCTAATAAGGGCTATCAAATAGTTCATACTGGGTAGTTTATTTAGTTTAAAACAAATTGTCGGCTGATTTACAGACATCTATTTCCCCATGTTTGTCAATGGGTGAAAGTGTTTCTGGGCCCAGGGACGTCACGGACTGATACGGAAGTTGTAGTACCGCCGTTTGGAGTCAGAGTCCGGCGCACTTCCCGGGAGCTTGGATTCATGGTGCTGCAACCTTTTTACCTCCAGTTCTAAAGCCCGCCCCCTCCATGTTGTGTTTTTATTATTGAAGAAATAATTACTTAGGCGGTAACACTGATACATTTTATCGGATGAAGCTGCATAATGTATGATATGATTCACAATATTGAAGAGATTGGTTGTTTTCGCATCATTATTCTCATCATCATGTGATTGATACAATAATACATAATTGTTGGAACGGACAATTATGTTAAAGCCTCTTGGACGTACATTTGATCTGGGATTGACTTTGTATTTCATTTTTAGGATCATGGTCTAAAAGAGGATATGTACCCAAGGAATATACGTTTTGTGAAGTCTGTAGAATATGATTTGTAGACCAGGATATAACTGCAGCTCCACAATACTTCATTCAATATGTTATTATAACACGTATCTACCCTACAACAAATGATGTGCTTTTACGAGTTGAAGAGTGCACAAGTCCACATTGCGATAAACCTTCGAGTAATTGTGCTGACGGAGTCAGAAGACATTCAGGAAGTCGAATGTCATTCATGGTCCAGCAACCTTTTTACCTCCAGTTCAAAACCCCGCCCCTCCATGTTTTTTTATTTTTATTTTACCTTTATTTAACCAGGATAGGTCTCATTGAGATTAAAAAGAATGGTAACAGCACAGTTTCAGACAGTTTTACAGTTACAGACAATTAAAAAACACAATCACAACACAGTCATACACCAAATGTAGCCAAAGCATTTACAGACACAGCGGCATGCTTCAAGGTCAGTTAAAGTTGCTTTGAGTGTTTCTAATGAGACCAGCTCTCTGAGTTTCAGCTCAGTTTGAAGCAGGTTCCAAGCTTGAGGGGCAGCGTAACTGAACGCCCTTTTCCCAAGTTCAGTACGGACCTTTGGTACAGTTAAAAGGAAAAAGTTCTCGGAGCGAAGCCGATAGGATCCTGTGCATTTTCTATGTATGTACATCCTTAGATAAGGGGGAAGAGCACCAAGAATAGCCTTATATATAAGGATGTGCCAATGTTTCAGTCTACGCGTGGTCAAGGAAGACCATCCAACATGAGCGTATAGATTGCAGTGGTGCGTCAAAGATCTGAGGTTTGTGATGAATCTCAGTGCACCGTGGTAGACGGTGTCCAGCGAGTGAAGGCACTGAGAAGATGCATTCATATAAACCACATGTCCATAATCCAGCACAGACAGAAAGGTTGCAGACACTAGTCTCTTTTTGGCCTCATAGGAAAAACAAGACTTGTTTCTAAAGAAAAAACCTAATTTTATTCTTATTTTTTTCAAGAGTTCCACAATCTGTGGTTTAAAAGAGAGCGAATTGTCAATTATAATTCCAAGATACTTATACTGCAACACAGATTCAACCTCCGTCCCCTGCAAGGTGGTGATAGGAGGAAGGTTCAAGACCTTGGCTTTTGCTTTCGAGAACATCATTAGCTTTGTCTTGGCAGCATTTAAAACAAGTTTCAAATCACACATATTGGATTGTACAATGTTAAAAGCATTCTGGAGCTGACAAAGAGCCTGTTTCGGGGTGGACACAGAACAATACATAACTGTATCATCAGCATAAAAATGCAAATTTGCATTCAAAACATTGTTATTAAGACTGTTAATGTAAATAATAAATAACAATGGTCCTAATACAGATCCCTGTGGCACACCCTTGGATACCAGAAGAGATGTTGAAGTTAAGCCTTCTGCCCGCACACACTGTGATCTGCATGAAAGATAGTTCTTGAACCAACAGACAGCCTTACCTGAAAGACCGATACTAACGAGTCTTTGTAACAGTAAGGCACTGTGTCAAAAGCCTTTGACAAGTCAATAAAAAGTGCTGCACAATGCTCTCTATTGTCTAAGAAGTAAATAAGATAATTTACTACTTTTAAGGCAGCTGTTGTAGTGCTGTGTTTTTTCCAAAAACCAGATTGAAACTCAGATAAAATATTATTTATTGATAAAAACTCCTTCAGTTGGAAATTGACCAGTGATTCCAGTGCTTTATTTAAAACACATAATTTGGAGATGGGTCTGTAGTTGTTTAGGTGAGTGGGGTCACCCCCCCCGTTCAGCCCGATTCTGCCTCCACATCCTCGTACCTCTGAGGCAGCATTACTGCGCCGGCTGGCTATTACACCTGGAGGAGCAAATAATCAGAGCAACAGGAGGCAGGCGGTAAATGTCAGCTCGACACAATGCACCGCTCTCTCTCTGTCTCTCTCTCTCACTCTCTCTGGGATTACTCTGGGGAGGCAGTGAGTGAACGGGAACCTTTGAATACCCGTCTCTCTTTCTGTCTCCCCTGACCTTTCTACCTCTCTTTCTACTCGACTTGTTGACTTCACCTTTTTCCTCAGCATTCTGCCTCAGCCACCAACATCTCACACCTTCATGATTGACGCTTTATTTTTAAAAAGATCACCCTCGCCAGGCATGGAAATCCATTGTTCTGTGTGCAATTGCTTTGTATTTACACACAGCAGTCGAGTGGTATTACGAATCTTCCAGTGTTGGAAAGTAATTTAAAACATTACCTTAAATACTGCACTTGAGGTACTTTTACTTTCCATGTTATGCTTCTTTATACTTCTACTCCACTGCAATTTGAATGCAAATAATGTACTTTTTTTCTTTTACAATTATGTGACAACTTCAGTTGCTAGTAATTTAAAGATACACATAATAATAATACAACATACAAATCAATCTATTATGATGTATTGTTATGGATTAATAAACCTAGAAGTACTCAAGTGGTGTTCGTGGGTACATTTTGACCCATGATTTATCTCAGTCCAAAACACAAAAAAATTACTATCATCCAATATTGTTTTAACTCCATCATAACTAACTTATAATGCATTCATAACCGTACAATCCTGTTGTAATGTAATGTTATGGCCCAAAACACATTACACCACATATTCCACACGTCCATATATGTGTTCAGGTTCAAGTGTTAGTGTACATATTATTTGAGAAAGGTCGAGTTCCCGTGGGGGGAGGGGAGACCAGGTGCATGATTGTTACAGTGTATGAAGGGGGTGGGGGAGGGGCGTCTAAAGTCAAAGATGAATCTTGATTGGGACAAATTTGACCTCGAGTCACCCAAAACTTTGTTTTTAAATCTGGGCAAAGAGTATTTATAATAACTGAGATAAAAGTGAGAATTCAGAAAAAAAAAAATCTTAATTCTGAAAAAAGTCTAAATTCTTTAATTAAAGTCAGAATTCTAACTATGAATTTCAGACCAAAACAGACCATATTCTTCTGTATAACACTAATTATAATCCAGAGAAATAAAACTATAGATATTATTCTGAAAACAACCCATTCTGCATAATGAGTACTTTTAGTTTTGATACTTTTGATGTTCATACTGTACTTCTATACTTTTACTGAAGTGAAAACAATGAAAGCATGAGTTGTACTTGCAGCAGAGTATTGCTACATTGTGGTATTACTATTGATATTCAAGTATTTAGCACATAAGCACTTTTTCTTCCTCTGGAAACTTGTAACCCAAAGCAGAGTCCACTGCAGTGATAACCAGCTGATCAAAGATATTCTGAACGCCTGCATCTTTTCAGCCGCTCTCAGCACTGCAGGTGTGTTTCTCTCTAATCCTCCTTTCCGATCAATGCTCGGAGAGATTCGCAGGCCTAACATGGATTTGGGGAAACTTGAAGCCGATGGAGGAAAGCCTGCAGCGAAGCAGAAACACAGGAGAGCATCCAGAGCAGAATGAATTAGTGTTCTTAGTTTCCCCAGATAGCTCCAGTACCTCCGCAGTGCAGCTTCTATTGATTCATAATGCATTGTGTCGTCACATTATGTTATTCTGTCTCTATTAAATCCCCGATGTGGTCTAGTGTGGAAGTGTCTGCAGATGCAGACTGTGAATCACTCAAGGACAGTCTGGGATCCCAAAGCTAAGCCAAAGTGCCTTTTTAGGTGGACATTTGAACATACGAAGCATTACATCTAAAAGTAAGCAAATCCAGCATCTTTTACTGGACTCTAATCTAGACTACCTGTGTTTATCTGAGACCTGGCTTCATGAGTCCGCTCCTACAGCAGCCTTTGACGTGCCCGGTTTTAACATTTACCAGAGAGACAGATGCAGCTCGAAAGTGTAGTGAAATTCAGTGGTCTAATTACAATTAATTCGAATGTGTTGGTGTCAATATAACTTTGTCACCACAAATGTCATTTGTTGTAATAGCTACCTATCGGCCTCCTTCTTCAAACAATCAATTTTATGAGAATTTTAGGAAATTATTAAGAGAATGTAATTTTAACAAAGATGTTATTATAATGGGCGATTTTAACATCAACTATGGTTCTCTCACACATCACCTACTGTTTAACTACCTGGTCACATGCCAGTACAACAACATTAAAACCACTGGAGTCATTGTACAAACAAACGCTCAAAATACTGGACAAAAAATCTGTTTTTTCTCATCACTGCCCAATACTCCAAAAATACAACTTGCTAAACTGGAAAAACCTCATTAAACAAATGCTTGTCTTTTTTACACGATTGTCAACGGCCTTACCTCACCTCCTCTTAGACAGTTTATTAACATACGCACAACTGCATCTAGGGTAACAAGAGGTGCAGCGAGAGGAGATTGCATTATTCCACTCAGAAAAAGTTCTTTCAGTCAGTCTTCATTTTTCTGTTAAAGCTGCTCAGCGATGGAACTCAATCCCACCTCCAATCAGAGACCAGACCACATTCACTTTATTTAAATCAAAACTCAAAATATGGTTAGTGAGGAATGAGCTCTGCCAACACTGACTCAATCTTCTGCTCCTTACAATCCACTGCCTGTGTTTTAACATGTTCTTTTGTTTTGTTTTAATGTTCTGCATTTTAAATTGTTTTATTTAAGTATCCCAGTAATGTCTGTTGCATGTTTTAAATGTATTGTATTTACTTGTTTAAAATGAAATGTGTTTTCGGTTGACTTTTAAAATCTGTCCAGGTACTACAGATGAAAAATAGCCTCTTGGCTAACTCTGGCACGTTTACAGAAATGTTCATTAATGTGCACTTACTGGCATTACAGATAGGGAGTCTTATTTCATTAGGTGAGGGAATTCAACCAGACGTTGCAAAACATGTTAATACACCAACAAGTAGGTAAAGTAGGGACACATACTAACATTTCCAGTTGAGAGCAGTGCAGCTTTTATCATTGTTTGTGAGGTTATACATTTTACTTTGGGATTCTAGAAATGGCATATTGACTATATATTTACAGGTAAATGATGAATCAGTCTGAATAATAGGAAATACATTAGTGAAGAAGATTGAGCAGCTCTAAAAGGACAACATGACCACACAACTGAAATAGTTTATTACGCTTTATGCACTCCAGGCTTTGTGTAACTGTTCCTCTTGAGACGTACAGTAACTCTTTATGGCATCTTGTCTCACCACTGAGACATTCAGCTGTGGTTATATCAATGCATCAGGTCTCACTTTAGTTCGACTCTGGTGGGCTTGTGGGTATTCAAATACTTTCCTAATTACACTAATAAAGTTGTCCATGGGATTATGGACACAGATGTGATACTTAAATGCAGAGGTGGGAAGTAGTGGAGTACAAATATTTAAGTACATTCTTCTGGTATCAGTACTTTACTCCACTACTTATTTTTCTGACGACTTTTTACTTTGACTTCTTACATGTTGAACACAAATACCTGTACTTTCTACTTCTTACATGTTGAACACAAATACCTGTACTTTCTACTTCTTACATGTTGAACCCAAATACCTGTACTTTCTACTTCTTACATGTTGAACACAAATACCTGTACTTTCTACTTCTTACATGTTGAACACAAATACCTATACTTTCTACTTCTTACATGTTGAACCCAAATACCTGTACTTTCTACTTCTTACATTTTCCAAACAGGGTGGTTCCTTTAGTTTGAATGTGTTCATTAGCTAACAATGACATTATTGTTCTGTTAATATAAAGGGAGGTCAGGTACTCTTTAAAACAGCTGCTAGTTATGGGTACTTTTTACTGAAGTACATTTCAAAGCCTCTTTACTTTTACTTGAGTAAAGAAGTTTAGTCAGTACTTCTACTTTCACCAGAGTATTTTGAAACACAAGTTTCTGTACTTCTACTTGAGTAAAGGATGTGTGTACTTTTGCCATCTCTGGTTAACTGTTACTGATCCTCCTGTACATTCAGTATACTCTCCTCTGAGCCACCCATGCTGCCCCAGAAGTGTCTGTCCTCACAGGCTTTGAAGGTGCCAGGGACATAAACTCCTCAAACGTATTATGTTGCGTTCCCAGCTCCCCAATCACAATAAAAACATACACAATATACCTCCAGAGAGAACCAGGAAGCGTGTTTCCTGTTTCCTGTCTGCCCCCCTACTGAACAGGAAGTGAATAAGACCCTGCCATGCCAAGCAAGAGGAGGGAGTATTTGTTGTTATATGATTCAAATGGCCGCGCACACTGATGTCAGAGCTTTAGCGACGCGGAGATTTGATCAAAGTGATAACACGTCTATAGAAACTGAGAGAAAAGGACAGTGTTATTCTGTTCCTACACTAACACTTTGTTCTGAAGTTAAACAGTTTTAGATTACATTGAGTCGGCTCACTACTTCTGGATTTGTGTTTTTCACTTGTTTTTTCTTAAATCAGGAAAGGTTTAAGAAGCTAGATCTGAAGTGGTTATAGTTTCTGTTTGTTGCAGAGAAGCATATTCATAACTGTAATCTCTAACTTAGTGTTTTATCATCATGCCCCAAATCAGCTCCGATAAGGCTCTCAAAATGTCAGTGTTATATTTATGTGTGTAGTCCTTTTGTTGATGCTCCAAAGTGTGATCGTCACAAGATGATGACTCAGAATCAAGGTCAGAGCTACCAGAGAGATGTTTAACCTTTATGTACTTCCTAACAAGCTTCAGACGTGTTTTAAACTGCAAATGATACATCGCAACTCGTCTAAATGTGACTATTTAATTCTATATTTGCTCCTCAGTTAAAAATACAGAAAAACAGCCACTCGCATGGAAGTTATTGAAGTTATAGGACTCTTTAAAGTAGAGACACTACATACTGATATACACCTGAACATCAGCAGGAGAGGACTCTTTAAAGTAGAGACACTATACTGATATACACCTGAACATCAGCAGGAGAGGACTCTTTAAAGTAGAGACACTATACTGATATACACCTGAACATCAGCAGGAGAGGACTCTTTAAAGTAGAGACACTACATACTGATATACACCTGAACATCAGCAGGAGAGGACTCTTTAAAGTAGAGGCACTACATACTGATATACACCTGAACATCAGCAGGAGAGGACTCTTTAAAGTAGAGACACTACATACTGATATACACCTGAACATCAGCAGGAGAGGACTCTTTAAAGTAGAGACACTACATACTGATATACACCTGAACATCACCGGAAGAGGACTCTTTAAAGAAGAGACACTACATACTGATATACACCTGAACATCAGCAGGAGAGGACTCTTTAAAGTAGAGACACTACATACTGATATACACCTGAACATCAGCAGGAGAGGACTCTTTAAAGTAGAGACACTACATACTGATATACACCTGAACATCACCGGAAGAGGACTCTTTAAAGAAGAGACACTACATACTGATATACACCTGAACATCAGCAGGAGAGGACTCTTTAAAGTAGAGACACTACATACTGATATACACCTGAACATCAGCAGGAGAGGACTCTTTAAAGTAGAGACACTACATACTGATATACACCTGAACATCAGCAGGAGAGGACTCTTTAAAGTAGAGACACTACATACTGATATACACCTGAACATCAGCAGGAGAGGACTCTTTAAAGTAGAGACACTACATGTTTGGTTTGATTTATTTTGAATGTCTAAAACAATAAATAAAAATAAATATAATAAAATAATATAATGTGAGAATTATTATACTATACAAACTTGATAAACAAAAGTATGACTGACTCTAAATTATATGTAAACAAATTATCTACTTAATGCATATCCGAAAAGGGGTGGGACGAAGTTTTCACTTATTTAATCCCACCCCTTCTCCCAAAAACTAAATTATTAGCATATATATTATTTTTTTCATTTGTTATTGAAAAAAACAAAACAAACAGACACATATATGAATATATAATACACATGAACCTGAACATGAGCTTCATAGGGCCCCTTTAATCTTTTTACTGTATGATAATAATGAAAGGAAGAATGACAATGATCCGACTGAAGCTTGTTATCTTAACCTGAGCTGAGGAAATTCATCCTGGCACCGTCACTTCCTCACACAACCCATTTATCAACAGGACCCAAATCCTCTTTTATGTCCAAATGAGATTACCAGAGTCTCTCCGTGTCAGCGCCTTCTGGGCGGGTACAACGCACAATTGCCTTTCTTAGCAGCGCCATGTTTGGCAGTCAGAGAGGAAAGTGAACCAAGCTGCATAAATATCCATTGGAATTCATTTTTTAATTGCCCCTCCTTTTCCTTCAAACATGCCGCTGTCAGAAATGTCCATTTAACTGCAGAGGTTTAAAAACAAAAACAACCTAAGAGGCCAGAAGGAGCTTCAGAAGCCGTTTCCTCTGCTTTAAGGAGCGTGACCACCATATAGACTCCAGTCTCACTGCATCAAAACAACATTTAGCTCCGTAACGTTTACTATGAGGATTGCACGCGTCTCTCAGAAGTCTTTGTATTCATTCGGTTTGAAGCTACGTGTTTTAACAAGGCAGTGAATTGGAAGTTGTGCATGTTTCCACAGGAGGACTTGATGTGTTCAGCGGTGTTACTCTGCGGTTCTGTGCGTAGGTGTATAGTATCAGGTTGGGAACAGTGTTTTCTGTTTTGCCTCTCAATCAAATTACATAACCTTGCTGCTGCTGGAACCCTGGTGGTCTCTCTGCTCCCTCCTCAAGCTGCCAAGCTAAATATTGTCCAAAGCTTAGTGTTATTATCTCCCCTCGTGTTTTCCCACCATGACAGCTACACAGATATTCCTCACTGGGGTCCCATTGGCATCTGGGAACATCTGTTGCCATGTTTTCCCCTAAGAACTGTACATTATAAAGTCACAGTAGATGAATGGTCTTTGGCGTAATTGATAAGGTGAATTTATTAAATTGTTATTTAATAGCTTTATTAGCCCTCAACATGTTCAGTAAGACATCCATCCCTGTTGTGTGTGTGTGCAGCAGATAGTCGAGTGAATTAGCCGCCATTGTTTTATTTCCCCTTCGCAACTACAAGGCAGCAGTGAATGCTGGGAAGCCTCTGAGGGATTTTGGTGTGATTTGATTCTCCGCATTCCCGAGGAGGCAGCGCTCTTATTGAATCGGCTCCATTACATTTAATCTCCGACGGGGGAATAAGGGCCCCTCAGAGGAGGAAGGAACAAGGCGTGTTGTATCACAAACAGAAACAGCCACGCAGACAACACGCAGACAGCAGTCGCCTCGACTGGTGATAAGGTGTATGTGTGTGTGTGTGTGTGTGTGTGTGTGTGTGTGTGTGTGTGTGTGTGTGGTGTGTGTGTGTGTGTGTGGTGTGTGTGTGTGTGTGTGTGTGTGTGTGTGTGTGTGTGTGGTGTGTGTGTGTGTTGTGTGTGTGTGTGTGTGTGTGTGTGTGTGTGTGTGTGTGTGTGTGTGTGTGTGTGTGTGGTGTGTGTGTGTGTGTGTGTGTGTGTGTGTGTGTGTGTGTGTGTGTGTGTGTGTGTGTGTGTGTGTGATAAGGTGGAAGGTAGGCTGCTGAATGAGAACAGAGCCTTGGGTAAGATGTTGTAATGATTTGTGGATGGTGTGGTTGAAACTATGTGGCTAATTCATCAGCAAGGTGATCCTGGGGTAAAGGATAGCTTTTTGCCTTCTCACCCTCTGCTATTATTATGATATGTTCCTTGTTGTGTAAACACGCAGCTTATCCAACATTCCTCTCTGTTCAGGAGCCTCTGAGACAAGGAGCCCCAGCTGGGAACTCAAACACAAACAAAGGAGTACCCAAACTCACTCACACACACACACACACCTACTAGGCTACTGTACACACACACACACACACACACACACACAGTTTCCAAGTACAGAGAAATGTAAAAATGTTTAACATCATTTTGTTGGATTCACACAGTTATAGAGGAACAGTAGGTGCACTGTTTAATATCGCATGATAGGATCAGTGGAAAATAAGTCTCGTATCCCCCATAATCCACTTACCCACAGACATCATCTGTGTTGTTCATTTCCCTCTCATGCCCATGTTTCTGTAATCCAACACATGTGATTTTTAAGCGTTTCTTAATCCGTTTATCTCTTCTGTTTTAAAAAGGTTTTATGAGGTCATAATGTCTTTGTTGTTTTAGATCTCCTAATATGTTGTTTTAGATTTCCTAATATCTTGGCATGCAAAATCTTGTTACAAAATCAGCTTTTTCAAAACTTATTTCCATTTTGCCGTGTGACTCAAAAGTCTGACAAATTCAACGTTAAAGCCAAGAACATCAAGTGAACTATTCAGCTGGGAAAGTTTGTGGGAAAGTAGTTTTCTTGTTCTGCTATTTTCTGACTAACCTGGAGTTGGAGGAACTCACAGCTGTGACTTGTCCCCTCTCCAGAGCCGTTAAAGACCTGAGAAAAATCAAAGCTCGGTTACATCTTCCTGCGCCTCAGCTGCTGCCCTGTCTGGCTCGTAAATGTGCGAATAATCCAAGATGCTGGCTTTCACTGCTGTGTGGAATATGGATCTGAGTTCTCACCACTTCCCCCAGAACAGCATGTCTTACTGCAGCTCGGGGAACATCTCAGTTTGAGGGTCATGTTTGAGGGACTGCGTGAAATTGTCAAACTCAATGTTGATACAGGGACAGAATTTTGATCAGCTGCCACCATGTTCGTCCTCCAGTTACAGACATCTTTAACAGAGATATACTTCAACTTTCGCACCAGCAGAAGGTAGCTGAGGAGCTAGAAAACGGTATTGGGTTTGAAAACCTTAGGAAGAAATAAATAAAACAAGAATAATAAAGGAAATCTGAGGTCCATTTTTATAGAGTTTAGTTTAAGTATCTGCGGATATGGCCATAATAAAAGGTGAAAGGGGCCTGTTATGCTTTGTAGTCACGGCCCGTCCACACAGCGGCGTGCGTTGAAGCTTGCCGGCGGGCGTGTCTGAAACTCGACCAACAACCAATCACATGAATCTCCCGCCCCTGAAACACAAGCAGCGGTTTGATTGGCTAGAGCTTGTACTGGCATATGATTCGATTGGCTGACGCTTCTGCCGAGGCGTCAAAAGTTGAACATTGCTCAACTTTTGCAGCGAGCCACGCCAGCAAAGCTCCGCGTCGCTTCCCACAATGCAGTTCGGCGAAAAGTGACGTCACCCCATTCAAAGTGAATGGTGAAGCGTCAACGCCGCTGTGTGGACGGACCGTAACAGTAGAGTCGTTACAGACAAATATGAACCTGCAAATAGTTCTCTTTAAGCTTTACATTGTTACAGCAACAGTACAGTGCAGATAAAAGGTGAACATGTCTATTATCTGACATTATTCTTCTTAATTCTTACGTCAAAAATCCCAAATTGCTGCTGTAAGTGCTTCAACTTTCATGTGCAGTTTTCTATCTACTACAGATCAGCTGATTGGCAGAGTACAGAGCTCTGAAAACGAACGTGTATTTCTATCACGCCTGCTGTTTTGCCAGCCAGACATCCATTAAGAATAATTTCGAATGGCTTGACACCATCATTTAATCAACATGTCGTACACAAACGAGTATATATGAGCAGGGCGTGAGATAGGTTACGTAAAGTTAGGCTCTGTCAGCAGCCATCTGCTCCTATGCGGAGGAATCAGTCGTAGTGAGTGTGAGGAGAGACAGGCCACTCCTAATCCCTGGATCAAGGCCAAGAGCTTCAGTGGAGATATGTTCTTCCCCCGGGGAATCCTCTATGGAGGGAGAGAGGACGGCTCACTGGGGTTTTAGGGGTCGTCTGGGTGTCCTGGGGAAGAGGAAGACTTTATTTCCACTGTGCTCCGTAATTTGGAAAACACGGAATCCATAGTTTCCCATGTCATTCAATGTTGGCTGTTTGCAGTGAGTTGTCAACACCTTTGTGTAGTAACGACTTACTCAGCTGTGACTATAACAATCTTACATGTCAGGAGAGAGACCTGACTGGCACCCTAAAGGAAAATCAATACACCTACAAAAATAAAAAATAACTTGTATGTCTCCTCTGCTTTTAAAGGAGGGATGAAAAGCAAAGCAAATGTTCCACAGGTTAGTTTTAAATAGAGCTGCCCTGGTACAAAGACGAACCCGCTGTTTTGTCTATTAGCTTCTTCCAAATCTGTAAGGGCTTGCAAAACAGCTGAGTAAGAATCAACAGAGGTGCTGTAAATCAAACCCTTTACGTACAGTTAGTTATTTTTCCCAACATGAAGCGTTTCACAGATGTAGGTGGTTGGAAATATTAGTTTGATCGTGTGTAGAAAACCGTTGAATATGAACTTAACCATTTCGTATAAAATGTGTACAGGAAGTCTAGAGAAGTGTGTCAATGAAGGCTTCCAATCCTTCTTAAATAATCCTAGTAATTGCACAAAAACCTCTTTAACACACTACAGGAAAGAGAAACTCAAAACAAAACTATAATTAAATGAATAGAAATAAATTCTCAATAGTAAATGTTAGATAATCAGTCAGTCAAAACAGTCATGACCGTCAGATTTGAACAAATACTTAAACAGCCTGGAATTTAATCTTTTAATTTTCTTTTGAGGCCGTGAGGCGTGTTATTGGTGTCGCCACTTTGTTCAGACAAATTACTTTTTCTTATTGATACAACGAACACTGAGTAATCCTCAAGCTCCAGAGCGCTTCAAAGGGGAATTTACTACACAGAGTTATATTGTCGTCAAACTGCGTCACTTGCGATGGGTAGAATAATTAGATTTCATGTTTTCTGATAGAAGTCTGAATTCACCAGGACTAAGTGCAGAATTCACATTAATGACGAGGATGATGTTTCATATTATTGTAATGGACGACCTGCTGTGATCACATTCAATAATCACCTCTGATTCTTTATCAGACGCTGAATTAAGTGTTTGATCCAAGCCAAATAAACATGGACAGTAATCCAAGATTAAACTGTTGTTCATCATTTTACAATCAAGGGAATATAATCCTTTGTTTAACCAGGTGTTCATAATATGTGTCCCTTAGTTATATGTTCATTACAGCGACATTTGAAATGTTCTTCTTTACCTTACCTGATGACACTTGTAATTGCTCCTTTTGTTTATGAGAGGTAGGACATTGCATACTGTTGTGGTTACAGTTTAGGTAGTGTTTGAAATAAAAGGTATATTTATTGAGTGCAGATGACCTTAAGGGGCCTCCCACAATCTATGAAATATGTTAAAAAATGTATTTTATTAACACAGAAACGTTTTTCAATGCCGTATCCAGGTTTTATTTTAGTTAAATGGTAAATGGACTGTACTTATATAACGCTTTATCCAGTCATTACGACCCCTCAAAGCGCTTTACATACTACATGTCATTCACCCATTCACACCCATTCACACAGAGCAGTACCACTTGCTCTAGGACCTAACATTCACACACATTCAAACAGAGCAGTACCACTTGCTCTAGGACCTAACATTCACACCCATTCACACAGAGCAGTACCACTTGCTCTAGAACCTAACATTCACACACATTCACACAGAGCAGTACCACTTGCTCTAGGACCTAACATTCACACACATTCACACAGAGCAGTACCACTTGCTCTAGGACCTAACATTCACACACATTCACACATCGTTGGCCATCGGGAGCAACTCAGGGTTAAGTATCTTGCCCAAGAATACAGCGACATGTTGGCTGCACGGGCTGGGATCGAACCCACAATCTTCTGGTTGAAAGACGACCGCACACCCTCGCAGCCACAGTCGCCCTGTTAAAGCCAGTTTGGAAGTAAAATATGCATTTGAATACGGCTTGAAAGTATCCTATTTCTTAAAAAGATGTCAGTGATTCTTGATCAACATGACTACAGTAGTGTTAATTAACAGCTGTCCAAAAGCTCTTCAAATCTACCTTTTATTCCCAATAATTGCGTTTTAAAGTGTGTTTTATTTCAAAAATGTCGGCAGGAACAACTAAAGAAACATCTATTCTTTCATTATAATGTAAGATACAGTTAACAAAGGCCAACATTTCTGAATTACTGATACCGTTGGAATAAAATCTTGTTTTTGGGAATGTTGTTATGATCTGAATCCATTTCCATTTGTGAGTAATGTCTCACAAAGCCGCAGACACACAGGAAAAGCCCCGGGGACGCTGTGAGGTATCAAACTGAACAACAGAAAGCAAGCAGTGATTAGTGTGGGAACACGCACGCACGCACACACACACACACACACACACACACACACACACACACACACACACACACACACACACACACACACACACACTGCAGGAGATTTGGAGAGAAGAACAACATCCAAAATCATATAAACAGGAATATATTGCTAGTTTGTTTGAGTACAATTGTGTAGGTTCATGTTTCAGTGTGTGTGTTTTCATGTCTAGGGTGTGTGTTGACAGTCTGAGGGCCATCTCCAGTATTGACCATGACTGAAAGTCTGATGATGTCATGCTCTCCTATTTGGAGCCAGACTGACTGTCCGTCTAAATGACACACACAGTACAGGAAATAAAGAATAACTCAACACTGCCTCTGAATTTAACAAGGCAAAAAAATGTTAAAGCATAATAATATAAAACACTGCTTTCAACATGGCAGGCTATAATCTGCTGTGTCACACAATACGTACTTCTGTACATATATCTGCTTTTTGTAATATATCCCAATGCGAAAATGCATAATAGGTAGCTGGATGGTGCTCTCATAGCGTTAAAAAAGTTGAGTGTGGAACTCTAGAAACTTCTCTGTCTCTACGACCGCCATCTTGGCTACGTAGCACATGTTACGCTACTAGTTGCAATAGTGGACACTGTACATGTGGGGTTTTATTCACTATTTAAATGACGTACCACTATACTGGTGTCAAAAATAAGCCACCATTACTTTTTAGTAGGTGAATTGAGCAGTCTGTAATGATTTGGTACCGCTAATGATCGGTAGATGCTATCAATGCTAGCTAGCTATCTAGCTAACAGCGGTTATCCTCAGTTCAACAGCCGCGTGCGATTTAAGAAAACACTAGATGGTTGAAATTCAAACACCGCATGTCTATAGTGCATGACATGCTATGTACTAAGGGAAACATCTGATTTAAGACACGGGCAAAAAACATTACTGGTTGTATTTTGCCTTTTAATCTGGAAGAAAACAACTTTTTTAAACATGCTTAACAAACATTTACGATCAAGTAACCACACAGTATAGCAGTATATCATCATATTTGGGCTTCCTGAGAACAATTTGTGAGGTTTTGAGTGTTGACAGCCCCCAGTTCTCTTGACGAAGGAAAATAATGACTTCCATTTTCTCTCCTCGCTTTGTTTCTCCAAGCCAGACCACAGATTCAAGCTGTCAACCTTCAAGCTTACATTTAAAAAAACTCCTAAGTCACAAAGAGCTGGGAACTGCTCAGCCATTAATGTCACAAACGTCTCTGAGGAATCCACTTAAGGTATTTAATATTCATCAGATCAAAGAATTTGCCAACATTCCTAATCGCACTCTGAGAGAGCTAAAGTGGAGACTCTGACAGTATGCTGAACATTAGCGTGGCGTTAATGGTTCGAGGCTGCCGTGACGTCTTTTGCTTTATCTCCCGCTGTGAAGGGGATGCAGTGTGGGAGGGGGAGAGGGGGGTTTAAGTGGGGAACTCTTGGCCATTTGGGTTAAAGCACAGGGGCAGCGTGCGGATCTCTGTGTGACCCTAAGAGGCTGTTGCCCCACATTTGGTGTCATTGATAGCACTTTGCATCACTCAGCTGTCCACTGGAATCCCGTGTGTGTGTGTGTGTGCGTGCGTGCGTGTGTGTGTGTGTGTGTGTGTGTGTGTGTGTGTGTGTGTGTGTGTGTGTGTGTTAGACTTGTGTCATGTTTTATACATGCAGTGTATTTTGTAGTAGTGTCTGGCCTTACTAAGTGCAACACGCTTTTTATTCTAGTTTTATACTTTCTTGATGTGGATGTTAAGTGTTCTACAAGATGTAGTTTAGTGTTTAACAGTGGTTGGTTAATATAAGATGAGTAATCAACAACAACAAAACAATTTATATGTATGTATACTGTATGTCATGTATAGAACAACATGGCTTCAAGATATTTGCAATACACTAGTAGAATCAGATCCATACAGAAAGACAACCTGTACAGATCATGAAAAGGCAACGCATTAGAATAATATATATATATTATGAAGATGTTGTCTGTGGGCTCTGGTCAGTGGTGGCGGGCCCTTATTTGACAGCGGATATCATAGACTTTAATGCAATACTTGTACTAGGGCAGGGATCACCAACTACATTTGTCCAAGGGCCAAAATGTATCCAATAGACACTATCGCGGGCCAGCGGGGGGGGGGGGGTACAGGTATTGCATAAAGCTTAGCAGACTCTTCACGCTAACGAAGGATCACTTCTAGGCAGGGTTGGGAGGGTTACTTTGTAAATGTGATCAGTTACTGATTACTGAATACATGCTCTGAAAGTAATCAGAATACAGTTACAGTTACGTGTCTTAAAAACGTGTTCAGGTTACTTTTAGAATACTTTTGAAATACTTTCTTTTTCCATAACAGATGGGTATGTTTTGGTAAACAGGAGACACTTGTTTTACTGTTTTAATGGCTTATCAAGAACTCAAACACAACATCTTGGTGTCATTCTGACAGCTCCCTCTCATATGCACCCCACATAACATCACCCGGACTGCATTCTCCTACTGTAAACCTTTCCTTAGAATATGTTATGAATTATAAGGTGTCCTTGGGTGCTTTGAAAGGCGCCCCTAAATAGAATGAATTATCATTATTATTATTTATTATTATTATTATCTGAAACGATGTAATAACTTTTAAAACTTGTTCCAGTCACTTGCCCCATGCATTCAGCAGCAGCAGGCCATTCACTTTGATTTGATCCCGTTATAAATGTCATCATTTCGACAATAAAGAAATGCTACATCAATGTTATCTTGCACATTTTGCACTTGCACCATCTCCGTTTCTAACTTTCAATATATTTTAAAAGAGACCTCTCTCTCATCTGCGTGCGGGGGCGGGGCCTCACAGACACGCTGCATCTCTCTCTCGCTCACAGACACGCTGCAGCGCTGTGCAGTGTGCACACAGTTCTGCCGGTAATGAATATTACATTTTGTGAGGAAACTTTTCTACCAATAATTCCAATAAGTATTCCAAAATGTATTCACTTCACGTTTACGAAAGTAACTGTAATCAGATTACTCGTTTTTCAAATGTAACGCCAGCTGAATACAGTTAGCCTACTTGATTTTTGTATTCTGATTACGTAACGCCGTTACATATTCCGTTACAACCCAACCCTGCTTCTAGGCTACTGTCCCGCAGCTCCTGCCTCTCTGTTGGACTCTGTCGCAGCGGGGCTGCTGCTGTGGTGCGGAGCGCACAAAGCAGACTCTTCACAACAAAGGATCACTTCTTCTTCTTCAAGGAAGGGAAGGTTTCGCAGTATGCAGTCTACTGTCCCGCAGCTGCTGCCTCTCTGTTGGACGCCGGTACTGCACCTTACTCACGAGACGTTGTAAAAAAAAAATGGGTGGGGGGCGAACGCAGTCACCCCCGTCTGCGGGCCGGATGAGAATGTCTGGCGGGCCGGATGTGGCCCGCGGGCCGCCAGTTGGTGGTCACTGTACTAGGGGATCACATGCTAAAAAATCCCAGATGCAATTCAAACGGAAAGCTGTGGTTACATGGCCACTACAAATACATGTCTTGTATAATTTGAAACACTAATATAATGGTTAGCTGCAGCTCTATTTTAGTGTATGTGACATTTAGTGTATATTCCTGAAAATCAATCTCCACCATGACATCCCCCTAAAGACACTGACCCACTGTGCATTAACTCATCCTACACTGGGCCAGACTGAGAAACATGTGACGGAGGTAAAAGAGGGCGATTATATTTAATCTAATAAGCATTTTGATTTAAGACTCCCGGACCCCTGCTCTGAATAACGGACATAAATATAATACACACTGAGTGGAGAGGTCTGGTTGTGATAACAGAAGATGGGTTGTATGGATGGAGTGTGTGTGTCGATGACAGGTAGGTCAAACTGGGGAGTAAGTCACTGCAAATGTGTTTATTATCTTGCTAGAGCCAGTGTGTGTGTGTGTGTGAGTGTGAGTGTGTAGTGGAAATGTGCGCTCTACCTGGAATGTCCCCCCAATTTTCTTCAGGTTTAAATCACAGCACGGTGACCCACAGACCCAGAGAGCCTGCTGCTTTTTATTAGCTCAGCCTGTTCCCCGTTAGCTTCTTCCACTTCCTCGAAACCCAGGAATTGCTCTTGTCAGTCAGTCAGTCGCAGAACTCAAAGCACACCAAACCTGCTGCGATCGTCATCGTGACAGATATATCCGTCTGGGGTCAACCTTCAGGTAGCTAACGGATGGATTTCACATTTTCCTTTCCATAAGTCCTTCTGCAGGAGGACCCCTGACAGTGCATCGGCCCCTCTCTTTGTTACATTCAGGGTTAGGAGGGTTACTTTAAATATGTATTCAATTACAATTACTAGTTACATGTAGAAACATTTCATTAGTAACCTAATCTGAGTATCAAAATATAAAAGTAATGATTACTTTCTGTAATGCAAACAAATACAAAAGAAAATAAATGTCAATATTTGGATTTTTACTTTAGTGTATTATGTAAGACAACAGAACAAAGAAGACACAACTTGCCTTTTATTAAGTATATTGAGGCAGTAGCCTATTCACCAACACATGAGCACATACTAGGGATGGGTATCGTTAAGGTTTTAACAGTACTACTACTTTTATTGATACCGCTTATCGGTCCGGTCTTTTAACGGTACTCTTATCGGTTCTTTTGGAGAAAGAAATAAGATAAACAAATTAAACAAATTGTGAACAAAACCAACATTGCTTTTTATTTAAATGAAATACATAATATTTCACATCAAAAGAAACAACAATTAATCGTATTAAATAATGTGAAGACAGAACTGTAAACAGAATAGCTGAAACTTTAACAAACTAAATAACTCAGTTTCCTCTAATCATTAACCCATGTTTGTATAATGTAGTTAACTCCGTGTGTTGCTGCTAGCATACAGAACACCTGACGTGGAACCGTTACTCGTGGATGGAGCTACAGAGCTGCTAGAGAGACAGTGGAACCCGGTGCATTCCTCCGTCTGCATGTGGAGCACTTTTGCTAAATGTTTAGACACATTGCTCGTGTTCCCGCCCTGACATGCTAAACTCTTATTGCACTTTAGGTAACGAGCATTCTCCACGTCGACGCATTTTGCACTCTGTTTGCGTATTAGAAACGGAGTTGGCGACACTAAAACTACAATATATTGTTTGTGTAGCAATAATACACGACATATATGTTGTACATGTCTCCAGTACCGATAAAAAGACCAATAACGTTGGAGCTGTACCACGGTCTTTAATAATTCAGCCCCGGGGGCCCGTTTAATACCGAGGCTCGGTACCCATCCCTACTTACTACAGTTTAAAAAAGCAGAAATAAGTAAAATGTTTAGGTTCACCTGCAAATGAACCAAAGACAGTGAAATCCATTCGTCTTCCAGAAATAGAGAAGACTTACTCCGGGTTGTAACCAAAACAACAAAGCCTTAAGACTTAAAGCGATTTCATTAAAACCATGAAGATACTCAGAAAAAGCCATACAACTAGCTCTTTAGCCTCAATTGACCTAAATCTTTAAAGATGACCTCATTCCGAATCTCAAGCTCAGACCGAGATGTTCCGGTGGAGTGTACGTTGGGACTTCGGTTGTAATCGAGGGCTGGCAACTCAAAGTCTTGTTTGACGAAGCGTGTGAAACATTGGAGTCGTTAGGGATGCAGCGGGAAAGTTTGCGGGAGAGTTACAGCGTGTTGCAGCATCCTCTGAAATGCCCACGCTCCTGTTCCTCCGCTCCTCATCCCGTATTCTGCCGCTCACAACCTATGACATCCAGTATTAATGTATGTATGCGCTCCATGTTCCTGCTCCCCACTGTCAAACATACATAGTCTTTTCATGTCTCTCTCATTTTCGAACAAAATACCTACAGCAGTGCGGGGTTTCAAAGTAAGTTCAAATCTGAAGCTGTATTATTTACGCCGCTGTAGATGCACACACACAAGACTCCAGAGTGCCTTTATTCAGCGCCGCACAAACACATCACTTCTCACGATTATTGGATCAGAGTCTGCAGGAAAGGCAGAGGGAAATGAGAAAACACACACAGATGACAGGCCACAGGGCTGCGGAGGAAACCTTTTCATCACACCGTCGTAAAGATATTTATGATTGAAAAGAGAGAGAGAGCCTGGCTAGGTTTTGATTAGCTGTGATTGTGCTCTGCTTCGTCTTGGATCATCTCTTTCCCCCAGCACGTCTTCAACCCTTACATCCACGCAATACATGTTCCTACACCACATCAAAAGTACATCAGAGCCCTCATCTTTAAATAGCCTGTGACATGTATTGACGGTTGAAGTGTGCGTGCACGGCGCCGTTGCGGCTCGGGGCCTATTAGAGCAATTGAATCTCCAGATTGTTGTCTTTTGAAGTGATGTGCGAGCGGCCATGCTGTCCGCACTCTGGTTAATCATTAGCGATAGCAAAGCGCTCGAATGAAAAGCAGTGCTTTAAAGGCAGCGGGGGTGTTATGCCGCTCACAGATAACATCACCTCTGGTTTGTGAGAATAAGAGAAATAAAGCGAGGTTTTGATGCACCAGGCGAACTGTGTGCTGTGTGTGCCCTCTCCCCCCACACGGGGTGTCACACACAGTGCTGGTGATTAGGGATCGTCTTTTATGTGATTTTGGGTTTGCAGCCATTAGCACTCCGTGTCGTGTTGCTCTCAGAACGTTGCTCTGGATGTGAACTTCTACAAAGGCTTTCAAGGCTTTTTGGCCCGCGTTCAGTTTCCCATGCTTAGATATGACGTTCGCCCGGAGGCTTGTTTCTCTCATGTGATGCTCAGCACCAGCTCCCGAGCCAAACAGCCGAGCACAGATCCGTCCTGAATCACCCGGCATGTGAACCGCCCGATTGTTGTGGGGAGCCTCGGGGGGATGTGAGCTTTTATGCTTTCATGATTGTCCGGGCAGAAGCGTTTTAAACCTTTGAATCGTGCAGCCTCAGACGTCACGTGTCCAGCACACATCATTTTCATCAAATGCTGAACCGTGACACTGCGTGGAGAAGTTGTTCACACAGTGTCAGACCGGATGAACTGGCCTCTGACGGGTGGGCTCTGCTGTCAGGGTGCTGTGGTCTCGGCAAGACGATGAAGGGATCAAATGAGTTGTCGGTGTAAGATGCTAAAGATGCATCTGCTAAAAGAGGGACAAAACAAATTACTTATTCGACGCTTTTATCCAACACTGTGGACAATCCCCACAGGAGCAATTTGGGGTGAAGTGCCTCAGGAACACAACGACATGCAGTGGGGTTTGAACCTGTGACCCCCGATCCCAACACCAATGCTCTACCCACTGCGCCACACGCCTCCCACACAAATGTAACACATAAGGTCTGAATCTGCATCTGAGTGGATGTATGTTTCATAACAATAATACGGTGGCCAACTTTAAAATCCTCGAACGTCAACAAGCGCTCCGTCCCAGCTGGGTGCGTCATTTTTAAGTGTCCTCCTTCCTGTTGTGTTTTAAGCTCATTTGTTGTATATTTGAAGCGTTTCTTTCATACAGCACTTTTGGTAAACCCAGTGCATGTGTTGTCAAGATGTTCGTTCAGTTGCATGTGTTTTTTTATTGGTATTGTTTTTGAAACTGCAGTGGTTTCTATGGTTTCTCCTAATGTAAGTGTTTTGGCCCGTTATAGCACATTGTCCGTACCGTACGATAGAGATCCTGAAATATCAAGTTATGATAGTTCATATAGGCAAGAACAGTAAAAACCATTAGCGACTTTCTTGTCTATAATTCAGTTTAATATTGTACACCTATCATTTCCCAATGACACTTTGAGTGTGTATCAATGTTGCTGCGTACATCAGATTGTGTCCTTATAGCTACTATCTAATATGTCAGCTATTGAGTCAAATGTGACTCTGACATCTCTGTTGTGTATCCATTGTGCTTACGTTTAAATGTGATACGGGGATTTTGTTATTGCTGTCTTCAGACTTCTTTAAGAAGTACGTAGTTTAAGTTTTATGTTACGGACATTTGGTTTCTACTTTAGATCCCCTTAATCAATGTTGTCATATCCTGTCTGGATATGAAACATTTTAGTTGGCAAACATTTGATCATAACGTGTGTTGGTTTATCTAGCAGAGGGGCCATTTCACTATCATTTCCCAAAATGGCTGTTTTGGCTCATATCTGCCACTGGATCAGATGTGTGTCTGCTTCAGTTCCTAATCTGAGTATTTTCTGTCTGAGCTGAAGATTCAATTGCTGCATGAGTAAATGTCATTAGATGTGTGTGGTTGTGTGTGAGTTTGAGGGGACAGGAAATGGAAATCAGGCGTCCCAGGCTCCATGGCAGCGCGCTCCCCGCAGCGCAGAGGCTTCAGGTTTCAGAGCAAAACAGGGAGTCCCTCTAAAGCTGTCAGCAGAGCATCACAGAGGCTGAGAGGAGAGAGGAGAGAGGAGAGAGAGGAGAAAGTAGAGAGAGGACAAAGGAGAAAGGAGAAAGGAGAGAGTGGAAAGTGGAAAGTGGAGAAAGGAGAGAGTGGAAAGTGGAGAGAGGAGAGAGAAGAGAGGAGAGAGTGGAGAGTGGAGGTCTGGGGTGGTTAGAGTGAAGGGAGGGAAGCTGGAAGCAAGAAACAGTTATAAATGGAGGAAGTTAGGGTATTGATTGCAGATTTTGGAAGAAAGGAGAGAGAAAGGAGAAAGGAGAGAGAAGAAAGGAGAGAGAGGAGAAAGGAGAGAGTGGAGGTCTGGGGTGGTTAGAGTGAAGGGAGGGAAGCTGGAGGCGTCATGATATTGATTGCAGATTTTGGAAGAAAAGAGAGAGACAATGCTTTGTTGTTTTGTCCAAACATGTTTGCATTCGAAAACTATACTTTTTAAACATCTGCTCTAAGGACTAAACATCTTTTTCATTTAAAAAATATATACCAAGTGCATCTTTCTTTGATGTTGTCTAAACTTATGAACGATATAAATAGCTTGTAAATTGCTCTAATGGTCATAAACTTATACTCGTTTATAACTCATGGTTCGTTCTCCCTCTCTGTTGAAAACACAAGACGACGTACTTGGAGTCAGACGAACGGAGATTAACGGCCTCCTTCCACTTTTATTTTTAAACGATTTTCTTCATATTTGCTTAAAGTTTTGCAAACCTTTCGAGTTCCCAAAGTCATTCGATTGTCACCATATGAGGAATCACGTGCAGAGAACGATATGATAGATAATACGTTATTATCATGTCAATTCAGATTACACTCACTGACAACATGCTCAAGACCCTCTCAAGTTTAACCTGGGATTTAACAGCATTTCATTTGAGGATTGACTGGTGCACAAATACATGTGTCCCTTAAAGTGGACCTATGATGCTATATTGGAAACATATATTGTAGGGCCATACCTATAAAAACATGTCTGTGAAGTTTTTTGCTCAAAATACCAAACAGATCCCCCGTTGCAGCCATGCCTCAAACTGCTCACACCCCTCTTCTGCAGCCCTGTTAGAGAAACGCGGATCTTGGGTCCTTAGCTTGAAGAAAAAGGCGGTGCTAATGCCTGATCAGAATTATACCGGAGATAAAGTTAAATTCTGCTGTGATAAAACGCCATCCTGTTCTAAACCACATCAAGGATTCTTTCTGAAACTGTATGGAGCTCAAATGCTTTTTCTCTCGCGGGTTTATCACAAGGTGAGTTCCCTTTTTTATCTCCTGCTTTTTAAACACATGTGCTCTCCAGTACAGGTTAGCTCTGAGTGTTAGCGAGGCTAATGTAAACAAAGACGTCCAAAACACGTCAGGCATTGTTTCTGATAGTGCTGATCGGCAGCAAATCTGGATCAGCTCCGTTGTTCCCCTGTTTTTAGAGATTTGGGTACGGAGGGAAAGAGAAAGGGTTTTATTTTCTGACGCTGCGTGAGTTCACATTTATGTATAAAAGACATAACATTTTGCTTGATAGGTCCCCTTTAAATTGACAGTTGAAGTAATAGAGACAGAACTCCTTTATTTTACCAAAGAATCGCAATTTTGACATTTCCGTGTTTCTGCAGATGATACTCCATCAGACTGTACGTCTTGAGTGTTTTCCTCTGTTCTGCATTGAACTGAGCGCCTGTTGTTTCCTCTCCTCTTTGACAAGTGTAACTTCATTTGGGATTAAGAGACCCCCTGTTTCTGCGTCTTCAATGCAATTATCCTCCGCCCCCTTTCCACACACACTCACACACACACATCTCCAAACGTTGTTTTCTTTATTTCATTAAATACAATAATTTCACTGTGGTAGGGAAAGAAAAAACCTCATTAAACTAATTAGGATTGCCACAGAAGACTCTTGAGGCTCCTTTTAGACTCTGAGGATTGTACCCCAGTGTGTATCTGCGTGTTTGGATCTTTTATTTCAACCGTCTGCATTTCAATGGTGATATCTGCGATCTATCGGCCTTTTGTGGCGCCGCTGAAATGGCTTTGCGCTGCTGTGAATGAGGCCGACAGCTGCTGGGCGGAGATTTGCCGCCGCAATAACTGTCGGAACAAAACCTAATCACTACTTTTGGCCCTCGTTTGCTTATGCTAATCTGCCATTGTGAGGAAGTGTATTAATAGTTCAGCACGAGGGTGGCATGTTTTCATCATGGAGTCGATGTCATGGCATTGAAACGAAGCAGGAGAGAGTAGATGAGCTGTGAACTCTGAGCCTCCGTACTCTTTAACGGCATCGAGTTTACAGGTGGTTTGGAATACTGACTGTGATCCCACATTTATTTTATGTCATGCAGCTCGATCTGAATCTCAGTCCGTTCTGATTGGTTAGCTGGTCTATGTGGTGATTGGTCAACCATGTAGATATTTTCCCGCCTTATCACGTACAATGTGTTAGAGTGCTATAGTGATGTCACTAGGTAACGGAAGTAAACAAAGGAGCCCAATGGAGGCACTTTAGGCTGTGTCTACAGTTTGTTTAAAATCACACTACAGAAAAGGGAAAACCTCAAAAAGCCTAATAGTCAATCTCAATCTCAATCTTTATTTATGTATATAGCACATTTAAAATAGCCTCAGTTGACCAAAGTGCTCTACAGGGAATAAATCCAATATAAAATAACAAAAGGGATGTCAAATAATAAAGCAATAATTAAAAACACGATAAAAAGCACAATAACTAGAAACATATAAAAGCAAATACAAATGTAAAAATGTTATGTTCAACTAGTATTAAAAGCAAATTATATTATATCAACTCTCTCCTCAAATGTACCATGTATTTTTCCATGTGTTTGATTGGGTTGTGATATCTACGATGAACCCAGGACTAGGGATGCTCCAATCGCCAATTTTGGGGCCGATCGCCGGAATCAGTATCGGCCGATACCGATCGCCGTTCCGATCGAGTGGGCGGGACCTATGGGGATCTTCCATTTAAAGTGATGTTTAAACTCAGTTAATGCTCATTCACTGGCGCTTCCACAAACAACAACCAACATAATTATTACATTTAAATGAAGTACATTATTCAAGTTTACATTCATTTTGGAGAATAACACGGGAGAGATGAGCGGAAGCGCTCTCTTTTCCTCTCCCCCCTCCCTCTCTCCCCCTCTCTCTCTCTCCTGACAGCCTGTCAGTATCTCATGCAGCTCACTGATCCAGTAATGAGTGACGCGACAGTGAAGAATACATATATTTATAATAACTAGTTTAGCTAGTTCCAGAGGTAGATAAAATAGTTAAGGTCTAACTCTTAGTGTGTGTTTCGCTCCCCGGTCCGGTGGGCGGAGCTGCAGGATTTCTGCTTCACGTTGCATACCGCTATTTTATTGTCTTTTTCGGACACCTTAAAATAATGCCAGACCGGTGAAGCCATTTTGGCGAGCTTGTTTTGCCGCGCACAGAGAAAAGTGTCATATATTTTACGTCATGTGATCGGCTCTCCCGAACGGCCTTTATAGAGAGCACCGATCGATCGGCAGTGAGTGAATATCGGCCGATATCGATCGGCGGGCGTTCGATCGGAGTATCCCTACCCAGGACTGAATCTGCGGTCCTTCATTAAATCCATTCAATTACGGCGGCCAAAGCAAAAAGAGACGTAAAATAATCTGGTTTAAATGTGAATGTCACAGCCCGATATGGCAGTTGTTTTCACAACTTGTGGCTTCAACTGAAAATTAACAAATGAAATGTTGATGACTAGAAATGGCTTGACACATTTAACTGGCAGGTGAAATGTGCCCAAGCTGCTTACCTTAGCAGATCCCGATCAAAAACGATGAAGTTGACGATCCTAAAACATTGATATCACAGGAATGATTATGTAACCAAATTGTTGGACTTGAAACAATCGTCAAAGTTGTAACACAGAGAAGATGTAGCTTCCTGTTGCCTCAGAGCTCAACACACAGGAAGTCAGACAATTTGCTATAGAGGCTGTTTTCCGAGTTTGAAGCATTTCTACTCTTTATGAATAATCTAGACACAGACATATCCCTTTGATTCAATCCCTTAAATCCTCATGCATTCCTCTTTGTTCTCCTATAAACACAACCCACTATTCCTCAGCTTTTAAGGACTTGATGACAGGGAGTCTCTTTGATGGGTAATTGGTCTCTTAAATCACCTCCAAATCACACGCATAGAGGAAGCATTGTAGATTAAAGGCAACTCAATTGGCCCTCGTTACCTGATACTTTCGAGACGTCAGACCGCCACCTTCCCCTCTGTTTCCCTGCACATATCCCATTCCACACATCCCCTTTGACAAGAAACAGACATCTACAAGCGGCGGCCCTCGACCACCGGAGAGCTTCATCTTTGTTGTTTCTTGTTATATTCCAAACAGCCTCTGGAGACATTAGCAGAGGAAGAGAGGGATAGTTTAGTGGACGAGAAGGAAGCAGCGATGAAGTGTTGACAGCTAAAGTGACAGTCGTTTTCTTCTTGATATATTTTAGCTTTTTTTTCAGCACATTTTTTTCCATTCTTTCAATCAATCGTTCTTGACTGATTGATAAGATAGAAAGCTTTTTTTAAACTTCCCCTTGTGATTTAAAGCATAGTTTCTCCTTTGCGGGCCTCTAAGATTATTCAAATAAGCAACCTGAGAAGGAAAAACCCCTCTGTGGTTAAACTCTTCCCAACCTTTAGACCAGTGGTTCTCAACTGGTGGGTCGCGACCCAATAGTGGGTCGCGGACCCGTTTCGAGTGGGTCGCGGAAAAAGTGAAGAAAAAAAATTGGAATATTTTTTTTTTTGGGAAAAAAGTCAAACTTTTATTTTGAAGGCCCGATTTTCTAACGCTGTGCATGCAGTAGGCGTTGGACAGGAAGTACCGGGGACCATAAACGGCTTTGAAAATGTCTGTCATGTAGTGATCATCTTCTCAATAAAACATCTTTGCTGATGTTTTTTCGAGTCTTCTGGCCAATCAGAATCAAGATTGTTGCCGGAAGTCCCCACGGAGAATAACTTTGCGGTAGAACTATTCTTTAAACATCCATGGGTACAACTTCAGATACAAATTAACAATATGTTAATATATATATTAATATGACCCTCGGTTTGATGATTGACAGGTCACAGAACAATGGGAGTTATCTACCCTAACCCACAATTTAAAGTAAGTCACACAGACTATCTCCTCTTTGCTCTTCTCTCTGTGAGGAGCAGCAAGTTCAGCTTCAGAACAAAGTGAAAAACAAACAATGGCATAAAATATTATTAATATGTCGGGTAGTGATAGATTTATTTATTTTCTTCTCAGATTGTACCAGAATGCGTAGTTTATGTTAGTATTTCTAAAAATCTCCTGGGGAGAATCCCCCAGACCCCCCTTCTGGGGTTGGGTTTCCAGCATGCGTGCCTTTTTATACAGTTCAGCTTTGATTCCATCAACTCATTAAACTTTTTTAAAAGCATACTTTAGTTCTGTGAAGGGATATAAGGGATATATGCACTGTATTTCGCTTTAATTAATATTGTATGCTGAGAAGCGTATATTACAGCACGATTTTTGGGTGTTTCAAATGTTGGGTCGCGATGTACTGACCAAGTAAAAAGTGGGTCCCGAGGCCTGACCAGTTGAGAACCACTGCTTTAGACATTTGCACTCATTGCTTACTTTTAGAGCGGCACTCCTTAAGGTTTCAGTCCCAGCTGATTTGCCGATGTTAATCAATATTTACCCTTTTTTATTCTAGTTTATTTTAGTCTAAAAGCTCACTAAGTCAGCTCCTTACTTTTTCAGTTATTCCCCGCAATATTTTTGAACTAATCCGCTGTCGGAGATATTCGGAAAATGACCGCTATCTTATTTTGTAGATGCTTAAATGATTAACGATAGGCCTCAGAGCTTAGTTGAAATCCAAACAAATCGCATTGCGTGAATGACATGTATATTTACGTTTGGGTAAATGCTTTTCTGCGGTAGAATAAATGTTGCATTATCAGTCACTTTGCCACCCAGTTTGTATTTCTACATATAGAAATATTGCAATTACGGATGTCAATGGTCACGTTTAACCGCTTGCGATTGATCTGGAGACCTTAACACGTTAAAAAAAATTATTAGCATTACCAATTTGACCCAAAGTTGCTCCCCTAATCCCAGCACTGAATCGCATGGCAGTGAAAAGACAAAGACAACGGAGGACTCTGCGCAAGAGACATGTGTTGCATCAACTGAAGAACCACCATTACCTATTCATGCCATACATTCAGAAATCATGTTCATCACACATGGCAGTTATATTAAAACATGTAGACTTATACTGGTTGTAAAGCGCATGGTAGATTGTGCCTTAACACGTATAATACCTTATGGTTACAACAAGGCGTAACCATTGGTAACCATTGCTCTCACGGTCATTCTAAGTCTCTGTTTTTTAACTGTAATATGAATGAGTAGTGGTGTACAGACCAGCCAGACCTGTGCGAGACATATTGACCCTCACACCCCCCACCCTTTCAGATAATTGATCAGCAGCACATCCACTACCAGCCCCCACCCCCGCTTCCCTTAGGCCGGTTAGTTCAAATAATGGCTAATCAATATGCACCTCGTGAATGTGCTTTTAACACTTGATTTATGTCACAGCAACACAGCAGCGCACTCACTCTCTTACTCACTCCGCTTACCAGCCAATCAATTCAACCAATCAGTGAGGACCAGTCTTTATGATTTTCCTATGTAATGTTTTTTATTACACGCCATATATAGATCGGAGTGACCTCAGCGACTCGCCGCGATTAAGTGAGATTATGGCGCCGCGGTTGGGTCACGTCTGAGGTTTTATCGACAGCGTATTTGGAGTATGTAGATTTGTATTGATTGGTGATTTTTTTCTGTCCGCTGTTCATCGCTCAGTGTCGCCGAGCAGCTGTCAGCGGACGTGTGCTAATGACAGGAGATCAGTGCATCAAGAAGGGATTTCTCTCTGCTTTGACGAGTGTGAGGTTTGAGGTTTGATCCATCTGTGCTCTCCATCCTGAATACATTTTAATAAGAGGGGCGGTCTAGTGTCAGCAGCACACACAGAAGGATGTGAATAATGACCATTCATTTCATCACCTATTGCCGGAGCCCCTGATGAAATATTCAGAATAAAAAGAGACCCTGTACTCGTTATCAATTCATATTCAAAGACAATGCTATTATAGTATGTTGATTTATAGAGTTTCTCAAAGAGTTGACCTACAGTCTTTGAGCGGATTGTGTTTTGGCGGAGGAGTTTTTACTTTAAAGCACTCGATGACCACATGCACCATTACGTTTTTTCAATACTGTCGGACACCAATAATCACACAAGGATAAAAAAACAAGGAAGAATTTGCCTACTTTTCCCAAAAGAACGATGGCAGCAGAGAAAACACATTGGCAGAAAGAAGACATCCATCTGTTTGCAACTTATATCAATATTCCAATTACTTGTATACATGAGAGTAACACCTACGTCACTTCCGGGTGAAATGTACGGCCCCGCCCACTTTTGGGGGAAAACAACGCTGTCATTTGAATGGGGGTCAATACAAATCCAATCCGATCAGAAATGTAAGAAAAACATGGATGTTTGGATCTTCAAAGAGCCCGATTACGATGGCCAGTCAGGCAAACAATTACATTAAATCATTTGAAACCGACAATTGGGCTCGATATATGGTTACATTAAAATCAGTAGGCGAGGATGTAATTTTCGCCGGCTGTTACTCTCATGAGCGAGGCGAGAAATAATAGTTTTAACATGCCATAAAGCTGCCGTGTCGTTTATTGCACCTCAAACATTAAAACAAATCCAGAGTTCAGTGTTTCTGTACTTCCTCTAAGACGAAAGGACAGTAACAGAAGAGCTCTGTGGCTTCAGGCGTGATCGCCGTTCAAATGACAGCATTGGTTTCCCCCCAAAGTGGGCGGGGCCGTAAAGTGACGTAGATGTTAGGCAAGGCAAGGCAAGGCAAGTTTATTTATAGAGCACTTTTCAACACAAGGCAATTCAAAGTGCTTTACAACAAATGAAAGACATTAAGAACATGGCATTTAAAATCAGTCATTAAAAAGAAAAGCTAATAAAATAAACATTAAAAGAAGAAATACATGGATAAACATTAAAAGAAAAAATACATGGATAAAAGTTACAGTGCAGTCTAAGATATGAATAATTCAATTAAAAGCAGCGACAAAAAGAAAAGTCTTCAGCCTGGATTTGAAAGTAGTCAGAGTTGCAGCGGACCTGCAGGTTTCTGGGAGTTTGTTCCAGATATTTGGAGCATAATAACTGAATGCTGCTTTACCATGTTTAGTTCTGACTCTGGGGACAGAAAGCTGACCAGTCCCTGAAGACCTGAGAGATCTGGATGGTTCATAATTTAGCAGTAGATCAGAAATGTATTTTGGGCCTAAACCATTCAAAGCTTTATAAACCAGCAGCAGTATTTTGAAATCTATTCTTTGACACACAGGAAGCCAGTGTAAAGACTTCAGAACAGGAGTGATGTGATCCACTTTCTTAGTGTTAGTGAGGACTCGAGCAGCAGCGTTCTGAATCAGCTGCAGCTTCCGAATAGATTTTTTAGTGAGACCTGTGAAGACACCATTGCAGTAGTCGAGTCTACTGAAGATAAAAGCATGGACAAGTTTTTCCAAATCCTGCTGTGACATTAGTCTTTTAATCCTAGATATGTTCTTTAGGTGATAGTAGGCTGATTTAGTAACTGTTTTAATGTGGCTGTTGAAACTCAGGTCAGAGTCCATTACTACACCTAGATTTCTGGCTTTATCTGTTGTTTTGAACATTGCAGACTGAAGCTCAGCGCTAACTTTTATACGTTCTGCCTTGGCTCCAAAAACCATTACCTCAGTTTTATCTTTGTTTAATTGGAGAAAGTTCTGACCCATCCAGTCATTGATTTGTTCAATGCACTTACTCAGTGTTTGAATTGGAGCATAGTCTCCTGTTGAAACTGTTACGTAAATTTGTGTGTCATCTGCATAGCTATGGTAACTTATTTTGTTGTTTTTCATTATCTGAGCCAGTGGTAGCATGTAGATGTTAAAGAGAAGAGGCCCCAAGATGGAGCCTTGAGGAACCCCACATGTCATATTTGTCAACTCAGATGTGTATTTACCAATAGAAACAAAGTTGTTTCTGTCCTTTAAGTAGGATTCAAACCAATTTAGGACGGTTTCCGAAAGTCCCACCCAGTTTTCCAGTCGGTCTAGTAATATGCTGTGGTCAACAGTGTCAAACGCAGCACTGAGATCTAATAATACTAACACTGAAGTTCTGCCACTGTCTGTGTTTAAGTGGATGTCATTAAAGACCTTTACAAGAGCAGTCTCAGTACTGTGGTTTGGACGAAAGCCTGACTGGAACACATCGAAACAGTCATTTAAATGCAAAAAATTACTCAGCTGTTGAAAAACAACTTTTTCAATGATTTTACCTAGAAATGGCAGGTTTGATATGGGCCTGTAATTGTTCATTACTGAAGCATCTAGATTATTCTTTTTTAAGAGTGGTTTAATGACTGCAGTTTTCAGGGCCTGTGGAAAAATACCTGAGTGAAGAGATTTGTTTACTATATGAAGTAGATCTGAGGCCATGCAAGGCAAAACATCTTTAAAAAATCCCGTTGGAATAATATCAAGGCAGCAGGAGGAGGATTTCAGAAGTTGAATAATGTCCTCTAGGTTTTTATCATTAATCTGATGGAATTGTGTCATGGTGTTTGAATTGATGTTAAGTGGACACAGAGACAACACATTTGCTGTTCCTGATGCAGAGGCACTGACTGCTTGTCTTATTTTCTGAATTTTGTCTGTGAAGAAGGAGGCAAAATTATTGCACGCCCTGGTGGATAGAAATTCAGAGGCTACTGACACTGGGGGGTTAGTTAGTCTGTCGACGGTAGCAAACAAGGCACGTGCGTTGTTTTTGTTTTTGGTAATGATGTCAGAGAAGAACGATTGTCGTGCGTTTTTCAATTCCAAATTATAAAGGCCAAGTCTCTCTTTATAGATTTCAAAGTGAACCTGGAGATTTGTTTTTCGCCACCTGCGTTCAGCTTTTCGACACTCTCTTTTTTCTGCTCTCACGGTCATGGCCTTTCTCCATGGAGGTATTTTCTTCCCAGTCACTTCCTTTACCTTAGTTGGAGCAATGGCATCTATAATATTTTTAATTTTTGAATTAAAATGATCTACTAGCTCATTTACTGAGATGTTAGCAGGGGCAAGTGTGGAAGAAAAATTCTGAGTAAACATTTCCCTAGTATTTTCAGTTAAATATCGCTTTGTGGTTACTTCTTTTTGAACATTTTTGTGAACAGAAATAGAGCTCTCAAAGAAAACACAGGAATGATCAGAGAGCGCAACATCAGTCACCACAACCTTAGAGATATTCAGACCCTTTGAGATAATTAAGTCCAGAGTGTGCCCCTTATTGTGCGTGGGCCCCTCATCTATGGACATCGATCGCCTACTGCTATATTTAACCATATATCGAGCCCGATGTTCTATTTCCAATGATGTAGTGTAATTGTTTGCCTGTCTGGCCTTCGTGATCGGGCTCTTTGAAGATCCAAAAATCCACCGTTTTCGAGGAGCCTGTCACCTAAGATGTTCATCGTCATAACTACACTGTAGCTATGCTCAAAGGACAATAAAAGCCTTGAATCTTACATCTTCAATCTTGAAGAGGAGGGTGGGAGCCTTTGTATTCCCCTCCATATCTATACATATGCATGGGTAGAGTAGAGGGATTTTGGGGGTAAAGGATCTGTCCCAGGAGGGGTGATCCGGTGGCAGCACGGCCCACTCACAGTGCACCGAGGTTGGGGGAGAATGCCCTGACCTTCCCCTCCCTGTGGATCTGATTTCTGAGCGTTATTCAGGAAGCAGTGATGACAACCACACGGAAACCATCTCTCTCTCTCAATTGCCTTCCTCATGACTGTTTGACTCTAAAGGAAATCAAGAGTTTCCAGGGTTACATGCTGTGCTCTATAATCAGTTGTCAGCCACACAAATAGTTTGTCATTGTCGGGGAAATGTGGATATGGTTGTTACAATCTTGATTGCAGGATTTTGTGATGAAATTGAAGTTTAAAGGGGCCCATTTATGCTACTTCTCAGTTTCCTTTTTGTATTGAGTGTCTCTACCGTGACATGTCATGCTTTGATGTTCAAAAGGCTCTTTGCTCTTTTGCTGTAGCACCTCTTGGATTGGAAGAACTCGTGGATTTTAGCCTCTGCAGTCCATTTACATGCACTAACACACACAGAGAAGAACAGGGACCTCTTCAAGTCTTTACAAACTATGCATTGAACCAGAAGATCTGAACTATAGAAATGACTTTGTGCAAACTCAAAATCTGAGTTTTTTTTTTACATTTGTCGGAAAATCAAGTAATTCAGACTTTATTTTATTTTAATATGAATTATAAGAAAAGTCAGAATTTTGAATTTTTCAGAAAAAAGTCAGAAATAGAATTTCTTAGAAAATAATTTTTAGGAAAAAGTTTGAATTAAAAAAAACTCAAAATGGTGTCATTTTCAGGTGAAAAAAAAATAGTATTTTAAGATTTTAGAAAGTATCCGATTTTTTTTTGCTGCAGCACCTCTTTTCACCCTCTGTCTGAAACCAGAGCCCAGTCTGCTATGATTGGTTAGCTGGCCGGCTCTGTTGTGATTGGTCATACCTATAGGTATTTTTGTCTGGCGGGCCACATCCGGCCCGCACGCTGGGGGTGACTGTGGCGCAGTGGCGAGCCGTCAAGGCCCTCTATAAATAAAAAAAATTTAAAATATGTTTTTGTTGTTACATTTTTCATTAGTTTACCAAAATAACTTGATTTAATTGTATTTAAAATAATATTTCCAAAGAAATAAATCCTTTGAATCTGCCTGTTCAGTTTCTGTTGGAGTGTGAAGGGTTAAATGCCGTCTCTGCGAGTTATATGAAGACGGGAGAGCTTGTTGGTCCCTCTCTACATTCACAGAGGGCCAGCTATAGTAACTCAACGAGAGAGTAATGTCAAATGACAGTACAATTGACCAATCACATCTTCCCTCTAAATGGGCGGGCTTTATTTTCGCGGACTTTATGACAAGTTCCGCCCGCTGTGAGGTCTATGCAAGTGGTGCAGTGACGCGTCCTAAAACCCGGAAGTAAGCTGCGCTCGGATTCCCTCGACAGAAAGCAATAAGGTCTGTGGAAAACGAACCTGTTAGATAAATGCACGTTTTGTTCAGCCGGATAATATCCACATGTCTACCCTACTTTTATTATTTTCTAATCATAAATCTAATCGATAGATTTATAATTAGCATAAATTAATTCATGATGTCTCACTTCAGTGATGGTGATGACATCGTTGCGAAATTATTAACCGAGTGATTTTCAAGATTGAGTTCCAATGATAAACTGGAGTGGCAAAGGATCAGCTGAAGCAAGTGCTTCATCCAAAAGGACAGGAGGATGGACTTTGTGTTTAAGTGATTTGATCATCAAAGGTAGGCCTAAGTCATTTTCAATGCGGGCCGCCGTGCGACTTCATTCATTTGTAATTGCTACTTGGCTGTGGGTGCGCTGTCATGATAGGTGTTTATATAAATGGTGTTGTTCTGTGTGGTAGAGGGTCGCTGTCATTGATGCGTTTTGCACCCCGGGCCGCTGTTGTGATATTCCGCTGAAGTATACGCTGTGACGTAATATCTCTTCTTTTTTTCCGGGGGAAGGGGGGTTCAGAGGGCCTAGTGTATAAAAGTCACGGCTCGCCACTGCTGTGGCGTTGGCGGAGTGGTTAGTGCGTTCACCCCCCACTCATTATTTTTTTTAACAACGTCTCGTGAGTAATGTGCAGTACCGGAGTCCAACAGAGAGGCAGCAGCTGCGGGACATAGTCTCCGTACTGCGTAGCCTGCCTGCCTAAGAAGAGTGATCTTTCGTTAGCGAGGCTCCGGCGAGTTGACAGTCCGTCCCCCGTCAACAACTTCCACAATTCTGGGCTATATATAAAAATCGCTGTCCCCTGAAAGTGTCTCTTGGATTAATGTTGGCCCTTGGACACATGTAGTTGGTGATCCCTGCACTAGAGGAAAGGGAAAACCCAACAAACACAATACGGTCTCTTTAAACTGGTTTTCCATTCATATTTTAACTCATTCTGGTTTTAAGGAAATGATTTAAAGTGTATATTTCCTTAAACTAGCTGTGACTTTTTAGTTTTTGTATAGAACAGTTATTCAGATTGGCCCATTAAAGCTCAACATGTCAGCGTGAAAAAGAAACTGAAAAGCCAAATGTTCCAACACTTTAAAAAATGAGCTGATGGACTCCTGCTGTGATTTCCATATTTTAAACCAGTGGTGTTCCCACACGCTGAGGCACAGTTTCCTCTTACTCGTTGCATGTGTAATTATAGGTACTTACTTGTCATTATTTTACTTTATCATTAAGGCACACAAATCCTCGACAAAAGGAAGCTTATGCGTTTTTAGCTGGTATTTCCGTATATTACATTAATATGTATTATATCCAGATTGTGTTTCCTAATCCCTCTAAAAACAGTAGGCTCCGTCACTAATCCATAGTGACATAAATACTATTATGCCTGTCGTGTTCCCAGAGGTGTTTTTAAAGGGGCATGTATGTGAGCTTTTAAGGAACACATGTTGGAACGAACTAACCCTTGTATCCTGTCAAATCTTGTGAATTTTCACGCTCCGTGGACCTTGAAAATCCCAGCGATCGCACGCTCACAGAAGAAGGTATGACATGTGGTATTTATATATTAATAGATAGTCTCTAAGGTATTGCAAGCGGTTATCTTCCTGCAAACCAGATCTGGATCAAAACTGTGTCATTTGCAAATATTTAAGAGTGGTTTGGTTCTCTTGGGAGTGAGAGTGTGGCACTTGAAGGCAATGCGGATAAATCAAGGACACAGAAACGTCCAATTAATAGACTTTTAAATTCATTATATTAATACACACTTTGCATTGTCCTGTGTAACAAACTCCAGCCACCTGACCCCGAGAAGCTGAAACAAACCGGGTATTTGCAAATACTTTGATCCAGTGTCCGATTAGCATTCATGAACTCTCATGGGAATTCAAATACTTCACGGTATTTGAATTTCCCTACGAAAGTCAATGAAATGCTTTCTTCTAGAATGTTCAGAAAGGTAGTGCAAGGAAAAGCTAAAGTATGTTTTTTAGGGGTTTGATTCGAGGGAATATCAGTATTTGCTGGAAAAGTTACCTTCATTAGAAACACTTGTATTTTTTATATCCAATTAAATATTACATGGTATTACCTGGTACAAGAAAACAATGTGTATTTTAGTAATATTTACATACAAACATTTACTTATTCTACAGCTTTGTTGTCCCTTAAGTGACTGATACACACTAAAATATGAAAATGTATGTAAATATATAAAACATTTTGTAAATAACACGCAGTAAATACTTTATGCCTCAACAAAAACTCTCACAGGCATAATGTTAATGTATGCAAGGTGCTAGTTTGATGTTTCCTACCACTAAAAATCACCGTAATTCAATATAATATGGATCTAACACAGACAGGCCGTTACCCTCTTACAATCCTTTAGCAGATATGATAAATGCTTTAAGATGACTTAGTTTCTGTCAATATGTACAACTGTACAAAAGTCCCTGATGTAGAAAGGCTTCCTAACTTAATATTTACAAATAAACTTTAACTAATTATTTATTTGTATTGTTCCCTTCTTACATGCACAGATAGGAATTTCAATATAAATATATATAACAACATACAATACATCCTTAAAGCTACAACAAAGAATCGCAAAAGCACATATGGAAGTTGACTATGTACAGATATCTGTCAAAGGGAGGACGGCAGCCTAACTAAGAAGAGGAGATGACGGGAAACATAAGAGAGGGAACTGGAGAACACATCTCAAAGCTAATGTGTAACTGTAGCAGATATGGAAATGTAGGAGAGGACTAAACGAAAGGGTAAAATGTCTAATATCAATCCCACATCCTCCACAACTCAATGTAAAGTGTATTGGCAATGATTGAAGGGCTTTGTTCCATGATGAGATGGCTCCTCCAGCACAACAGACAGCAGAGGAATCGTGATCCTCAGGCCCCTCGCATAAATACTGAGGTCCCCACACACACACACACACACACACACACACACACACACACACACACGGTCTATCACTTCAAACAGCCCGGACACACAACTAATGGCGAAAGGGTCTCTTAAAGTGGCACACTTAAGCCCAGCACATCCCCCCCCATACCCATAATACCTTATTTATGGCCCGCTGGTCCGCTATAGACCCAGCCTCTGTCAGTATCTGACTACAGGGCCTCCAGGGATTAATCCACCCCGTGCCAGAACATAGTCTGCACCCTTTACGTCCCTCTCCTCTTATTCAATTCCTGTCCCGGGGGGTCGGTGTTCTCAGCAGCATGACAGAGACTACGTTCACACTAAGATGGGTACAAATGTTTTTCAAATTCAGTCCGTTCACCTCCTCCCCGACATCCTCCATCCACTCTTTGAAGTCTCCTCCTCACCGGACCCTTCCTTCTTTTGTGCGTTCATTCACTCTTATCTCGTCTCCTCTCCTTACTTACTTTAAATATTTCCCTCCAAATCCTTCAGTCCGCTTTTCATCCATCCCCCTTGACTTGCCACTATCTCCCTTAACTTCTCTTCAGTTTCTACTTAAGTGAAAAAATGATCAGAATTATATATTCAGAATCAGAGAGTATCCTTTCTCTCCAGCTCTTTCAACCCGAAAGGCAAGGCCCCCCACCTGAATAATTCAACAGCTACTTTCAGGCCCTCTAAAAACTTTTTAAAGCGAGAAGTCACTTGAAGAAAGGGTCACTTTGTGTCTAAAGTGGAGAGGACACTCACATTAAATAAGGACATATTATGATAGACATTGGGATTGTAGCCTTTGCAGACCATTAACATGCACACATATATAACACATTAAGATAAGATAGTGTAATAAAAATGTAAAGACAAGAAATAAACAAGAAAGTAGAAGATATACATGTTGAAGGGAAAACTTAAAAGGGCATACTAGGACATGATATATTTTATGTAATGTAGAATTAAACTACTTATAACAACCATTATAACCAATGCATTTGCTTTGTATGAATCGTATACATCCTCAAACCCAGACTATCAGATGTTATCTCTTGTTCCCTTTGCCTTATCTCAGCCTAAGGTATTACAGAAGAGGAGAAATGTGTTATATAAGATAATGAGGCTTCGCCAAAAATGTCCTCCTTTCAAGCCGTTTTTAGAATCAAGAGATGATGTAGAAATATTGAACACGTTGCAGGAGAGCCGTTTGTTTCCTCACCTTTTATCTTCCTTTGACTTCCTACACAGTCTCACCTCCTTTTGTCCCCTCCTTCCTCCACACTTGGCATGTGTCCTCACTCCCCATGCTTCCTTCCTTCCTTCGCTGTCTTTCTTCTTCGCTCCTTCATCTGCCACCCTCGTCTCTCCCTCTCCATCCTCTCACAAAGACTTCCCCACGCAGAGACCTTGACAGCGTTCTCCAGAGGAACCAGCGTGTGATGAACCGTGTGACGGGTGTCTGCCAAAAACTCTGTGACACCTTTTGAGTTTCCCACCGGGCTCTTTGATGGGCTGCACTTTTCATGTGTGTGTCTCTCTGTTGTGTCAGGTAGAGCGCGGGGTTTCAAACAATTGCAATTCAAATGTAGCAAAATGCCCTTTTTCTGTCTTTCCATAATACAGTTACAAGTGGATTTGTCTTGGGCCTCTCACGAATGCAAATTAATGGAACAACAAGAGAAAGAAAATCACATTCTTGTCCATTCTTGTTCAACAATTACAATCCTTTTGAACTTCCAAAACGTTTTTTAGCTGCTATAATTGAAACGGGCGGCTTAGGCTATTCATGTTTGATATAAGTTGGTCTTTATTTCAGTGTACTGTTTCGAACCCCGAAAGAATTGTATATAAATCCCAGGACAAGCTACCCCTATTTTATTGGTTGAACATTTGTTTAATTCATAATTGTTTTGGTCCGAATAACAATCTGAAACCTACAGCTATTCATTTCATTACAATGCAGAACGGAGAATATTCATATTATAATATATAACATTTTAAAGCGATGCAAAAATATGTGCCTTATTTAAATCAAAACTACGCTGGAATGCTGGAAATATAATGAACGCATCACATTCATATGCATACATTTACAACACACACACACACACACACACACACACACACACACACACACACACACACACACACACACACACACACACACACAGCCTTAGTGTAGTCACCCTGTCAACCCTTCAAAAAGACTGTCTGTGTTTACTGCCAGAGTCCAGACACACACACACACACACTCGCTGGATGCAGTCACTGCTACCTAGTTAGGAGATGTTATGACAGCAGTCTGGGGGCTTTGTCTGCCAGGAAGTAGACAGTATCCTGGGTGGGAGATGGTGGGGAGGGAGGGGGGGGGGGGTCCAGCAGATTCCCTGTATCACCTGTCCACCATAACATGCACTGTTGCCTTTTATTGCTCCATCATACGGGCTGGATTTACCAAGCAGTCTGCCTTTCATCCGTTAGAGGAGAGGAACCCGTCTGTCGCTGTGTTTTAAATCATCTGTCGAGAAAGTGAGCCGCTCTGAAGTGGGTGAGTCTGTCCAAAGGGTGGTGAAAGAGAAACATTTAGGGCGGCGACTTATTATTATTTTTCATTATCGATAAATAACCCTTTTTTTATTTTGTTCAGCAGACGGTTAACCGGAAAGAAAGGGTGTACAAACTGTCCTCGTTGTGATTTCCCGCCGCTCAGGGAAAGCCAGGCTCTTGTGTGTTTTATTCAACTAATAGTCCAGTCAACCAGTATTCCCTTTACTGTCATATATGGCAAAGGAAACCACTTCACCTTTCAGAAGCTGGAGCCACTGAACCTGTAGCCTTTCCTTCTTCAAGATGAGGCAAGAGTTGCCAATTGATTTCCATTTGATCGATTAATCATTGCGGCTTTAATACAATTCCCGAGGACAACAGATGCTTGTATTCTGTCATTTATTAGACAATCTTTCCCATGTCCAGCTACCTCATATCTGTTCTTAAAATGCATTTGATCTGTTTCATAAGTTCTCCAAATGGGGTTATCTGTTATTCTCTATCTGCTATATTCAGATTCTAACTATTCTGACTCTGCAGCGGTTTAAAACTCATGACACAGCATTTATTTGCTGATTCTCTAGACATGCCACCATCAGGAGCAACCTGCAGTGCAGTCTACCTTAACAACACTACTACCTAGCACACACACACACACACACACACACACACACACACACACAGATGACAAATTGTAAGCTCTTCCTCCCTGCCACCTCTTCTCTAGTTTACTCCCAGAACTAATTTCCCTCTGACTCACCAAATGCCACAGAGTTTCCACCTGTGAGCGGTCCCAGTGGTCAGCACAATCGGGAGTTCAGGCTGCATCGAGTTGAAAGCCAGGAAGACGTTAAGGCATGGAGGGAGAGGAGGGGGGGGGGGGGGAAAGCAAGAAAGAGGAAGCGTCTGTACCCTGCTGATGCTATGGGTGTTTCATGGTTGGCCTCCTTTGAAACGTTTGTCTGGGGAAGCAGGAAAGTCTTTCTCTCTGTGTGTGTGTGTGTGTGTGTGTGTGTGTGTGTGTGTGTGTGTGTGTGTGTGTGTGTGTGTGTGTGTGTGTGTGTGTGTGTGTGTGTGTGTGTGTGTGTGTGTGTGGTGTGTGTGTGGTGTGTGTGTGTGTGTGTGTGTGTGTGTGTGTGTGTGTGTGTGTGTGTGTGTGTGTGTGTGTGTGTGTAGTGTGTGTGATGTGAAGTTAAACAAACTCTGACATCTGTTCCACCACGCGAGGTTAACAGAAGTTAAATATTTGGGCGCTATTCGTTTTACAAATATGTCTGCTAAGAAAGCTCAAACAAACGTTGTGGTTGAGCTTAAACCACAAATGGTCCAAAATGTTTATAAAGTCAAAAATTCCAAAGAATGAACAAAAGCATAAATTCCTTTCTGTACCTTTTCAACAATTATCCAGCATGTTCACAAACATAAAGGATTTACTGAATGAAGGAATGCAACTTGAGTTTGTACCACACTGCAAGCCATACTAGCTCCCAGGTGTTTACACAAGATGATTGCTGCTCTGTTGCCCTTCAAGATCAAATATCAAAGGTAATCAGGGAACGAAAAGAAACCAAAATCACTGTAGCTCCGCTGCTTCTTTGCCTTTGGAGTGTCTTAAGTTACCACACCTCAGCTGAGCGTTTCCTGCGACTCCTTTTGGATCAGTGAGCTTTGGCTTATAGGAATATTCCATATCTGCATGTGTGAGGGTTGGTACACATGCTAGAGGATCATTCAGTTCTCTAGTGTTCATGGAGACTGTTTCTATTTATGATCTCATAGTGCTTTGGATAAGTAAAATAAAGAAATTGGTACACTTAGATTAACATACACTGTAGGTGTAAGGTACTAAGGCTACATTCAGATGGAAATAAACAACTCATTTGAAAAAGGTGATACAACCCATGCTCTGAGGAAGTGCAGGGGGAAGTTTGTAGACGTTGGTAATACCACTTCTGTGTCAAGTCTGTGACGCCATTTTGTTCAATAATACTTGTTTCCATTTACTTACATTGAGAATGAGACGTCAGTAAATCAACGTGTGTGAAATTAGCTTTACAGGTTAGTGAACTTCCCAGTTTGAACACTTGGAATAGTCCTTAGTTAAAGCTGGGGTCGGTCATTTTGGAGAAACCAGCTCGAGTGCGCTAGAATTTGAAAATACACAAAATCTGCCACTTCCTCACAGAGCCCCTCCTCCAACACACACGAACGCGCACATGACCAATGAGGGCACGAGATAAGTTTGTGCACAGATGGGAGGCTGACAGGCAGGTAGGCCATCCAGTTACTTTAGCCGGCTCAGATGATTGGTCGTGCTTTTTACAGCGGCTTCGACAGATGACATGTTTGTATGGATTTTTTGTCAAAGCACTTCAGATATTCATTGCTATCGGGATGTTAAGAGCATTCCATGGAATATAACAAAGTGTATCTCGAGCCGGTTTCTCAAACTTACCTACCCCACCTTTAAAGTACTCATTGTTGCAAAATGTTAAGAGTTATTTTTCTGATAATTGGTCGTGATGCGAAGGATCGGAGGCGGGGCTTAAGGACAACCCAAGTGTGCATGCTTTATGGGACCGAATTCTGATCCATGGTCCAACCAAAAGTGCCTGGCATCTTTCAATTACTGTAACGTTCTGTCTCAGTGTTATGAAGCCCTGTGCAGAGTATCTGAAAAGCCTTCAAACCATGTCTCTGCTGCTCAAACATAGACTTAGTGGTTTGGATTGTATGTCTAACCAGAAACCTTTTAACACAGAGATGTTTTCGGTCTGAACGCCCTTGCATCTCTAACATTTATTGCAGTGTGTTAAAAGCCCAAGGTCTCAACGGTCAAAGAGAATGCTCTGCTTAGCCTTTGAAAGAGAAATAACAAAGAATGAATCAAGGCTGTTTGTGAGGGAAGTAACTAAAGTGCTTCAGGTGCAAAACAAAACAAAACCACATTTGTTGGTGGTCTGAAAAATATGTCCTTGCCTCCAAAAGCTACTGTATATTGAATATTTCATGAAGTCGGTGAAGACTCCCAGTTTTTAATGAATGTTCGCTGAACCAGTGCTGCACTTTAGCTCCACTCCCAGGAGGAGTTGTTTGGAATACACATGTTTGGCTGTTGGCAGCTTTCACACATTACATGATTTGGTAACTGGATTTTTAAGGGATCAGAGTAGACATGAGTCGGATTATAGTCATTCCACATATTATTTAAAGCAAAGTAATGTTTGGACTATACAGTATATGCATCATCTTGACCTTGAAACATAGACCAACTAGACTGCCACATAAAATATATTTATTTCATTTAGTGATATAGGAGTTACAAGACAAGTGCATACAGTGTCACATATACACATAAGACATTAAGGAGTGTGCGTTTGAGGGATTAGACAAAAAGAGAGTAATAGATGACAAAATTATAATTAAAATGATATGAGTGACAATATAATAGTCATGTATCCAAGGGGAGGGGGCTGAAGCGGCATAAAAGATATCTGACCGTTGGCTTTGAATTTAATATCGGGAGTTCATTTTTTCGAGGCTAGTGATATTGAGTGCACATGAGAACGAGCTCATGTTATTATCATGGTTTCAGCGAATGCCAGCCTGTGTCTGAGCAGTATTCCTGGCATCTAGGACAGACATTACCATCATACATCAGATACTCTTTCTCTTACAAAATGCCTGCTGTCACAAGATGCCTCAAGTCTCATTTTCCTTCGGCTGCAGCCCCGAAACAGAGGGGCCCCCTGCCTCTTGATGATAATGGATCCTAATTTGACTTCGACTATGATTTATCAGATGCTGCTGTTGCTTCCGTCAGCCAGTATTATGGAGCTCTGTGAAAACTGGAACCATTACGAGTGAGATGCCATCCGTCTCCCCCAGCCGCCATGACAGAAAGGAAGAGAGAGCGGGCTGGACCACGATGCCTTCCCCAGAAATTAGACCGCTCCAATTCGATTTCCTTTTCCTCTCTCAATGTCATCATCCCTCCCCTTCATTTCTCCCTGCTCTCTTCCCCCCCCCCAGACCCCCACAGTTATCAGCCGGCACTGGAGATAATGCATCAGTGAAACCCTTTACCTTTCTCACCAAAAGTGGCATTGCGTTTCTAATTTAGCCTCGCTCTACTTATTTCCTTCGGCTATCTCACTATTCCTTTCTCTGGCTCGTCCCTCATTTCCTTCTGCCTTTAAGGGGTGATCCATTCTTCTGTCACAGAGCAGATGAATGCTTTCTGTGGTTGCTGTGAATAATGTCGCACTCAGACCGTCCGCTTCCTAATGTACAGATCACTGTGGCAGCTGGCTAATGTAGGCAGCATTGTGAGATTCCCTTTCTGATACATGCAAAGATAAATCAGAATTTCTTTTTTCCGTCTTTCTGACTCTGTGGATTCCTTTCATCCGCAGGCATCAAAGTCATTAGGCGCTTTCACACCGGAGTACTTTTCCCGTTTAGTTCCGATAGTTCCTGGGATTTTGCGTTCACACCAAAAAGAGAACTTGGTTCATGAGAACTTTTCCCCCCTTTGTAGTGCCTGCTACAGAGGTGGTACTGCCTGCAGTATCCAATTTCTGATTGGCTGGACGGACTGCAAACCACGCCCCGTAAAACTCGGGAAAGTTTTTTGAAGCCGCCATTGTATTTGCTGGCATTAACATTATTAGCATTAGCATTATTAGCATTAGCCCCGCGCATCAACGGAGAGAGACTAACTTATGGCAACACAAAAAATAACATGGGAGCGGTGGAGATGAGGAGGTGTCGGCGTTCTGGCGATTTACTCGCCAGTCCCCAACTCCAGGGACTTCCGGCCGGGGACTTCGGGTGGCACTATACACCGTGAAGTGGTTTGCGGCCTGCCAGTAAACCCAAAGCAGAAGAAGAAGAAGTGACGTCAGCGGCTTCATTTGCATAATCTTCCCTCAGGGGACTTATTCCGGTGTGAACGCGATCTGTACTTAGTTCCATGGGGGTACTAAGTGCTGGGAACTAAGTGCGGCAAAGTACTTAGTGTGAAAGCGGCTATTGTCTCCCAAATCCCAATTGCCTCTAAACTGCACCCTCCATCCTAAATCTATTTGGTTCTTGGAGAGGATAGGTCTTCACATTTCCTCTTGGTTCCATCTTATTAGACTCCAGTATGGCCCTTTCTCTCTTGCTATTTGGATCTACACTGTACATGTATATGGGTTAACCTCATTTTGGTTAGGATCTATTTCTTCTTGGGTTTGTGTCGCACTGCCCTCGCTCGGGTCCTTTTTCCCATGAAGTGTAATCGTGAAAAGTATTTTCTGCATTGCTAATATTGAGACTTACCTGGACACATGTTACCCTTTAGTTTCACCCCCACTGTGGAGGAGCTTTTCATGATGTAGAAGTCCTTTACTTTGTCATTTTTTAACAAGTTAAAGAAACCTTTTAGGTAGATGCGTAGTACGTAAAAATGTACCAGACTGGTATCAGTTATTTTCTACCCTGATGTCTAGCAAACTTCAAGAAAACATCAATGAGGCTATTTTGGGCAAACATTACTCTAAAGGTAATATTTAGAACAGTTAGGACTGGAATTAAAGGAAAATACTTCTGCGATGTATGGTTCATCAGTCAGTCATTCAGTCGTTGAAAAACTAGCCTATTTAGCCATATGTACTTTATGATTTATATATGTTAGGGGTCATTCTGATGTGCTAGTTTTACACTGACATTACCTTTGTCGACTGCAGTATGACAACAAAACCAAACCCAGGAAGAACTGTAAACTCCTTTCTTTCATCAATTGTTTAAACAAGTAAAAATATCTTTCAGTAAAACCCTGTGATGCTCTGACGGCATGAAAAGACAGGCTCCAAAGAACTTGTGCAAATGTCGTTCCTCATTCAGATTGAACTTTATTCATGAGCATGAAAAAGTCAGGCCTTTTTATCGATGTTTAGTTTAGCTGAGACCTCATAAAAATGTTAAAAAAAAGAAACCTCTTCTCTAATGTAATCCCTAATCCTCTTCCCCTCGCACTTTCATCTCACTTTGCTTGCTCAAACTGAGCCAGTAAATTGCACAACCTGCAGCAAAACACAGCTCTTGTTGGCGCAGGGCGGGTTGAAACAACTAGTTTTCGCTTCTCTACAGAGTTGATAAAGCACCACTACACATTAATGGGCCAGAAGAGCCTACTTTACGACCGTGTTGACACAGAAAGGAGTAATTAGTAGGTGTGATTCTGGCTGTGGTGAAGCCATTAGCTCACAAGACCTTATATCCAAACCTTGTTGCCTGGTAACAGTTTCCCCAGGTGACTGAATGTGCTGAGTCATGGTGTTTGGCTGTGAATCACACAAGCTACTGGCCTGTAGGCATTAGATATGACGGGTGGGATAATAACGGCATTTTGAAAAGCAGATATATTACAATGAGTGTCTTATCTGACAGCACGGATCTGTTCATTGACGGATGGGATGGCGGAGGCGTGATGGATGCCGTCTGCTGTTAACCCTCAAGTCAGTGTCGGTGTGAAGGGGAAAGAGCAATGGAGCAAGGTGTGATAGTAACGGAGCAAGTGTGTATTTTTATCTGTGAGATTTATAGGGAACAGGACTAAGACAGACGTGAATTGAAAGGCAAGGCAAGTTTGTTTATATAACACTTTCAACACAAGTGCTTTACAAAAATGAAAGACATTAAGTGCATACAACACATTAGAAACATTAAAAAGCAAAATACAGTTACAGTGCCGTGTGAGATGTGAATAGTTCGATTAAAAGCAGAGGCAAAAAGAAAGTCTTCCGCCTGGATTTAAAAGTAGTCCGTTGCAGCGGACCTGCAGGTTGCTGGGAGTTTGTTCCAGATATTTGGCAATAGTCTTCCTTTCACAACACATGTTCCTGTTTTACTGTTCCCCGAACCCATCTTTGACCTTTAACAAATCTGAAAGAATCCATAGAGAATGTTTTCTGTGCGTGGACATGTTTGGTTTGATGTATTCTTGAGTGTTGCCCTTCATTACATCGATGTCCTGCTTTAACTGCGTGTCTTTATTGTGCTACCCGACTCAGGAGATCATCATCCGTCAGAGATGGATGAGAACAGATATTGTTGTGTCACCATTACATCAAAGCACTGTGATGGCATCTTAGACCGGGAGCCAGTGTTAACGTGGATTCAATCAGATATCCATTTACGTATTTGGCATTTTAATGTAAGAACAGAGGGAGGAACGGCAGCAATGGTTCCTTAATGTTCAAAAGGCTACGAATGCATTTCATTTTGAAACCCTGTGTTGAAAGATGACACTAAATGATCCTAAAACCTTGGTGAGAGAGACAAGGAAAAGGCTCTTAAAGATAATAATGTAGATAGTAAAACATTCTGAAGGGGAAAAAGACCTGCGAGAAGAAGACATGAGATTGTTTCAGCACTTTCAGGGTTCACAATGACGAGGAATAGTGCTATTTAAATGCAACCCATTTACTACTCACCATCAACTGAATGACTTATAAGTTCCCCATTGTTTCCACATTGCTCTTTATCCCCCATAGGTGTCATGCTTCAGACACCAACGCTGTCTCTTGACACGGACCATATATTGCAAATCAAAGTCTCCATCGCCATCCACTCTGACACCCAATGATGTTTTTTAAAGCTGTGACAAACCACACTACTTCTTAATGTCTACTTAGAATACACAGTCATGCTCTCGCAACTGCACAAGGTCATTTACTAGAAAACCACCAACAACTATGGTCAAAATAATAACTGATAACAACCAATGCAGTCATTTGTGTGGTGAGGATAGTCTCAAACTATTTGCTGTTTCCATGTCATTAAGACCTTTCCCTGTTAACTTGGACAGAACACATGTGTTATATCAGAGAGAAGCTTGATGGACCGTTGTTTTAAATGACATCTAATCCCATCGTATGTTCCACTGAATGCATCCGTGCGATTAGATCCAACACAATCTCTCATTTTAATCCCGATGTGACGTTCAATCTCAGAATACATTAGAACAACCGTATGTGAAGCATCTGTGTAGAACTGGGATTGGAGCTCCCACTAAATCACATGTGAAATGCCCCGGAAGATATTGCAGTGACATGTTCAAATGTGGCTCCACCACTCAATCCAAAGGGGGATTTGGGTGAAACTGAAATGGCTCACATAGGACACTCTGCTCTCCACCTTTGGTTGAAAGTCGGGCAGGATTGCAGATATAAGGCACACAATCCAATGTATTTGCTTGTAATGGAGCTGTCCTGCATCGATACGCTGATGTGTGGATGAATTAAAAGCAGGGACATTGCCTACGCTGTTCATGGTGCCATAGTTTGAAACCGAAGACCAGTTACACATCCTGCTTTAAACGTGTGTGTGTGTGTGTTTGTGTGCGTGCGTGCGGTAATATCAGTCAAATATTATATTACCATATAACATTTTTGACCGGCAGTGGCCCCTGGAAAAATACAGATGCGATATAAAACCTCAAACCAATTAAATTCAATCCGTTCCGTCGATGGATTCCAGTGTTTACTGTCTGCTTTGCACAAGTGTTGACACGCTGTGGGATTGCGAAGGATCAGAATGAATGCTACTGTAAGTTTCAGGGTGTGTGTGTGTGTGTGCTAGCATTACTATACTTGTGGGGACCTAAATCTGTTTACACAGTCACGTGTGGGGACTCGCCTCCCTTATGGGGACAAATTGGAGGTCACCATGAGGGGAATCATTATTTTTGGGGGAAGACTTGGTTAGGTTTAGGGTTAGGGTTAGGCATGTGTTGGTTATGGTTAAGGTTAGGATAAGTCTCCAGGAAATGCATGTAAGTCAATGTAATGTCCCCTGAAGTGATGGGTTAGGGTTAGGGTTAGAAAAAAAAAAACATATCCCTTGTGTCATGAAATCATTTTTTAAGTATCAAACAGGAAGAGGATTTTAAGCTTGAAGCGAAAAATATTACGTGTTTTTTTAGTGCAGTCTTGAAAGAATTGTATTCACTGTTGAACACGCAGAAACTGAACTGCAGTGACTCATCACACAGTGCCATGGATCATGACCTATCATTCAGTTTGTAATGCAAAAACCACCTACATTTCTCCGCAGCTAGTTGCTAATGCTGCCCAGTGACCGCTCCTCCTACGGCAGCTTTTCAACAACTACAGTGCCATATTTCTCACACACAAATACACACTGATCCTCTAAGCTTGGCACGTTGTTTCGGCGATGCTTCAGTGCTGTGCCCTCTGAGAAAAGTGTGTGTCGATCCCAGCCGGGCCGCGCACTTGCAGATGGTGTCGGATTCGGCCTGGGTTACAGAACGTGTTAGCTAGATTCATTAGCCTCTTAGTTTCCCTGTCAACACAAGCGCTTCCACAGAATGGTACATTCCTCTTGGCTGTTTGCCTTCCTCTGCATACTAACACATTCGTTTGTGCACTTTATTAACATGCAGCCGCGCTTTATTCCTAGTTAGTCGATTGACACGGCAAATGAGTTGTGGAGATATTGTATCGATTTGCATCTAATTGCTGTTTGTGCGGATCAATCTGGCTCCATCCGTGTTCCAGGGTTAAGCCCGTAATCCAGAGTAGAAGCAAGATCGGGTTAATGAGAGCCTAAATGGCCCCAGACACACCAGACGCTGTGGCCCCGCTAAGCTCTCAACAGACACCAGTGAGGCTGTGAGTGGTCAAGCATCTGAGCTAATCCTGTTTACCTTTTAGTGTCCAAAAAACCCCAGAACATGCTTCTTTCTTTCTCAGGGATTCACCCCTCAATGTAATGGAGGGTGTGAAGTGACAGATCTGGATAATAAGTGTAATCCAGTTGCTTTTAGCTTCTAGTGTTTTGTTTTGTCTTAATTGTTACGTTTACTCTGTCTGCCCACATCGACTTATGAGACTCCAATTATGCAGTGGTGAAAGAACACTTTAACTAACAACACAGAAAGGAGCATAACTTATTATGCAAAACATTACTTTTTGAACAATGAACATTGTGTTCTCTCTGAAGCTATAAAAATACAATCTGCCACGAAAAAAAGTCTGTTCCTAAACACCAACTGAAGTCAGCAGATATGTCAGACTTTCAGCTAAAAGGGCCCCATTATGCAAATATTAAGGTTTATATTTGTATCTAGTGTCTCTACTGGGACATGTCTCCATGCTTTAATTTAAGCTCTTTATCTTTCTCATACTGCCTGTGATCCTCTTTTCACCCTCTGTCTGAAACCAGAGCCCACTCTGCTCTGATTGGTTAGCTGGCCAGCTCTGTTGTGATTGGTCAACCGCCAAGAGATGTCCCGCCCCTTAGCCTATCACGCATGTTGGAGCGCTAGCCAATGTTCCATGTGTGTGTTAAAACATATTATAGATTCCATCTTTAATGAAACAAAACTAATTATGCTTTCTAGTTTCTATGAGTAATAGTATTATATTTGAGTATTTGTTAGTAATGAGAAGGACCATCTGTCTGTGCTTGAGAAAGAAGAGCGATATTTGTGGTTTCTGCAGTAGATAACTCGCCCATTCATCAGCTCACAGATGGAGCGTTAGCCGCTAGCACCAGTTAGCCAGCGCATTAGTCTCCCTCCTAGCTGTCTGTGAGCCTTCGATCAATAGAGCTGGATTATCATCTCCAGCATCTCAGTTCATTTTTCACAGCAGAGAAAGGCTCCACTAGCAGCTCTCTCTTTGTCACAGTGTGTCGGGCCTAGTTCCCCATCTGATAAGACGCAGAAACTAACCGCCAAAGCTGCTGCGTTCATGGAAAACGTATTCACGACATGTGCTGTTTTCTCACTGTGCGTATCGGTACATCAGTAAATGTTTATTTAACAGGCGTCAGAGCTAGTCAGTACAACAGTCACATTCCAGATGGGAATCCCATGACTACCCATGCTTAATTAAATGTTTAATTAAGACGGTGACTTTTAATTAAAAAGCTGATTATTATGAAATAAGGATTATTGGCAAATAAAATAGATAGGGTATCTCGGAGTACAATACGTGAGGTGTGATTTCAACTGTTAATTTGCATAATGGCAAAAGATGCCCTCTAGCTTTTCCATGGAATAGACTTGGATAAGATTTAAGAAAATGTCTTTTTGAATAGTCTCTCGCAGACTGCGGTATGTGAGCCGAACGCTTGGGGCGATGCGTTCAAGTACAACTTTGAAGTGTGGACCTACAATGCTCCCCTTGTGTTCTCAAGGTCATCCCACTTGTAACCACTTGCCAAGAGTGCCCTTGTCACAAAACAGACACAAGATCCACTTGAATCTCTCCACCACGTAGGCCCCGGCACTTCATGTTCAGATCCTCTGTGTCGGCCAGCTGGTGGCTACTGGGCTCCCAATCCAGCTGTTTTCTTTTTCACCGTCCAAAACCGTGCAGACACCCTTAGCTCTGCATTCGTTTCAAGGGTACGTAGGTCCACTATAAGTCACCAAATCCTCTAAACGAGTGGACAGTTCTTAAATTTACGGCGGTGTTTAGTCGTTGGTAGGTCCTCAGGATGCTCATATAGGCATGGGAAGAGAGGCCTGTGTGAATGAGGCCATTCTTTTATAATCCACAGGATTAGGACCCTGTCTTTCAGCTGTTTCTGTCACTTACTGTACATTGCCCCATAGAGGCCTTCCCTCTTTTGGTTGTCATGCTTTGATTGGGATCCGTGTAGTCGACGTCAATGTCAAAGGGGATTTTGAAGTGACAGCACGGATCTGATAAATCCTATTCGTTTGGGACCAATTTGAACAACTTTAGCTTCTATGCCAAATGAAGCAAGACTTGTCTGGCCGTCTTTAAAGTCTTCAATCCTGCTCCCAAATCTTTGTTTCTTTTAAATCTGTGTGTTTTCCCAAGCGTGTTCAGAACGTATATTGGCATTGTCGTTTTTAGATCCAAGTCTTGGCAGAGCAGACTTCTAAAGTCCTAACAAGAAAAACACCATCCTTTCCGAGGGTTGAAGGATAATTCCTGATCACCACCTTAGGTCTTGACTTCGTACTTCTGGCCCCCAATCATATCTGAAATAGTAGCATTGTTCTACCCATTGCTTGCATCTAGGATCTGGACGACAGAAAAGTACCAGAAGCAGTCAAAGGATCACCGATTTGAACCCTTCAGATTAGCCACTTTAATTAGGAAGACAACAAAAAGTGTCGATTGGTTTCTTCTTTTTCTCCAAACCAACTTCCTGGTTCAATGTTGTCGATTTCCAAATAATGATCATTTAAAATGTCCCTTTGATTTCACCAATCCAAACCACTTTTGAATGAACATCCATAACACTCTTATCTTACTATTATCTGTTGTATTGCGTTGCACTGTTGGAGGAGCCTGTCAGCTAAGACTGTAACTACACTGTAGCTATGTACGAATGACAATAAAAGCCTTGAATCCTTTGTTTCCCCATGTTTCTCCAGTACACAGTGTAGCAAAGTCTCTATGAAGTCAAAGTCTTCCCACAGTGCAGAAATTACATCTCCTCAAAGCTCCCTCCTTCCCTGGGCTTAAGGCCGAGACAGACATCTTTTCACGAGGCACGCCCCGGCCATGAATGGCTGGGAGCATCTCAGCGTAAACAGCTTTGCTGGCAGCGCAGTCAGCAAAGCCACAGCGCTGTTATTGAGTCCCACAGACACTCCACTCCACAGAGCCACACACTGACCTTTCAGCCCCATTCAGCAGTGCCAGATATTGAGTGAGTCCGCCCCGAGGATGAAGCTCATCCCAAACTAAACCTCAGCCCACTGTTCTCCACGTTTTCTGGCCGTATGGATGCAATAGAGCGTTGTTGCCTTTTTGATTGATTTACAGCGTGTTGTCGGAGTAGAATGACCCCTTTATTTGGGTTTCTCTTCCCTTCGGTCTCTTGAGTACGATTGGAGTTTATAGGATGGGTCTATAGGTTGCTTTAATGATGACGGACTTTAGAAGACATCTTTTATTTGACAAATATTAGACATGAATTCTGACTGAATCCCTGTGAGCCCTATCATTCTTTCTTTGAGGGGTGTTCTCTTTCCTGTAGTGTGCTATGTAGGTTGTTGTGCATGTAAATGATCTGGCTAAAATCCATGTGTTCCCTCGACATAAGTTTCTCTTCCACACACTGCCTGAAATGCCTCCATTGGACGCCTTTGTTTACTTACCGGACATACTGTAGTGATATCACAGTGTAACACTCGCTCTTCCATACGTTTCTTTCAATTCTATTTGTTTTCCTTTCTAATGGTACACACATCTGTTTACTTAGGATCAGATGTGAGTCTTTCTGTTGAAGCTGCCTTGACCCATAGCAAGAGGGTCACACATTTACCTCCTATCAGGTCAGCTGTGTGCTAAAGAGGCCAAGCGGCTGTGTTACATTTCACAGAGATTAGCGGGATCACATGTGACAGGTTCCTGCCCCTTGGAAAGGCTGGCTGGCTCTGGCTTGTGTGCGTCTGGAGCTAATAGCTGGCTAAATGGGTGCTTCTGCTGTGTTTGAGGTTATAGCATTATAAACCCAGACTATCTGGTTGTTCTGTGGTCGATGAAATTATTTGAAGTTGTTAATGCAGTACTTTTAGGCCTAGATTGAGTCATAGTTTTCTTATAAATATAAATTCATTATATTTGTTACTGGAGATTTGTATTTCCACATATATATTTTTTTCACTGGATATATCTTTGTTTTTTTAACTTTGTAATGCTATTTTATTTATATTTATATTCCTGGAATATATTAGACTGTTTATATCTGTGTATTAGTTTCTCTTATGTACATTGCATTGTGTTTTTTATGCTGCTGCAACTCACAAATGTCCCAAATTGGGATCAATAAAGTACCTAATCCCTATCTATCTATCTATCTATATATCCATCCATCTATCTATCCATCTATCTATCCATCTATCCATCCATCTATCTATATATCTATCCATCCATCTATCCATCTATCTATCCACCTATCCATCCATCCATCTATCCATCTATCCATCTATCCATCCATCTATCTATCCATCTATCCATCTATCTATCTATCCATCCATCCATCCATCCATCTATCCATCTATCCATCCATCTATCCATCTATCCATCTATCCATCTATCCATCCATATATCTATCCATCTATCTATCCACCTATCCATCTATCCATCCATCTATCCATCTATCCATCCATCTATCTATCTATCCATCTATCCATCTATCCATCTATCCATCTATCCATCCATCTATCTATCTATCCATCTATCCATCTATCTATCTATCCATCCATCCATCCATCTATCCATCTATCCATCCATATATCTATCCATCTATCTATTCATCTATCCATCCATCTATCCATCCATATATCTATCCATCTATCTATTCATCTATCCATCTATCCATCCATCCATCTATCTATCTATCTATCTATCCATCCATCTATCCATCTATCTAATAATATCCATCTATCCGTCTATCTTATTCTTTAACTGATTGTAATATCTGCATTTCAATCGTAACCTTAAACAAATTCAGTTCAGAATGTTTATGCTGACCCTAAAGTTTTCCTTTTTAAGCAAAAACTAAAGTTTGCTAAACCAAACTAGAAGGATCTGTGGGACTGGAAACTGTTGAAAGTTTGACCTTTTTGAGTTTTAGAGATCAGGAAGTCTCGAGGAATTTCCTGGCAGAGTTGGAAAGTTGAAAAGTGGAGCTCAGAGTCACCGTTCCCCCCCGCTGGTCCTCGACTCACAACCTTGACACCTTTGTTCACACACACTGTTTGAGAGGGAAACGTGTTAATTACTTTCCTCTTTAGGCCGTATACATCCAACACCAAACTGTCTTACCCTTGTATATGCTTGTCCTACATTCCTCTCTATTTATGGACAAACTGAAACTTCTGTGTGAGAGAAAAACTCTGTGGATTGTCACTGGATGGTTTGGAGAAAATGAGCCTATACTGAGCCTGATGGTTGTTAACAATTACAACGTTTAATGTCTGAAGTGTGGTTCAGGCCAGACCGTTTGTACACCACTGGAACACTTAAAATAGTTTTGGGATACATTAAAGAAAACCAAACGTGTTGCGTATGTCAAATAGGACTTGCAAATATGGTATTTATCTGGTTTTGATATCCTGATAACTGTAGAGGAAGTTTTTGTTGGTATTTGAATAAATAAGTACTATATTTAATAGCACAAACCTATTTTTGTAATCCTGTGTAAATTAAATACACAAATAGGTAAACAAATGTATTTTTTCTCATTTGATTAAGAACGTATATATGCAAAAATAACAGTAACTCAAGTCCAGTGAAGTATAGAGAATAAGAAATAAACAAATACTCACTCACTCGTACAGAGAAATCTAATTAAGACAATATATGCAAATGTTTAAATCTCATTACACTCCGTTGTTATGTAATGTCAAAACAAAACCACAACCTTCGAATAAATTATATTTCAGTAAATAATTCACAACTGTTTTTCTGAGTCAGTAGGTGCTTGTTATTATCAAATTAAAATACGTCATTGTAATATCTTTCCATATCGATATGATTCCATTGAAACACAATAAAATGGTCGTTGAGCTTGAATGTGAGCTTAAGCTTCATCGTTTCTTTTATAACTGCATACCATCTAATATACAGTAGTTACATTTGTTTAGCAAATCATTGTGAGTGCCCAGCAGAGGTGGAAGTAGTGGAGTACAAATACTTCGTTACTGTACTTAAGTACATTTTTCTCGTATCAGTACTTTACTCCACTACTTATTTTTCTGACGACTTTTTACTTTGACTTCTCACATGTTGAACACAAATACCTGTACTTTCTACTTCTTACATGTTGAACACAAATACCTGTACTTTCTACTTCTTACATGTTGAACACAAATACCTGTACTTTCTACTTCTTACATGTTGAACCCAAATACCTGTACTTTCTACTTCTTACATGTTGAACTCAAATACCTGTACTTTCTACTTCTTACATGTTGAACCCAAATACCTGTACTTTCTACTTCTTACATGTTGAACACAAATACCTGTACTTTCTACTTCTTACATGTTGAACACAAATACCTGTACTTTCTACTTCTTACATGTTGAACACAAATACCTGTACTTTCTACTTCTTACATGTTGAACCCAAATACCTGTACTTTCTACTTCTTACATGTTGAACACAAATACCTGTACTTTCTACTTCTTACATGTTGAAAACAAATACCTGTACTTTCTACTTCTTACATGTTGAACTCAAATACCTGTACTTTCTACTTCTTACATGTTGAACACAAATACCTGTACTTTCTACTTCTTACATGTTGCACACAAATACCTGTACTTTCTACTTCTTACATGGTGAACCCAAATACCTGAACTTTCTACTTCTTACATGTTGAACTCAAATACCTGTACTTTCTACTTCTTACATGTTGAACACAAATACCTGTACTTTCTACTTCTTACATGGTGAACACAAATACCTGTACTTTCTACTTCTTACATGTTGAACACAAATACCTGTACTTTCTACTTCTTACATGTTGAACCCAAATACCTGTACTTTCTACTTCTTACATGTTGAACACAAATACCTGTACTTTCTACTTCTTACATGTTGAAAACAAATACCTGTACTTTCTACTTCTTACATGTTGAACTCAAATACCTGTACTTTCTACTTCTTACATGTTGAATACAAATACCTGTACTTTCTACTTCTTACATGTTGCACACAAATACCTGTACTTTCTACTTCTTACATGGTGAACCCAAATACCTGAACTTTCTACTTCTTACATGTTGAACACAAATACCTGTACTTTCTACTTCTTACATGTTGAACTCAAATACCTGTACTTTCTACTTCTTACATGTTGAACTCAAATACCTGTACTTTCTACTTCTTACATGTTGAACTCAAATACCTGTACTTTCTACTTCTTACTTGTTGAACTCAAATACCTGTACTTTCTACTTCTTACATGTTGAACCCAAATACCTGTACTTTCTACTTCTCACATGTTGAACTCAAATACCTGTACTTTCTACTTCTTACATGTTGAACCCAAATACCTGTACTTTCTACTTCTTACATGTTGAACACAAATACCTGTACTTTCTACTTCTTACATGTTGAACACAAATACCTGTACTTTCTACTTCTTACATGTTGAACACAAATACCTGTACTTTCTACTTCTTACATGTTGAACTCAAATACCTGTACTTTCTACTTCTTACATGTTGAACTCAAATACCTGTACTTTCTACTTCTTACATGTTGAACTCAAATACCTGTACTTTCTACTTCTTACTTGTTGAACTCAAATACCTGTACTTTCTACTTCTTACATGTTGAACCCAAATACCTGTACTTTCTACTTCTTACATGTTGAACTCAAATACCTGTACTTTCTACTTCTTACATGTTGAACCCAAATACCTGTACTTTCTACTTCTTACATGTTGAACACAAATACCTGTACTTTCTACTTCTTACATGTTGAACACAAATACCTGTACTTTCTACTTCTTACATGTTGAACTCAAATACCTGTACTTTCTACTTCTTACATGTTGAACCCAAATACCTGTACTTTCTACTTCTTACTTGTTGAACTCAAATACCTGTACTTTCTACTTCTTACATGTTGAACCCAAATACCTGTACTTTCTACTTCTCACATGTTGAACTCAAATACCTGTACTTTCTACTTCTTACATGGTGAACCCAAATACCTGAACTTTCTACTTCTTACATGTTGAACTCAAATACCTGTACTTTCTACTTCTTACATGTTGAACACAAATACCTGTACTTTCTACTTCTTACATGGTGAACACAATTACCTGTACTTTCTACTTCTTACATGTTGAACACAAATACCTGTACTTTCTACTTCTTACATGTTGAACCCAAATACCTGTACTTTCTACTTCTTACATGTTGAACCCAAATACCTGTACTTTCTACTTCTTACATGTTGAACACAAATACCTGTACTTTCTACTTCTTACATGTTGAAAACAAATACCTGTACTTTCTACTTCTTACATGTTGAACTCAAATACCTGTACTTTCTACTTCTTACATGTTGAACACAAATACCTGTACTTTCTACTTCTTACATGTTGCACACAAATACCTGTACTTTCTACTTCTTACATGGTGAACCCAAATACCTGAACTTTCTACTTCTTACATGTTGAACACAAATACCTGTACTTTCTACTTCTTACATGTTGAACTCAAATACCTGTACTTTCTACTTCTTACATGTTGAACTCAAATACCTGTACTTTCTACTTCTTACATGTTGAACTCAAATACCTGTACTTTCTACTTCTTACTTGTTGAACTCAAATACCTGTACCTTCTACTTCTTACATGTTGAACCCAAATACCTGTACTTTCTACTTCTCACATGTTGAACTCAAATACCTGTACTTTCTACTTCTTACATGTTGAACCCAAATACCTGTACTTTCTACTTCTTACATGTTGAACACAAATACCTGTACTTTCTACTTCTTACATGTTGAACACAAATACCTGTACTTTCTACTTCTTACATGTTGAACACAAATACCTGTACTTTCTACTTCTTACATGTTGAACTCAAATACCTGTACTTTCTACTTCTTACATGTTGAACTCAAATACCTGTACTTTCTACTTCTTACATGTTGAACTCAAATACCTGTACTTTCTACTTCTTACTTGTTGAACTCAAATACCTGTACTTTCTACTTCTTACATGTTGAACCCAAATACCTGTACTTTCTACTTCTCACATGTTGAACTCAAATACCTGTACTTTCTACTTCTTACATGTTGAACCCAAATACCTGTACTTTCTACTTCTTACATGTTGAACACAAATACCTGTACTTTCTACTTCTTACATGTTGAACACAAATACCTGTACTTTCTACTTCTTACATGTTGAACTCAAATACCTGTACTTTCTACTTCTTACATGTTGAACCCAAATACCTGTACTTTCTACTTCTTACTTGTTGAACTCAAATACCTGTACTTTCTACTTCTTACATGTTGAACCCAAATACCTGTACTTTCTACTTCTCACATGTTGAACTCAAATACCTGTACTTTCTACTTCTTACATGTTGAACCCAAATACCTGTACTTTCTACTTCTTACATGTTGAACACAAATACCTGTACTTTCTACTTCTTACATGTTGAACACAAATACCTGTACTTTCTACTTCTTACATGTTGAACACAAATACCTGTACTTTCTACTTCTTACATGTTGAACACAAATACCTGTACTTTCTACTTCTTACATGTTGAACTCAAATACCTGTACTTTCTACTTCTTACATGTTGAACTCAAATACCTGTACTTTCTACTTCTCTCATTTTCCAAACAGCTGGTTCCTTTAGTCTGAATGTGTGTTTGGTGGCGTGGTCATTATTATTTAGAGTCATTGCGGGCCTATTGATTGGGGGGTAGTGTAGATGTTGTGGTACTGCTCACCATTCACCACTAGTCTTTGTTCAAAGTGATGGATTATACATCAGAGGCACATTAGTTTCATATTGCTGTTGGCTCAGCTCTTAGTTATTACATTGTGTTTCATATCTGGGTTGCTTTTCCAGTGTCAACAGCACATGTGATCAATTCCTGAGAAGAGCGCGTTGGACTTTAGAGAGCTTCATCCTATGTTTCACTGAGGGCCACATACAGACACATATAGGAAGGGCTGGGCCACTCACTAATAGGTGAGGTATATTGCATTGTCAGTTCAGTTCAAATGTAGGTAAATTATGCTTTATACGTGAAAATGCAGCCCACGTCACAGGGGTTCATTTATTTTGTTGGCAGCTCTTTCCTTAAAACGTATTGCTTATAAAAAGAGGAAATATGAAGGTTATAGTTCAAGCTTGTTATGTAATTAAGTCATTGAGCTTTTTTTTTTTATCAACTAAGATTGGTTTGAAAATGTTTCCAACTTGAATTGACTGAATTTATTTGAAAAGTGGGCCTTTTAAAACATGAATACTTTGTAATATAAGTTTCTTTTTGTGGGCCATATTACATCATACTTTTCGAATTAGCTGAGGGCCGTTTAAAAATGGGCCACGGGCTGCATTTGGCCCCCGGGCCGTAGTTTGGCCACACCTGCTGTAGGCCATTTCCGCTGATGGAACCAGGTCACTTGTTCACAATGGAGCCTCTCACGCTAATCAATCCTAAACCCCCCCCTTTCTCTTTTCCCAGTAGCCGACTAGCCCCCAGCAACCACGACCGGATACAGCGGCTGCGGCAGGAGTTCCAGCAGGCGCAGACTGTGCCCGACGACCCGGACGACCGCAGGAGGACCTACAGCTTCGAGCAGCCCTGGGTGAGTGTCTGAAAAAAGACCAAATCCAATCCCAGCCCAGGAAAATGGCTGGACTGTAAAAGTCAAGAAAAACCACCTCTTCCAGCCCAAGACTCTGCACGTGTTACCTCCAATGCCTCCAACCAAACATTTCTGGAGTATGGTGCTAAACGTCACTAACAACACTACTACTACCAGCCATGAACAAGACTGATGAAATCACCCTATCCCCACTATAGGGTTAACCTCCATCGGCCTTCATGGCTAATTGTGCTAATGCTCACACCCCCCACCCCCTGCATGCAGGAGTTTGCACACCTCACTAACCCCCGTCACACCCACCTCTACTCATCCATCGTCGTTGTCTGTCTGTCCGTCATCCACACAGCAACTCATGGACTCCTGTGGGATGTGTCGTCACATAGTTTCTGTGCAAGGGGGGGGTCTCATGTGTAAACCCTTTGTTTTAACTGTGCCTTTTTACACATTTAGGTACATTTTACTATTTAATTCACAGCCTAAGAAGAGGCATAATTAGTGCATTCTGAAGCAACAGGGGGTAATTACAAGCGAACAAAACCTGAATGCCTTCAACGTTTTTTGGGGGTGATGAAATCGCTTTTCAGTATTTATTTTGTCTCTCCCTGCTTCCTTGCACCCAGCTCAAGTGTACTTGGTTTTACAGCATTTTTTTGAATAACAAATGATGATCAATTTTTAAACCTTAAAGACAGTTTTTATGACATTTTTCCAACTGGTAGCATCTCTGTGTAATGTTGTATTATATTATTGTTTTACACATAATTATGAGTCATCTTCACCACCTGTCTTCATCTAGTTTGGGACAACACATATTTGTGTTGATTTCACACACAAACACATTATGTCACAATACATATTGCTATGACTCATACACTCTGGTGACAACAGGCAGAAATGTGTGTTGTCCAAAGCTAGACCGCATGTATGTCGTCTCTTATGAATTCTCCTTGTATTTTTTTTTCTCTATACAAGGTCATTTTGATCACCCTTGTGTTTTTGTATATCTCTGTATCCACACAAAATGGTCCCACTGTAGCTTTGGTGTGCAATGGGAGAATTTCATCCTACGATTTATAAATGAAAGAGCTCACGAATCAAATCATCTGTGCTCTGGCCTTTCTTTTAAAGGTGACGAATCCAATAAAAATGTATTGTTTTGTTTTGCATTGGGCAGTGTGAAGCCAGAGTGATGCGTTTTAATGGGCTCCACACACATTCCAGCTGGCATTGTGTAAACATAGTGTGGGAAAGAAGAGCGCAGGTCGTCCACTTCCTTTTGTCTCTCATCAACCAAGCGTGCTCTCAATTAGAGAACTCAACAACACTGCAGCATTCGGTTTGTTTACATCAATGCCGCACAGACGCTGCTGTCGCTTTTTCCCATGAACGCTCAGTACTAAGAAACCACACTGTGAGTTAGGGACTCCACTGGAGACCAACGAGCTTTAAACATCTCAGGGCTCATTACTGAATGAAAAAGCTCACATACATGTGTGGAAATCCCTGAACACCAGTTGTTCAGCGTCCGACTGCATGCATCGAGGTCGACAGACATTCATACCCTTTTGCTCGTTTATTGGTTTGAGCCATTCATTTCACTGCTCTTGTTTTATTTGGTGTGCCTTGTTGGAAAAGGGGAAGTAAGAAATACGCACTTTTTGTATTATTTTTAACGAGATATTTGACTATATTTCATAAATGTTCCATTATTGCACATAGAACATATATCAGGGGGTCGGCGGGGTCTTAAAAAGTATTACAAGTTGATAAATCAATTTAGCGAAAATTAAGGCTAGTAAAAAATATTAAAGGGCATTTTCCAAGGTATTACATTTAGTAGCTTGTTTTCAATAAGTATATAAATGGTCCAAAGAGGTTGTATTCTACAGTCTGCCTGAATGTAATCATGGCGTAGGTGTGTAGTGTGATTCTGTGTAGTTTATTGATGGCATCCCGTTGGGTTTGACGTCATCTGAACAGGACGTCGCACGCTCACTGCTTGATGGCGCGAAGCTCCGTTTACGCCGGTTGCTAAGCAACATCGTTATGGGGAAATGCAAGTCTGCGTCCAAATGGTTGGAAGATAAGGAGGAAGGACAATCAATACTGTATATAGTCAATGGGAGGTAAAGTGTGTCGCCAAAGTAACCGGTTAGAACTCAAAGTGGCGATGAGGTCTTAAAATGTGTGGAAAGGGTCTTAGAAAGATCTTAAAGGGTTTTACATGTGACTTCAGGATTCCTGCATACACCCTGATATATGTATTTATTTGTTTTAGGATTATAATCTTGTTTCCACAAAACCAAATCGTTAATATGTCAAATGTTTTCCAATAACAATATGATTTAAATTAAAAGAATAAGCAAACAAGTCTGCAAATTAGACCAAGCATTTCATCTTAACACGTTGATGTTTTCTACCAAAGTACGTACAAAACAGTCTCGATATCAAATACATGTTTTTGTATTTACTCCCTGATATGTAATCCTATAGATGACTTGATGATATGTAAGTGTTCGACTCCAATATAAGAAGTTTCCCACGATCCCTCTGTGCCTGGGTTGCATGTGAGGAACCCTCTGGAAGTCTCTCTAAAGCCCCTTTTACTTTAGAGTGCAGCTCACTCTCAGGCTCTCTATGGTAATTGCACGTTATTAGACTCATGCCCCGGCCACACTGGTGGGCCATATGGAAAACAGCAGAATGTGTCTTTGAAATTCAATTACCTTCCCCATGCATTTATTACATGCTGTTGCTTCATCTCTGTGATGTGCTGCAAACCTCAAGGAGCCCGTGTCCTTTTCATTATTCACCTACAACTGCCCCACTTACAGTCATTGCCAGGAGAGCGCTGCTTATGAGGGACGGCAGGCTGCTTTTATACCACAGAAGAATGGTTGAATGATACAAGCAGATACATTAAATAGTCGTTTTATTGAGGATAAAATGTATTTTAGAGCTGCAACAATTTTACAAATAGTAATTTAGTTTAATTAAAAATCAAGTAATGGACATTATTTATGATTATCATTGGATTTTCAAGCCACAAATCAGCATGGATCGAGATTCTCAGATGTTAAAGGGGCCATAATCTGCTCTTTCTCAGGTTCATATCAGTAGGTAGTGTCTCTACTTTAAAGAGTCCTCTCCTGCTGATGTTCAGGTGTATATCAGTATGTAGTGTCTCTACTTTAAAGAGTCCTCTCCTGCTGATGTTCAGGTGTATATCAGTATGTAGTGTCTCTACTTTAAAGAGTCCTCTCCTGCTGATGTTCAGGTGTATATCAGTATGTTTCTCTACTTTAAAGAGTCCTCTCCTGCTGATGTTCAGGTGTATATCAGTATGTTTCTCTACTTTAAAGAGTCCTCTCCTGCTGATGTTCAGGTGTATATCAGTATGTTTCTCTACTTTAAAGAGTCCTCTCCTGCTGATGTTCAGGTGTATATCAGTATGTAGTGTCTCTACTTTAAAGAGTCCTCTCCTGCTGATGTTCAGGTGTATATCAGTATGTAGTGTCTCTACTTTAAAGAGTCCTCTCCTGCTGATGTTCAGGTGTATATCAGTATGTAGTGTCTCTTCATGTCTCCATGCTTTAATGTTCAAAAAGCTCTTTATTTTTCTCATACTGCCTGTGCTGCAGCACCTCTTTCCACCCTCTGTCTGAAACCAGAGCCCAGTCTGCTCTGATTGGTTAACTGGCCGGCTCTGTTGTGATTGGTCAACCACTTAGGCTAAGGGGTGGGATATCTCTATCACGCACAATGTATTGGAGCACTAGCCAATAGAAGCACGTGTTACATAGTGATGTCATTATCACTGTGAGCCTTTGCAGACCAATGACATGCACACCACCCTATATCACACACTACAGGGAAGCGAAAACCCCCAAAAACCTTTAGTATTTGTGGATTTTCCCAAAGATGAATGAATCAGCAGTTCATTTGTAACAATTTCTTCATGAGTAATGAGTCGCAGCCCTATTTTCAAGCTGTTTTTTAACCAACACAATTACCCACATTAAACATTCATTAGAAATATCTATACTTTCTCAAAGGAAGCCTTTCCCTCCATAGCTTTGGTAGCAGTGGAGGATTGTGGGTAGCTCGGTCTAATTCCATCAGGATGACTGATGGACGCTCTCCGGCTGCAGCGCTCCAGCTTTATTGCACTCATTTATACCACTATGGGAGTAGAGGAGTTCATTCACTCGATGTTCGGGTTTAGAAAGGGCATAATATTGCCTCTTGTATTTTACTGCAACATTTTAATGCTGCTATTATCTGTATTCCTTCAGGGCATGTCTCTCCTCCACAGTCATCGTGTCCTGGCAGAAGAGCCCATTGTCCTAGGAATATTTAACACTTGTGAAAAGATATTGGGGCAGTAATTTACCCACGGGCTCGCCCCTCCCTATTGGTTGTCTTCCAGCCTGTCCTTATTGTCCCCGGAGCAGCCAGCCAGTGCCAATCAAGCCCAGAGATGATTGCCCCGGCTTCATTTGGTTAAAAGGGGAATGTCTCTTTAGCACTCTTAATCGTTTTATGGCCTTCCCACAGACGTGCACAGCGCTCCCACCAGGACCTCAATACGGTGCACAGCCATAAAAGTAATTAGATTGGCTTTGTGCTACAACTGATCCGCACACAATTATTGCACCCACACCGCTAATGAACATTGGAGGAGCGGAAGGAGTTGTGGTAAAGTGTGTGCTGGACCCTGAGGTGGTGCTCTGCTACTGGGAGAGATATTAGTGTGTATCGAAGGTGTGTGTTCTCTTTGTATACATCTATCCATCCAATAGGACTCTTATTTTGACAACGTTTTGACTTGTCCTTATTATAAGGCAGGGGTGTCAAACTCAAGGCCCGGGGGCCAAATCAGGCCTGTGACTGCATTTTATGTGGCCCCACAAGAGCTCTGAAAGAATATAATATGTTTATTATACATGCCGATTTACAGAAGTACGTTGCCCATAAACTACATGTCCCACAATGCATCTACATTTTAACTCAGAATTTGACTTGCTTCTCACAATTTTACTTTTTTCTTTAAAATGTTACTTTTTTTTTGTTGGGACTTTTTTTCCAGAATGTGGCTTTTCTTTTGAAATCATTTTGTGACATTCTCACTGAAGAGACTTGCAATTATTTGCCCTAGACTTCTGCTTTCAGACGTAGTGATTATAAAGTAATTATGAAGTTATTACCCTATCCGATAATAATCCAATATTATTTTATATACATCTTTATATATGTATTTTAATATAGTCTTATATACAAAGCTGCCCCTTTGAGTTTGACCCCCCTGGTCTAAGAGCATTGGTAAGGCAGGTTGATACAATTATAAAAAGTATGGACGGTGAATATACTTCAAACAAAGTGTTGCGGCCCGTCCACACAGCGGCGTGCGTTGACGCTTGCCGGCGGGCGTGTCTGAAGCTCGACCAACAACCAATCACATGAATCTCCCGCCCCTGACACACAAGCAGCGGTTTGATTGGCTAGAGCTTGTACTGGCATATGATTCGATTGGCTGCCGCTTCTGCCGAGGCGTCAAAAGTTGAACATTGCTCAACTTTTGAAGCGAGCCACGCCAGCAACGCTCCACGTCGTTCCCACAATGCAGTTCGGCTAAAAGTGACGTCACCCCATTCAAAGTGAATGGGCAGAAGCGTTGGAAGCTTCAACGCACGCCGCTGTGTGGACGGGCCGTTATCAATCCGTTTAAACGGCGTCAGAAAGCTTTTCCAATGTCTTTTCAACTTCCCAATTTGTTGGCATTGGATAGCGTCCAAGTTTTTTTGAAACAGACATTCTATAAATCCCGGCAGTTTGCAAATCGACGTGTGATGCAGGAAAGTAGGCGAGATTTAAACTACTATCAAAGGTTTTTCGACTACTTTCCATTTCATATGTCAATCCAACTGCTTCACTATGAGTGCCTAAGGAGTAAGTGATTGAAAGTGTATCCGATATCTGAGCTGAGATAAGAGATGGTGTAAAATATAGGATGCCGCCACAGTGAGGCCAATAACAGGCAATACGTGTGGTTATTAGGAACATGTGTTCAACTATTTTGCTTTTAAACATGGCTGTGCTAACTCGATAGTGAAACCCTCGGGGGCAAGGGAATGCTTTTCATAAATCCTCACAATGTAGAAATACGAACATACAAGCGTCTGTGTCATTTCAACGCCTGCAACTGTTGCTCAGGCGGTAAATATGCATCTACCAATCAGAGGATCAACGGTTCAATGCCCAACCCCCCTGCTATTAACATATACAGTAGAAGTGTCCTTGGGCAAGATGCTTTACCCAAAATGGCTGTCTATGATATTCCATTGTATATAATTCACTTAAGATCAAAAACATGTACAAAAATAATAATATATGGTGTTGTCCATACAGCCTGTACAGGAAGTGGTTTATATTGCTGTGTTGGGGAGGGTTGTCACATTGTTCACAGGTTGTTGTCTCCTTCATTAACATCCACTAATATCCACCTCATCTCATCACTCCCCCTGCTATGAGTATCCAGCATGAACCCTGTCTGTGTGTGTGTGTGTGTGTGTGTGTCTGTCTGTCTCTCTCTCTGTCTCACCTTCATACTGACCTGAGGAGGCGAGCTCAGGGTGTGTCTGCCCCACTGGCTGCTGGTAAGTGTCTGTGGTTTGGACTGGGAGGGGGGATAGTGGAAGATGTTGTGAGGTATCTGGTGTCGGGGACGGCTGCTACTTTTATCGGGCGACTGTGTGGAAACTCTGACTCCAGTCGTGGTGATTTTCATGCCCTTCAATTTGGGATCATGTGTTCATTTTATAGACGTGTATACTCGGTTTAAAAGCTGTGACCCTTTTCAATAGTTCATTCGTACGTACTACTGTCAGTCCAACGTTCAAGACATTCACTTGTTAATCAGAAACACATCTCCACGTCACAGTAAGATGAGATAAGATGTCCTTTATTGATCCCAAACAATAAACAAGGCATTGCACATGAGAGAAATTAAGAGTAGAAAAAATAAACAATTCTAAAATCTCAAAATAGAAATAAAACAGCAATACAAAAAGTAGAAAATATACATGTTGAAATCCCAATTTACAGTAAACCAAATCTAATCCGTATGCTGATATAAGACTATAAGGCATTATGTGTTAAAACGATTGTTTATACGGTTTTCATTTCCTGGTTCGACTGAATACATGTCTCCAAAATGTCATATCTGATCTTGATGAAACGCTTCAATGTACGTATTTGATGACACAAGTTGCTTGAATTGAGGCACAATACAGGATGAGAATCACCATGACTGGAGCGGGCAAACTATTATTAAGAGCTATTATAGAGAAAATGTTGAATTGTTAAATCTTGTCTTTATCAAAGTAAAATTGTCTTGAGGTTTTTTAATGTAACGCAGCTCTTTCTTAAATGTGGATCTATGATTATGTGAATTGATTCTGTTATTATCACATCGTTATTAGAGGTTATTTATATTCTGAAATGACATCAAATAGATAGATCTGCTTGACTCACATAAAACCACTGATTTCACAAGTTGGCTCCTGAACATCTGACTTGTGTAAATCTATGTTGCATCGGCACTGCAGGCGGTTCGTCATCGGGAGTGTTTAATGTAACTCTGAGAAGTCATCAGTATTTCTTTAACCCTGAGAGTGTAAAACTTCCACTTGTCCCACAGCCGTTTCAGCTTTACCAGAGAACAGTCGTCTTCACCCACATGACCAAAGAACTAATGTGTATACTTGGATGTATTTATATTCAAGTGGGACTATCTACAAGATGGCGAAATAGTTCCATACCTTCAGATGGTGATGTTGCTCTGAAAGCCACAATAAGGCCGTGATTAAAGCGTCAGTTCAGCCAAATGACAAAGAAAGAGACATGTCTTTCCCGCAGACGTTACTGTAAACAGTTTCTTCTGGGACTGGGACTACTTCTTAGGAAGAAAGTAGTTCCAGTGAAAACCGTTCAAAGTTAGGTTTTTGGATTATGCTTTCAACCCTTTTAAGAATGACCTATTTTGAACTACGTTGAGATATTGTACTATAGATATCAGTATCCTTAAGGTACATGAAATGGGAAAGTAGATTAAATAACCAGCTATTGCAACACAAGAATGTGCCGCATTAAGAATAACACACATTTGTTCACCCAGTGCACATTTCCTTTGATTTGATTGCACATCATTTCCATTAAGTGTGTGGAATAATGAGTTAGATGATACTATGACGATCAGGACGTGACATCAGAGTTAACGGAGCTGCTGTCTTTCTGTTTTCAGACGAACGCCAGCAGTAACGGGCAGGGCGGGTACAGCCAGCCGGGGCGCCACTCGGTGTCCGTGGAGGTCCAGATGCAGAGGCAGAGACAGGAGGAGAGAGACTCGTTCGCCCAGGCACAGAGACAGTACAGCTCCCTGCCACGGTAAGAAAGACGGACTCAGAGTGAGACAGGCTTCATGTGTTTTAGAAAAATATCACTCGTCACGGGCTTGAGCTTCAATCGGGTCTTGTCGGTAATCATACATCCTGTCATGAACAAAATACTGAGTTTTTTTAACGAAATGTTGGCTTTTTTCTGTAAATCTCCAAATTCTGACTTGTTCTAAAAAATCTAAAAATTCTGACTTGTTCTAAAAAATCTAAAAAAATCTGACTTCTAAAAAATCTCAAAATTATGACTTTTTCTCAAAATCTCAAAATTATGACTTTTTCTCAAAATCTCAAAATTATGACTTTCTCTAAAGATTCAGACAATTTCTCAAAATGTTGACTTTTTCTGAATTCTTGTCTGAAAAAATGTTAAATATCATTCGTTACCGGCTTTAATATTCAGGATCCATGTATTTATTATCCTCTCAAGAATGGAAGTAGTCATCACATACAGAGCATTTGGTACAACTAGTTCCTGAACAGTGTCCTTCACATACAAGAGTGTAATGTTCAAAATACTGAGTCTTTTCTCGAAATGTTGGCTTTTTTCTGTAAATCTCCAAATTCTGACTTTTTCTGAATACTTAAAAATGTTAATAATCCCTCGTCACCGGCTTGAGCTTGAACCTCAGGATCCATGTATCTGTGATCCTCTCCAGAATAGGAGTCCTCACATACAGAGCATCAACTAGTTCCTGAACAGTGTCCTTCACATGCTGATATCCAAGAGAGGGAGTTACACAGTCACAAGATGGAGGAATAGAAAGCAGTATTCAATGTTTACTTCAGATTAGCTCCACGTCAGAAATGAGCATGCTTGATGTCTCTCTCCATAGAGGCTGAATCATCATGTTAATCACATAGCTATCATCTGCTTCAAACAGTCCTGATGCTCTTCTAGGTCATCACACATCCGGTCAGGTACACAGCTACAGTTGGGATACCTTTGTTATCATGTTACTCTGAGATAGGAAGAGGACACTCAGTATTTTCCCAACACGTTTGTTTCTGTCTGTCTTACAATCAATATGTGCTGCTATAGGAGATGTGTGTGCTCTCGTGTTCCTGCCGGCTAACGTGAGATGTGTCCAGGAGGTTGTGACTGTGTTATTTTAGATCTGTGATTTAACGTAATGTATCTCAAGAAGTGATTTGTGTGCACGCTCACGCCTGTGCACGCCTGTCTGATTATGTCACATTCACTGTGGCTTATTACAGTCATGAGAGCAGATTATATACGAGTAAGAAAGAGGGTCACAGCTGGTCAATTTCAAACCACACACCTATACACACACACTGTTACACACACACACACACACACAGTCACAGATCATGTTACCCTCTCACACAGATCTGACATGATTGCTTTCCTCTCCCTTAATGTAATTCCCTTTGATCTGTGTGATATGACTGCCTGTTGTTCCAGGAAGTGCTGGGGTGTGTGTGAGTGCATGTGTGTGTGTGTATGTGTGTGTGTGTGTGTGTGTGTGTGTGTGTGTGTGGTGAGGGGTAGAGGGTACAGGAAGGGACCTATTGGAGATATGGGGACATTTTGGATAACGAACATATGGCTGCGATTATGCCTCAAAGTCTATTCTTTTTCGTCAGTTTATGTTTAGATGTGAACTATTTAACTTCCAGAGTGAACCTTTGATGCATGCTTTCAAAGACAATGGACAAAACCTGGCTCGACATGATCTGACACCCACATGATGTCAAATACATTAAAGAAAAACTATATAGGAACATAAAATCCAAACTTAAAAGTCCCATTTGTGGAAACTTTCAAAAGACCCTTTAATTGTTCATCCACTTTAGATGGAACACTCTCAACATGTACTTTTACTGTGAACTATAACACAACATGTCAAGATGAAACAGACTCTCTAGTGTTCGCTAATGAGTTACTCGGGTTCATCAAGCAGGTTGCCAAGAAACTAAACTAGTTTAACTATGAGTAATGTCAGTATTTATGGGGAGTGCAACGCCCAGTATCAATAGGTCTACATTAGCCTTAAAGTTCATATCAATAATAAAGTACAAGTTCGGAAGAGTAACTTGGTACACCTTACACCCTGTAGCGAGTAACACTCTAACACAGAGAAGACCTGTCTGTGCTGCCCCCTGAACGCCTCCTTGGACATTTCTCTTTTTCCATTTGTTTCTTCCGGGAACCAAAATGGTCCAATCCGCGGAGCTCCTCACACACCAGGACCTTTAGCGTATATTTTGATCTAACAGGGAGTCCCATTGACTTGCATAGAGCTCCCTGGTTGGTAATAGACGAGTTGGGATAGCGGAGAAATGCTCTCCACAGACCCGTTCTCACAGCGTTAGAAACCTTACTCAATATCAAGCCACACTTATTGTTGTTACTTCGGCTGTGAGTGTGTGTGTGCTCAGGATGAGTTTCGCTTTATCGCCGACCCGGAAACCACACCAGTAAGCCAGATCATTGAGCAGCGAGCCTCGCAACGTCCCGACCAATCGGAGCACACTGGGCTCACAGGGAGGAGGGGGGGGGCAGGAGCTCCAACAAGCCGTGTAGGACAGAGAGTGAATACACATGCTATACAGAGATGCTGTTTGAGAAACCAATGTGAGTTTGGAACATTGAACAATGTAAATCTATTCTAGTCGACCTCAACAATGGATTTATGATCAGTAGAAACGGCCATGACATGGGACCTTTAAAGCATGACAACATGGCACAGCAGAGGCACTAAATACTAATATGAACTTGAACATTTAAGGCACACTTGTTCTCCTCAGGGTCCAGAAGAAGATATATGTATTATTATTTAGTCGGGTCAGGAAGGAACTGTCCAGGGGGAAATGTTAATCAAAGTTATTATGTTTCCCTAAGCCGTCAGTAATTACTCTTTGAAATCCTCAAACAGCCGCCATAGTCAAACCAAGCAGACGTGTCCTGGTGCACATCATCAACTTGCACTCACAATACATACAACATTAGAAACTTTATCTACTATGACTTCACCATCTTACTCCTAAGCCTCTGTTATCGACGTAAATCCCTTCCTTGATAAATATTGCAGGCAGCTTTGCTGAAAGATTAATGAACTCCAGTCTCGCTCCAACGGTCAGAAGCAACATCCTGTGGCCACGTTCCTTCACTCTGCCGCTAATTCCATTAAGAGACTGTTCTGTTTGGATAACCCCCGCTGTACTATCTTGAGAACACTAACTATTGTTTGACTTAGAGCATACCATTGAGTGAAATCAGAGACGTAGAGTAAATATGGCGTTTAGCGGATCACAGGCTTGATGGTGTTCATATGTTGTTCACGCAGGGCGGTGTTCTTCACGAGTGGATTGTGAATGGAGACGTGATTTATGGCGGTAACATTCCTTAAAAACAGCTTTCATTTTAGATAAAGGTCAGTTTCCTTCTGGGTGAGACCCTTTTCCGAAACAAGGAGCTGAGTGAATATAAACCACTGCCATTCAAAACAATGACGGCCGGATGAAGGGCCTTCAGATCCATCACCGACGAGCACCATTGATCTCACTATGGCGACCAGAGGTTGACTTCAACAGCTGCAGTGGCATTTGCTCTCACGTGCATGCATGTCACAAGCACATGTCTATATGCCCTGCACTGCAACCTCTCACAAGTCTCCCTTTTTCCCCTCAATCTCACTCTGTCACCTTTCCCCCCTTTCCGTTGTATCATCTGTCACGCTTCACAGTGTGCATGTACAGAATACAGAGCCGTGTACATCTTTCTGCATTTAACACACATGTACATGCTCCCCCCTTGGCACGGCATCAGACGGAGGGAGTGATCTGGTTTGCATCTCTCAGCAGGGAGGCACACCAGCTTTGGCCTCTTTGTCAACATGTGAAATGAAATCAGATGCCGAGGACGCCTGTCTCTGAAAATTGGAATCAGTCAACCGTGTGCAAGAATAAACCTGGGTTATATTCTCCTATCTCACCGATCGGGAAGCGTATCCATTCCCAATTGCATTCAATTTCAGTTGAATAAAAACAAAGGCCTTTTATATTCTCATTAAGGGGTTTTCTGTCTCTCCTTCCTACTCAAACCCAAACACAGGAATGACATGATTTCTTCACAGCTGGCTGATAAACCTGCTAATTATGCATGGCTCCGAGTCAAAAGCCAATTGATGTTTTTGTGTGTCTTCTTCTTCTCTCGCTGCTCTACTTTTGCCCTCGAGATAAATGGGTGGAGCTGTGGGGCTTGGGACACTCATGCATATCGTATGGACTCACACACACTTACAAACTACTACACACTTAATACACAAAGGCAGCGCTGCCACAAAGAGGCTAGCCAAGCAGAAATGAGAGGTGATGTCACACATCTGGATAAAGGGCAGGGCAGGTCCTCTGAATCATAACAACCAACCGTGCCTTTAAGACAAGTGTCAGCCGTCATATATCGAATTCTATACTCCATCCAAAGTGGACAAGATGGTCGCCTCATGTATCCACCTGCGGAGGGCCTGCAGTTACTGTCTGTCAGATCCCATGGCTGTTTCCGTCTGTCTCGAAATGGAGCTAATGGGCTGGAAGGGGACTTTGACATGGTTAGCTATCCCTGTATCTTTCTACCGTGGGCTGACACTTGCCCCGAGGCGCTTTGTGAGGCTGTAATGGTGTCTTACTTATATTAAATGTGATACTTGGCTACCATATGGCTGACAGTATAATCACGTTTCCGCAGAACTACAAAACCAAAGGCTTATCCCAAGAGGTAATGGTCTTCAAACTAATATTTGTGTTGGTGGTGAGATTGTTCCAGACCGGAGGACAATATGTGGCAAAGAGGGTTCAAAATGGTTGAACAAGCTCTCCATTGGTATAAGGACAGCAGGAAGGCTACACACTTGTGCCATGGCCGTTAAACCCAACACACATTTAAAGGGTTTAGCCCATTTGAAAAGAAGCTTAATGAAATGTAAGCGTCTTCACAACACACTGGCCGTATTAGGGTTAGGGGTTCAAGGAGTCATATAACACCGAAAAAGACAAACCACATCTGACATGTTCCTCTCTTGTTCCCTCTTCCCACACCAGGCAACCCAGGAAGAACCCCAGCACCGTCTCCCAGGACTCGTGGGACAAAGCCTGCCCTCCTGGCGAAGTCTTCCAGACGGCAAAGGACAACCCACGGTACTCGAGCTACCAGGGATCCAGGAACGGCTACCCTGGGGGGGGTGGTGTCAACGCACGCGTCCTTCTGGAGGCCCAGGAGCTCCTGAGGCAGGAACAGAGGCGGCGAGAGCAGGAAGCCAAAGGGAAGTTAATGCAGGAGAGCATCGTTAGCAGCAGCTATGAAGGATACCCCTCAGCACACCTGAAGGACCCAGCCTCCCCCAAGGGTCCGTACCGCCATGATGTGCCGCCCTCACCTTCGCAGTTAGCAAGGCTTAATAGAATCGGTTCAGAAAAAGGAAGACTGTTTTATTCTTGAGGAGTATCCTTGGACTAATGGACAAAATGCTGATCAGAGAACTTGCTACAGGAGCTAAGGGGATTACCTTGAAGAAACAGCAGCTACACAAAGGGACAACCTAGAGGTCTTATAGCCTAGCGATGATCTTAGAGGTAAACAGATGTGAAGTGTGCTCAGTAGGTGGCTGTTTGTGTTACATCCCTCACTGTGCCGATGACCTAAACCCGTCAGTCAGCCTCCGACAGGCGCTCAGTGCCTTCTCTGCGTTCACAAACACCATGCATGTTCACATTCGTCCAGGACTCTGATTCATCGAGGTCTGGCACCACCGTGTTCTGACAATCAAATGGGCAGACAGGCGAGGGAGTGGGCGTTCTGATGAGCCCATGGCGAGGCGTTACCTTCTGTGGGTTTATGTGTGGGCATGTGACAACTTACATGTTTCACCATCAAGAGCGTGGCTTTCCAAAGCGTCCCGTGAACGACTCGTCCCATCGCTCACAAATCATTTTCCATTCATTTATTTTAACGTTCAACCCCCACCGATACTTCTCCTCCGCATTCTGTTTTCTCCACTCCTCAGCGATCGAGCGTCTCTCACTCGAGTGCTCCCCGGGGAGAAGAGAAAACAAGGCAAAGTGTATGAAAAAAGGAGGGCACAGTATGTGTGTGTGTGTTATTAATAAAAAGCCCCTCTCATAAATGATTCATACCGTGTGTTATCTCCATGGAGGAGACCCAGGCTGAGGGTAGACAGCTCTGATCCTCTGCCTGGCCCCCCTGCTCCGCTCTGGGCTTGCTTGCTGGCCCGCCTGCCTGCCTGTCTGGATCTCTGGCTTCCTTTCCTCCTCTTGTCGCCTTTCGGTGTGTTACCTTTCTTTCTTCTACCTCAACACCCCCACCTTTATCCTCCTCTTTCGCTCATTCCCCACCTTCCTCTCATATCACCCTCCCCCTCCCTCCCACTATCCTCCCCCTCCCTCCCACCACTACCCTCCCCTCCTCCTCCCCACGTCTCCCGAGTCAGGCTCTGCACTGAATTTTTCATCACAAGCCACCTGCTGCCTGCCAGAGCCAGCGAGCGCTGCCACAGAGGAACCGACAGAGGGCCCGGCTTCTGACATAAAGGGAGGAATAAAGATGGCTAGCGAGACAATAAGCCTGCCAGTGTGAGACTTCTCTCCTGTTTTGTAACAAAAGGGTAGTGAAATTGTCCTCAGGAGTTAATTGCGTTCAATTGCTGTAATTGCTTTCTGTATTTTAACCTTTTTAAGCATTTAGCCGACACCCTTCTCCCAAAAATCACTAGAACTGCTTTCTTCCAGACATTTTAAAAGAAAGAAAGAGAGGCAATAAAGATTAGAATCCTACCTATTTTTTTTTTTTGCTGCGTGTCAACCTAAAACCGAGATTTAGTAACTTAATCGAAGGACTAATTAGCCCACCGGAACATTGCTAGCAGTCACAATAGCTCTCTGCATTGGCTAGCTTGCTAACTGTCAGTCAGCGGGCAGTTACGTTACAGTAGGCTCTCACTGCTAAATAAGTATTTGGATGCATCTTCTGTGTCGTTATCATTCCTATTGTGTGGAGCAGTTGATGCTACAGAGAGTTGTATCACAGCCAGGTAGCATAATTAGCTTCCTTCCAAGAACTGCGCGGTAATAGCTCAACCTGCGGTGCCAAAGTTTCACGCAGATTTAATTGCCTGGAAAATGTGATAAAGGCTGTCTTTGGGCCTAAAACAGGACACTTCTAAGAGACAATGCTACGTTTGGAATCTGCTATGAGGACCCCAAATGAAATGTTAACTAACCTCCACTTTAATAGGGTCGAGACAATCTCAACAAAAGTAATAAAAACGATCTGAATTTCTGTTATTTGGCTTAAACCAGTTCTTTCTCATTCTGATTCATGCTAGCCCCCTGGGTGTGTCGTTTTAATTCAGGAACAGAAACATGGGAATTGATGACACACGCTTTCAAAGCCCTGCCACCATCCCACCACTTGAATTATTGTTTAACCGATTCTCTGAGTCTGAACCTTCCCCGCATTGAAGTCCCTAATGTTTGACATTCATCTCTCTGCCTGTGAGCAGAGAGAAGAGATCGAGCTGAGGTGAAACCTAAAACAAAAGTGAAATACAAAACAAAAAAAACACGGCCATCATGGAGCTGTGGAAAACAAACAGGCGGTGTGTAATTGCCCTTCACTCCTACACACTCCATATGCAGAGCGAAGCCGCATGCATTATCTCCTATTGGTTAATGAAGCCCCTTGCTGGGAAAGCTACAGGCTGAGTAGGGGTACTAAATGAAAGTAAGAAGATGAAGAAGAAATTACCTTAACGGCATTTTCCGGTGTTTAAACCGGTATTTTAACCCGAGGAAAGTTCACAAATCTACTCTGCTATAAGCTCAACTAACACATCCTTTCTGCACATGTATGTGTTTAGGTAAGATGACACGAACGCAATATGGGACTGAAAACTGTAACCAAATATTAAAGCAGTGTCGGGTCAAACATATCTCCACTGTGAGAAAGTGCTGTGAACTCTAGGGGCGTCTCGATCGCAGAGAAGCACCTTTCCAAGGACTTGTTTCGCCCTTTGCTCAAAACGTCATACGCCACGGGGTGATATCGATAAGTGCCTGATATATATCACCATATTTTACACAAAGACGGACTCGATGTGATTTGTTTGTCAGTGACACTACAGTGTGATCTTTAGACATTTTAATACCATATGATAATGTGTCATTCGATGGGGTACTCCTTCCTATTCGATGAACCAGAGCCAACCCTTTACGAGCGGATATCGGTGTATGTGTGTCCCGTTTGACATTGCCTTCAACCATGAAGTAACATGATGTGTTTTAAAGTATAAAAAGAAAATGGAAGCTGATGATGTGCAATTATTTTTGCGAACTTTTACATGATATATTAAGAAATGTATGCAGCCACTTTTTTCCTGTACATATCACATTTAGAATAAAACGGAAGGCTGTTCCATCCTGTTTACAACCTTTGTCTGTTTTGCTTTTTCTTTCCTCGACCCTGGCTTTAAACCGGGATCAAACTATGGTTTAACTAAGCAGAAGAGAGTCTGGTCTGTCTGGTCTGGCAGCTGATGTCTTCTTCTGAGTCCAACCGGGCTTCATGGACACAAAGATACTAAACGACATGAAACCACTTTAAGCTGTGGCACAATCTGGCTTTTCTGCAACAACCTGTGAGAGTGATCTGTTGAACACACCTCGTCATCTCCCTGAACTGTTTCCTGTTATTAAGTCCAGCTTTGTTCCCATTGTCTGCTGAGCCGCTCACTGCTACTGTTTTTGTTCAGAGGGGTCAAAGGTGACAGCCTAACCAAACACCATTAATGCATTAAAGCCTACCGGTGTTGGAAGAAACTGATCTGATGACAAGAAGTAGACTCAGAGAAATCCCTTTGGCACATCTTGACTTGTTATCCGTTATTGACTTTGTAGTATTTGAATAAGAGATAACTTTAGAGAGGGTTGTGCAGTCAGAAAACATGCCTTCATGCCTCGGACAGATTCGATCACCAGAGCTTTTGCTTAAGTTGCACTGAGGAAGCACCGGTTTGCATTAGTGAGGCTGTGTGGCACTCGCAGGCGGGACATACAGGATGTCCTTTCAACTGTCTCGATCCTCTTTACATTGGTATTCAAACGTGGAACATACATCGTTCCCCTTTACTTACTGCAGTAAATATCAGTCAGTTTGTGAATCTGAGCTTCGTCTCTTAAGTCTATTAGAATGATTCTTTGATGCCCCAAAGCACAGTTACCTGATCGGGTAAATAAAGTGTGTTGTTCTACTATGTCTTCTTAACAGGGTAAATTGTCTTGGATTTTGTTTTTGCATATTGAAGAGTCTTTGTGTCAACAGTGACATTTAAAATCTTAAATCCATAACATAAAGGACATTTCAAACATACGTATTTTCTGTAATGAGATACGTGATCCTTTGCTAAACTTATCTTAGTAGTTGGGTTGCTTTTGTGTCTTGATTTATGTTATAAGCTAACCATGTGTTACATACACCAGCAGCCCATCACACCCCCAGAGGGTATATCCTAATGGTGTTCATAATGAGGGACCATGCACCTGCAAAACTGACTATACCTAAGTGCTAAGTAGCCAGTGTTAGCATGTTAAACATTATGCGTGCTATACAAACTGCTATTTTTTTTAGCATGCTATAATAATGACATTTCGCACAAAGCACCTCGGTGCCAAAGTGGAGCCACAGATAAGCAGCTGGACTCATTAAGTGTCGTTGTTTAAGGCAATATCATGTAGCAAAAAGATGTATTACTTTGTGTCTATTGTTAGCATTGACCAGATTTAGTTTCCAGCGTAATGATCCATGAAATTGTTTCTCTTGGCTCCGTCTACACAACCACAACTTTCCATTACCTCGGCGAGCACTTTGATCTCTCACCAATAACAAACCCTCTTACAGGTGATCCTCCTTCACAACCTTCGCCTGGTTCAGCTCTGCCAAAAGCTGCACACTGACATCCAGACACCTTGGTGATAGATGGGATGGCAGCCCTCCAGTGCAAGAATTAACCTCCATTAAATCAGGTCTTTATTAACGGTAAACATCAGGCTAATGTGTTTCGGCGTGAAAGCTTTCATCGCCGCACCGTGCTCGTGACTCTTGGCCAGGCTTTCATAATGCCTGTGGAACATTATAGTCTAAATGAGTGTTGGTGCTGCTTTGCATTCAGAAACTAAAAGCAGGTACGTCTTCAAGAAGCCTGCCGGTGTGGAGAAAAATCTGCCATTTTATTAACGACACATTACAACAAATGAATAAAAAGATGCTTTTATAAATTGAAAAACTTAATTTGCATTTCAATGATGCATTAATAAGTCTTCTGTTGTTTGATGATTATAATCTCCTGCTCTGCCTTCAAATGATAAAAGCAATAATTGAATTTGAATAGGTAATTGCGGAAGTAATTTTAAATGCCTCTCAGTTCATTTCAATGTTGTAATAACTAAAACATTTGCCTATCAAACTTTATCTCAAAATGAATTTGTTTTTTCTCGGTTTTCTCTGTTTTTGTTTTTCCTTCATTTAATTACACTGAACAAAAAAATAAACGCAACACTTTTGTTTTTGCTCCCATTATTTACACAAAATAACCATTTCTCTCAAATATTGTTCACAAATCTGAAAGAATCTGTGATAGTGAGCACTTCTCCTTTGCCGAGATAATCCATCCCACCTCACAGGGGTGGCATATCAAGATGCTGATTAGACAGCATGATTATTGCACAGGTGTGCCTTAGGCTGGCCACAATAAAAGGCCACTCTGAAACGTGCAGTTTTGCTCTATTGGGGGGTCTGGGGGGGTCCGAAAACCAGCCAGTATCTGGTGTGAGGGTTAGGATTAGGGTTAGGGTAATGTTGTGAATTGAGTGGCCTGTGTTCGTCGTCCATTACATACGCCTGCCCATACCATAACCCCACCACCACCATGGGCCACTCGATTCACAACATTACCCTAACCCTACCCCTACCCCTCCGGTTACTTATGTTGTGGCAGATATTTAAGTAAGCTTTCTTAACGCTAATGTTTTAATAGTCAGATTGCTCTGAAGATGGAGGTGATATTCTATTAATGTTCACGTTCACACAGTCGGTGATTTTTGCCGGCCGTCTTTCCTGCAACGGCAGCTTTTCTGTATTTCCTTTCTCCTGTAATATGACTTGATCGCTTTAAACTCTGCACACTGAGCTCTGATTGGTCAGCAGGCAGTGCTTTCACTGAGTGGATCTCTTGGTCTGCAACCTAACCTGCTCCGGGGCAGGTTAGCTGCACAGCATAAGTTACCATGGAGATCTAGCCCGCTAAAAAGAGAACCAGCGTCGTAGGACCGGAAACCCAGAGTTTTCCCTGAAGTTAGCCGCTAAGAGAAAATCCTGCGTCTTAGTACAGGCCTCTGGGGACATTACATTGACTCACATGCATTTCCTGGGGACTTATCCTAACCTTAACCATAACCAACACATGCCTAACTCTAATCCTAAACCTAACCAAGTCTTCACCCTAAAATTAATGATTCCCCTCATGAGGACCTCCATTTTGTCCCCATAAGGGAGGCGAGTCCCCACACGTGACTGTGTAAACAGATTTAGGTCCCCACAAGTATGGTAACGCTAGGCCACACACACACACACACACACACCAGCAACATCCTGCTCTGGAGCCCAGTAAACTTTCCCTCCTGCATTATTCCTCGTTCTCCTTTAAGCAGCGCAGCAACATTTGAATGTGCGCCACATCACCCCGGAGCAAAGTCACGGATCATCTCAGCCGTAGCCCCTTTCTGTAAACAGAGCGCCACAACAAGAGGCTGCTAAACCCTTTATTTTACAGACACAGCTCGCTTCCCTCTGTGCAGCGTGTCGCCATTAACCGAGCCTATCATTTCCTTTAATGTCATGCTCACCTCTCACGGGGGGGCGGTTTAGCTGCTGAGTTTACTGGGAGGTCGGATAAGCGGCTGTTTCGGAGGTGACACCTGTTTCTGCTCACTTAGTGGGCTTTTCTCTTTCTTTATGTTGAGGATGGATAACTCACAGATTACAACATGCTCGTGGAATTTGGAGAGGAAGCTGGAGAAGTTGCAAAAGAGGGAGAAGACACGGGACCGTAAATCAAGATTACAGACACAACGAACCGAGGAAGTCCTCCAGATTTAACCTCCTTTCCTCTCGTCGGACATCTGGAAAGACTTTTCTTTTACTGTGATATCCTGAAAGTGTTGACCTTTAAAACTATAAAGGCTCAACAATCTTGTAAATGTATGTTGCTGATATATTGCAAGAATAAAACGTCCATAAGCGTTTTCTCTTGTGCAGATTTAGGACCTTTAAACCCATGTGCTGTGACTTTGTGAGTGTTATTGTAGTGAGATGAGATCCTTCTGTCATTGCATCTTGCATCAGTCTCCGATACAAACATTTATCAGTCACATGTTCTCTATCTAGCTTAAGTACTTTCTAGATTTACTTCCTACGTTTCCTTGCACATATTTAAAAAAGGGTTATTGTTGTTTGTTTGCAATATGAAACAAGGCTCTGTCTGTGCTGCAGCACCTCTTTTCACCCTCTGTCTGAAACCAGAGCCCAGTCTGCTCTGATTTGTTAGCTGGCCGGCTATTGTGATTGGTCAACCACTTAGAGATGTCCCGCCCCTTAGCCTATCACGTACAATGTGTTGGAGCGCTAGCCAATAGAAGCGCGAGGGTCTCATAGTAATGTCACAATGTTCCGGAAGTAAACAAAGGAGTCCAATGGAGAAGAGAAACTTCCTCTGGGGGCAACTTTGGGATTTTAGCGTTTGCAGACCATTGACATGCACAAAAACCTATATAACACATATCACACCAACAAGAATAGTAGCGTATTTTCTGTAATGAGAAACATGATCCTTTACTAACCCTATAGTAGTTGGGTTGTGTTTTTGTTCTAAATGTGTTTAATTCAAACTGCAACCATTATCCAGGAGTAAATATGTTTACCTCGAAACATAATTTATTATGCAGATTAGTTTAATTGTGTACGAGACAGAGCTGCTTTGTTTCAGAAAGCCTACACAAGTCCATCTTTATTACTCCAACATCCCATCAAACAATGGTCCCCAGAGGATATATCGTCATGGTGTTTACAATGAGCGACCATGTACCTGCAAAACTGACTATACCTAAGAGCTAAGTAGCAAAAGAAAGAACATGCAATTCTAGGACATGTAAGGGGTGTATTGGTAGGAGGTGGATAATTACGACGTGTCTATTAAACTTGCAGCCCTCCATGGAGCACATTGCATCCTCAAGGAGCCTCAAATCCCACAAACATTGACTCCGACAGGATTCTATGCCCCTTCCCTCCGTCAAATGCTCCATGAAATGTCTCCAACACGCCCCGCTCTCCTCTGCTTAGCCCCACTTAGCCATGAAACCCCCTTCCTGGATTTCATGGCTCCTGTAGGCGGACACTGAGCCGTGAGCTGGCTGGATCCCAAGATGGCCTCCGAGAGGATGAGTGGATCATCTCCTGAAAGGAAGGAAAAAGACACGAGTCAGAGAAATGTTGTGTTTTTATAGGAAGACTTCCATCCAATAGCCAATGCTCATGCTAGTGCTAATGGGGATCCTAATAAAGACATAAGACATAAGACAGACACATCCCTCGGCCTGGTGACATACACTGAAAAAACTGAAACATTGACTTTAAATGTATTATGTCAACAAATGCCACATTTATTAGGTCAGTTGAAAGCAATAATATCAAGTTTAATTAGGTTCAACTCAATATTATTGCTTTCAACTGACCTAATACAGTTATGTGAAATCTGTTGACATAATACATTTAATTGAAGTAAATTAAATACCCTTATTACTTATCGGATCTGCACAAACAAGATATCGATTAGCAAGCTGAGATTCCACAGATTCCAGACGTCACTGAGCGAGGAGAAATGCTTACCTATGCTGTTGTTCTGATCAAACGTCTTCAATGGCATTAAAACGATCAAAACGCTGCTGAAGGTTAATCCATAGGTTAATCCAATGTGTCTGAAACGATGACTGATAATAATCCATCTTCATATTTATGTCAATAACGGAGATTTCATAGTTGCTATGGTAACTACCAGAGTGTATGACAGCTTCCGGTTTTGGGCATTCTGGCTACGCGTCACTCATTCACCAATGGGTCATGTTTAGATGGATTTGAGGAACTTCCCCTCGATTCTATTGGCTCTAACGGTTCAAAAGTGGTGTCAATCACCAACATCAACCGAGGGGGGCCAGAGATATGGAAAATGCACCGAAATGACCCCAGAAGTGTTTTTTTTCTTCTTCTAAACTTCTCTAAAAAGGTCAAATGTCACTTGTTTTGCATCACTCTTGATACAGGGTACTTAGTATATGTTATAGTTTGGATAAAACTAACGCTTTTAGTCTACTATATGAGAACAAAGATTATTAATGTACCCCTTTTAGAAGTGAAGATATAGACCCATTCCCAAACTGCCCCCTACACCCTACCCCTCCGTTTGCGCGTTCACGCGGAGGGTCCGCCATATTGAGGGCTGTTCCAAAGCAACGAGTGTGGAGCGGTGTGGAGGGGGAGTGGGCTATCAAGCCCTCAAACAGCGAGTCTGCAGCGGTGCTGACTTGAGACCGGTCTCTACCTGACCGGAGTCACGCTGTGTGTGTCCGTCAGGAAACACGCTGTTAACAAGTAGTTCCAGCAAACATCCACTGATAAACTGCGATGTTAACAACCTCATGATGACCTCATATGTTTTTAACTCAGGATCATACCTGTGTTTAGTCTAGAAAAAGGTAAATGTGTGCATTCTATTATAAAGTTGTGTATATTTACAGACCGTTGCAAAAACTAAGAAGCTTATAAACATCAGGTTTAAAACTAAAAGAGCTTTGAAACACAATGAAAGATGTTTGGAGTTTTATTTGAGTTATTCATTTAAACTTTTTGTCAAAGAAATGCTGATTTGAAACCGTTGTTACATACAGTTACGGCATTTCCTGTTTCTGCCGGAGAGAGGGGAGAGAGAAGAGAGAGGAGAGGCCGTCCCAAAGCTTGCTGCTGTGTTTACTCCCTTAACCCTTAATGGAGGGAACTTCATTCAGCTGCTAGTGTGGCTACAGACGGAGTTCACTCCGTCACGGAGAGGTAGCGTCGAGGGGGTGATTTGGGGCCATAGTCATGTTCGAGCCTGAGGCCTAAAAACAGGATCGGGCTCAACTGGTTAATAACCTTTTGATCAAATTGACTACAACATTTTTGTTTTGGAGAAAGCTCCAATTTCAAGGCAACATGATGCTATAGATTTTTACGTTTTCTCAACTTTTGACTACTGTTGTTGAATAAACTAAGGTTTTAAAATTTAGACAAGAGTTCTGCCAACTTGGATGTTCTTAAACCTAAATATGATATGCCTGTCCCTGAGGAAGACGGCGTTACTTCCTGTCCTGGCTGTGCTGCAAGGATTCCTGGTGTGGAAAGATCTTTGGGTTTTCGCCCAAAAGTTGTCAGACTGGTTGTTTTTAAAGGCAGTCTGAACTAAATATAGGCTGTATCCATGTTGTGTTGCCAATTATTAATGGAGAAGCAGAATCAGTTATACACATGCAAAGAAACAAAGCTCATGTGGAAATGTTGATGTACAAAAGCCAAGCATGTGAGGTGAGGTCACGCATCCTTTGGCCTTAACTATAATACAGATACACAGGAGGGGAAAGGTGGCCAGGGTTAGGGTTAGGGTTAAGGGTTAGGGTTAGGACTAAGGGTTAGGACTAAGGGTTAGGACTAAGGGTTAGGGTTAGGACTAAGACATGCAACACAAAGAAGTAATAAGAGACACATATATATGTCTGCTCCCCGGGCGGCGTTCAAAATGGCAGCCCACTGCTCCTAACACCAGGATGGGTCAAATGCAGAGAAACAATTTCCCCACGAGGGATTAATAAAAGTCCATCTTAATCTTATAAGAGGCATTTATAGCACAACATATAATAACAACAGCATCTTGCTTTTATGTATCTATGTAATAGTGCTGCAGTTAAGGCTTAGTGGAATTAATGACATTACAACTTAAATAAAAGCCTTATTTCTGCACAAACCGAACGGCAAACATCATTTTTTACAATCTCATGTTCATGTTGACAATTTCTCTATTTTGTGTTTCTCAACAGCAGCAGTTCTTGCCTTTCTCTTACACTGTGTATCGTTATGCATCAAACACTAAGACATATTCCTTGCATTAGAGTCTATTTGGCAATGAATCAGATTGTGGTTCTGCGCTCGGGCAGAAGGTATAGATTACCAAACAGGTGTAAGTGTTCCTTTGTTCAGCTGTCAATCAAGCTGCTGAACAGTCAGGAACTATTGTGATTATGCTGTTAGGAGTTATTGGGAGGTGCAACGTTTACAGTGTAGTGTGTGCCACCGAGAAGGTTAAATAGGGAAGTGCATTATGTGTAAATAGGTATGGACACAATAGGGATGTGTGCACTCTGACACTATGCATAGGTGCAATAGGGAAGGTGCTGGACCTGTATGTTTCTTGTTTCTCTGCCATCTGATCTCTGTTCTGTATCTATCACTGATTGACCTGAATGTGTTATGTGTATTATCTCGATGCCCAAGACACATTTCTCCTAAGGGAGACAATAAAGCTCTATCTTATCTTAGCTTGTGTATTTGGGTGATTCACCTGCTGTCAATCGTGCAATGAAGACACGCCCCTTTGTGATGTCATAACCAAGAGGTCAAACATTTGCTTCCTGCTCCTCTGAACACAGATGAAGGTGTCCAACCCGGATGATTTGAACCTGAAAAATACATTAACACTTTGACACTTCATATTAAAGTGCCTGAAGTTACAACACTCTCCAATCAGTCAAACCCACCACAGCTGCTGCTCCCTGCACACGTGAGGTAATGCAATGTTATGTACATGTTGGGAACTGAACTTCACATGGAGGTGTATTTCTCAGCTTCTTCCACTTCTCTGAAGGTTATAGATTTGACCTTCTAGTGATTCTTAAATGCATCTTGCTTTACATCTAGTAGATAACGATGCAGTTGGTTCACACTTTGTGCAATGGATGAGATGAGATTGCAACTTTGCAATTACACCACCTGAATGATGATAGCCTGAATAAGACTCAATCATGTTAACGGCGTAGAAGATCCTCAAATGAATAACGATGTGTTGGAGGAGACAGTGCGAGGAAATGTTGAAAATATGAACATTTAAGGTTGTTTTTGACGTCTTGGCCTTTGAACCTTGTCAGGTGGATTGTAACTAAGTACATGTGTTATTTTGTCATAGCAGTACTTTACTTTTGCACGTTATATTCGCTTATACTTCTACCCCACTTCAGAGGGAAATTGCATGTTTCCCTCCCCTTAACCTCCATTAATAGTGATTTGTTTTACTTACACATGATGCAATACTGTGCTTCTTATCAACCATGTATTTTAATAAAATTGGCTCGTCGTTCAGACGGCATCAAAGTGCCCTTACATGTATGTGTTAGTGTTACAAATAATCTAATAACCATATTAAAATAATACTGTAAAAAGAGCCATTCTGCTTAACAAGTACTTTTACTTTTCCTACTTTATTTAGCTGATAAGTTTTCTGTACTTTATACTATTCTGAATATCACTTTGTGCTGAATGAGTACTTGGACATCTTTAAGCGGTTGACTAATTACCGAGCCGGCCAGCTAACCAATCAGAGCAGACTGGGGTGTGGTTTCAGACAGAGGGTGAAAAGAGGTGCTGCTGCAGTATGAGAACTTTTTGAACATTAAAGCATGGAGACATGTCCCAGTAGAGACACTACACACTGATATAAACCTGAACATCAGCAGGAGAGGACTCTTTAAAGTAGAGACACTACATACTGATATACACCTGAACATCAGCAGGAGAGGACTCTTTAAAGTAGAGACACTACATACTGATATACACCTGAACATCAGCAGGAGAGGACTCTTTAAAGTAGAGACACTACATACTGATATACACCTGAACATCAGCAGGAGAGGACTCTTTAAAGTAGAGACACTACATACTGATATACACCTGAACATCAGCAGGAGAGGACTCTTTAAAGTAGAGACACTACATACTGATATACACCTGAACATCAGCAGGAGAGGACTCTTTAAAGTAGAGACACTACATACTGATATACACCTGAACATCAGCAGGAGAGGACTCTTTAAAGTAGAGACACTACATACTGATATACACCTGAACATCAGCAGGAGAGGACTCTTTAAAGTAGAGACACTACATACTGATATACACCTGAACATCAGCAGGAGAGGACTCTTTAAAGTAGAGACACTACATACTGATATACACCTGAACATCAGCAGGAGAGGACTCTTTAAAGTAGAGACACTACATACTGATATACACCTGAACATCAGCAGGAGAGGACTCTTTAAAGTAGAGACACTACATACTGATATACACCTGAACATCAGCAGGAGAGGACTCTTTAAAGTAGAGACACTACATACTGATATACACCTGAACATCAGCAGGAGAGGACTCTTTAAAGTAGAGACACTACATACTGATATACACCTGAACATCAGCAGGAGAGGACTCTTTAAAGTAGCGACACTACATACTGATATACACCTGAACATCAGCAGGAGAGGACTCTTTAAAGTGGAGACACTACATACTGATATACACCTGAACATCAGCAGGAGAGGACTCTTTAAAGTAGAGACACTACATACTGATATACACCTGAACATCAGCAGGAGAGGACTCTTTAAAGTAGAGACACTACATACTGATATACACCTGAACATCAGCAGGAGAGGACTCTTTAAGTAGAGACACTACATACTGATATACACCTGAACATCAGCAGGAGAGGACTCTTTAAAGTAGAGACACTACATACTGATATACACCTGAACATCAGCAGGAGAGGACTCTTTAAAGTAGAGACACTACATACTGATATACACCTGAACATCAGCAGGAGAGGACTCTTTAAAGTAGAGACACTACATACTGATATACACCTGAACATCAGCAGGAGAGGACTCTTTAAAGTAGAGACACTACATACTGATATACACCTGAACATCAGCAGGAGAGGACTCTTTAAAGTAGAGACACTACATACTGATATACACCTGAACATCAGCAGGAGAGGACTCTTTAAAGTAGCGACACTACATACTGATATACACCTGAACATCAGCAGGAGAGGACTCTTTAAAGTGGAGACACTACATACTGATATACACCTGAACATCAGCAGGAGAGGACTCTTTAAAGTAGAGACACTACATACTGATATACACCTGAACATCAGCAGGAGAGGACTCTTTAAAGTAGAGACACTACATACTGATATATACCTGAACATCAGCAGGAGAGGACTCTTTAAAGTAGAGACACTACATACTGATATACACCTGAACATCAGCAGGAGAGGACTCTTTAAAGTAGAGACACTACATACTGATATACACCTGAACATCAGCAGGAGAGGACTCTTTAAAGTAGAGACACTACATACTGATATACACCTGAACATCAGCAGGAGAGGACTCTTTAAAGTAGAGACACTACATACTGATATACACCTGAACATCAGCAGGAGAGGACTCTTTAAAGTAGAGACACTACATACTGATATACACCTGAACATCAGCAGGAGAGGACTCTTTAAAGTAGAGACACTACATACTGATATACACCTGAACATCAGCAGGAGAGGACTCTTTAAAGTAGAGACACTACATACTGATATACACCTGAACATCAGCAGGAGAGGACTCTTTAAAGTAGAGACACTACATACTGATATACACCTGAACATCAGCAGGAGAGGACTCTTTAAAGTAGAGACACTACATACTGATATACACCTGAACATCAGCAGGAGAGGACTCTTTAAAGTAGAGACACGACATACTGATATACACCTGAACATCAGCAGGAGAGGACTCTTTAAAGTAGAGACACTACATACTGATATACACCTGAACATCAGCAGGAGAGGACTCTTTAAAGTAGAGACACTACATACTGATATACACCTGAACATCAGCAGGAGAGGACCCTTTAAAGTAGAGCCACTACATACTGATATACACCTGAACATCAGCAGGAGAGGACTCTTTAAAGTAGAGACACTACATACTGATATACACCTGAACATCAGCAGCAGAGGACTCTTTAAAGTAGAGACACTACATACTGATATACACCTGAACATCAGCAGGAGAGGACTCTTTAAAGTAGAGACACTACATACTGATATACACCTGAACATCAGCAGCAGAGGACTCTTTAAAGTAGAGACACTACATACTGATATACACCTGAACATCAGCAGGAGAGGACTCTTTAAAGTAGAGACACTACATACTGATATACACCTGAACATCAGCAGGAGAGGACTCTTTAAAGTAGAGACACTACATACTGATATACACCTGAACATCAGCAGGAGAGGACTCTTTAAAGTAGAGACACTACATACTGATATACACCTGAACATCAGCAGGAGAGGACTCTTTAAAGTAGAGACACGACATACTGATATACACCTGAACATCAGCAGTAGAGGACTCTTTAAAGTAGAGACACTACATACTGATATACACCTGAACATCAGCAGGAGAGGACTCTTTAAAGTAGAGACACTACATACTGATATACACCTGAACATCAGCAGGAGAGGACTCTTTAAAGTAGAGACACTACATACTGATATACACCTGAACATCAGCAGGAGAGGACTCTTTAAAGTAGAGACACTACATACTGATATACACCTGAACATCAGCAGCAGAGGACTCTTTAAAGTAGAGACACTACATACTGATATGAACCTGAAAATGAGTACAATAGTGCCCCTTTTTAAAGACTTAGTATTTTATCTTTACGTTCTGATCTTCCACCTCTGAATTGATTTGCTTTTGTCCCGATAAAATGTGTTGCTATTTCAGTGTGAGAATGAGAATACATTTGCTGTTGGAACAAAGGCGGCTTTCTTGTATTGTGTTGGTCTTTATTCTGGCTGTGTGTTTGATTGACAGCTCCATCTCTCTCTGCTCACGTGACCTCTGATCCGACGTGAGGTCACTCTGACTCTCACCTCCTTTACCTCTCCCGCTGCTTCCTGTCCTCATTGTCACCATCCGGCGCAGAAAAATACACGACAAATAATAAAGGAAATGACCTCAGGGTCCAGTCCAAACTTTGTATACGGAGACAAGTATATGGTGCGCTGGTGGAAGCAGATGTGTGATCATAGGGCAGAGGAAAGGAGGTGAACGCAGGGGAAAGTACCACCACCTGTGGGGGGAGGCGCCTTCTGGTAGAGGTGCTGAAAGTAAGGATGCTTATAAACTCTGGGTGCGTTGGGGTCGCTTTATCAGAAGAAGTCACTCTGTTGTTGTTTTACAGGTACCGTTTGAATTTAGCCATGAAACCAATAAACATGAATCCCGATCAAATGCAAAATCGCATGAAATAACAAAGAGATTATTCTGTAGAGCAAAGTTGCTGCAATTGTTTAGCGCTCTGGAGCATTGTGGGGTTTGGTGCCTTGCTCAAAGTGGCAATTCTGCAGCTACAAGTCCACACAATTATTTGTTTGGATGCACAGGAACACAAACCATTGACCATCCAATGATGTTGACGAGTCCAATCCATGTCCCGCCCCCAAAAAATGATATTAAACCATAAAAGCGCTAAAGCTATAGTTATTGGATACGGCTGATAAGTTATATAATATCTTCCTTTTGTCAACAAATCTCATAAAAATACCAAAAATGCATCTTTCAATACTTTTTCTGACTTTCCTACACTGTGCATTTCCTCCTAAACTAAGTACTTAAAAAAGACTAATTTCCTAAAACAGTTAGGCACTATACTTTCAGCAAAGAAAACAAATGGTGCGTTTAATAGGGACTATTTTAATTGGTGGATTCATACACGTGTTGATCCATAGAGGATTTACAGCAGAAGAATAGTGATTATTAAATCATACTAGTAGAATCAATTAGTTTGTTTTGGTCTTTTCATTTTTGACAATAAGTCTCTTTAGAATATTTCCATCCTTTTTATATTTTAATATATTTTGCTGTTCAGCTGTTAAATTGTGTTTAAGGCCATATTTACTATTTAAATATGCTGGAAATTAAAACTTAATTTTCTATTATGTTTGAATATTCAAGGCTTAATAGTGAGTGGCAATGTTGGCCTCTCTCGTGCATTTTAATTCCGTATTAAGGGTAATTAAACAGGTCTAAACAGGGAGAGATTTCTCGCCATAAACGTTGAAATATATTAATCATTCACTGGTGGATTCCTTTTCAAATGATACAATATATTTTAATGGTAAAAAAAACACAAAGCCAGACATAAAAAATGGGTTTTATCCAGTTTCAGAACATTCTTCTTAACTGACCCAACTGACCCACCTCTCAGTAAGTATTCCATATGTGTTGACAGTGTGTATTGGATCAGATAGCGAGCATGCAGATGTGTGTAAGGGAACAGACACATGTTTCTGTGCATGTACTTCACGATAGTCCTAATGCACCTCTGAGTTCCCATCATGTCCTCTCCTCCTCCCACCTGCTGATTTGAGGCGCTGATAAAAAGAAAAAGCATTGCCTGATGATTCATCTCTTTCTCACCGACCTGCTTCACGTCTTTTTTTTTATTTCCATTGACATCTTTATCCGTGTAATGTCAGAAGCCGCAGTGCGACACTCACTGTCAGCGAGCCCCCTCTCAGATTCCTCTCTAGATCCAGTCCATTCACCGCAATAGACTCGTGGATCAACCCCCGAAGCAGGCTGTGATTAATCCCGAGGCACCGGACCAGGTGTCATCCTCTCTCCGCGTCCCATTCGTCATGTGATGCCGCCGGATGTTAATCACTTCCAACGTCTCTCCGTGACCCTGCAGATGGTCCGTTTTGGTGCAGGAACCCAATCAGAACCCGAGGAACCGAATTCTGCTTCTTTTTTTTTGTGTTTTTGACTAGGAGATGTGTAGATGAAGCAGAGGGAGTGAGTTCTGTGATGGTGCCATGTAAGGGATGAAGATTAATGACACGGCCAGGCCTGTGTCTCCTGTTTAATAATGCTTATTCATCACTGTCATCCCTGCACTCTGCTAACACATACACACACATGAGCTAAACACACACACACACACACACACACACACCATGTAAAGTTGCAAGAAACCCTTAGCGTTGTGTGTTCCTTCCAAACAACTCAACTTTGGTTTCATCTGTCCACAGAATATTTTGCCAGTAGTGCTGGAACATCCAGGTGCTCTTTTGCAAACTTCAAACGTGCAGCAATGTGTTTTCTGGACAGCAGTGGCTTCCTCCGTGGTGTCCTCCCATGAACTCCATTCTTGTTCAGTGTTTTACGTATCGTAGATTCGTCAACAGAGATGTTAGCATGTGCCAGAGATTTCTTTAAGTCTCTCGCTGACACTCTAGATACTTCTGTAACCCTTTCCAGCTTTATGCAAGTCAACAATTCTTAATCGTAGGTCTTCTGAGAGCTCTTTTGTGCGAGGCATGGTTCACATCTGGCAATGCTTCTTAGGAATAGCAAATTCAAAACTGGTGTGTATTTTTTATAGGGCAGCTTTAACCAACACCTCCAATCTCGTCTCATTGATTGGACTCCAGGTTGGCTGACTCCTGACTCCAATTAGCTCTTGAAGAAGTCTTTAGCCTCGGGGTTCACATACTTGTTCCACCCTGCACTGTGAATGTTGACATGGTGTGTTCAATAAAAACATGAAAACATATAATTGTGTGTGTGGTATTAGTTTAAGCAGACTGTGTTTGTCTATTGTTGTGACTTAGATGAAGATCAGAACACATTTTATGACCAACTTATGCAGAAATCCAGGTCATTCCAAAGGGTTCACATTTTCTTGCAACTGTATACATCACTTCAGGGGACATTACATTGACTTACATGCATTTCCTGGAGACTTATCCTAACCTTAACCATAACCAACACATGCCTAACCCTAACCCTAACCCTAAACCTAACCAAGTCTTCACCCTAAAATTAATGATTCAGCTGATAATTTGTCCCCATAAGGGCGGCGAGTCCCCACACGTGACAGATTTAGGTCCTCACAAGTATATTAATGCTAGGCCACACACACACACACACACACACACACACACACACACACACACACACACACACACACACACACACACACTTCATAACCAGAACGAGAGACTTCTATTCCTGACAGATTATGCAAGTTGGAGAAACCTAAACGTGTGAAGTCGCAAACTGTGTTCTCATGAAAGTGTTTCCTCTCATTGCAGTGGTCCGGGTTTTATGTCGATTTGCATACAATTCCACAAAAATAAGCTTATCACAGGGACTTGTGGAGCATGTGTAAACATCTTTTATGTGATTTTGAAAGCGCGGCACACAACCATATGCCTCGCAGAGGAGATGAAAGCGGGGTAGAAATGAAGAGAAAGGAGCAGAGAGGGAGAAATATGGGACCTCTGGCCTTCTGCTGCTGTGCGAATGAAAGCCATTTTGTCTTTGGCGTGTCTGCTCTCCTCCACTCTGTGTGTGTGTGTGTGTGTGTGTGTGTGTGTGTTGCCCTCTCTTTCTATTGGCTTCCACTTTTCTTGCACAGACATTTCTCTTCCTAATGGAAAATAAAGACTGGAGAGTGGCCAAGATAGGGGCTCCGAATGAAAAACATGGAGTCAGTGACCTGAGGCCAAACCCTGTCCATCTCGACCCGATCCTGAGTCAGCCCTGCTCTCCGTCTCCGCTGCCATCGATGCTGCCACGGGGTTTATAATAAAGATGCTTGGAGAGTTTCAAGGCTTTTCTCAGGCTGTAGGAACAAAATGTATTCTACATTTAAGACAAATGCAAAACGCTAAAAAAACGACGGAAACGGGGACACTAAAAAGTGATGCACACAGCTGGAGCACTTGTTGACGTTGGGGGATCATAAAGTCATCCAACTGTCAAACAGCAGATCTGCAATAATATCGTAAGGAATCACGCAATCACATTGTTAAAATAAGCTCAAGTCTCAAGTGACAGTTGGTCAACCTTATAATCCCGAACGCCAAGTGCTCCGGTCCCAGCTGTGTGCATACGTTTTGTTTTCCGTTGTGTTTTGAGCACCGACCGGCCCAACGGGGGGGGGGGGGTGCTAGTGAATTGTCCGACTGGCCCACTTTGGTATCGGTATTCCCACTGGCCAGTCCGCCCCTGGAAGTGTCTTGTAGCGTGTTTGACCCTGACGGCCACCGTAGTATCTCTTCAACACTCTGCTGGGGATTGTCATTTAATCTCTTAAGAAGTAGCTTCTTTATTAGTTCAGCCAAAGTTTGCTCTACTATAGGAAGATAGGAGGAGAATGAAATGACTGTGGAGCCACTGAGATTTCAATCAATAGAAGTGCTCACTGTTGTTAAAATGTCGTGCTGCAGAGTTGACGGCATGATCGATCAACAGCCAAATGAAAGTTGATGCCAGAGTGTGGCCTTAATTTAAGATATAATGTTCCTTTTAAAGTAGTTTGCAGAAATCTGTATTATTTACAGTCAAGGGGGGCAAAGAGCCTCGGCTGCAGCTTGTTCTCTGATCAGATTTCCTCGATAACGGCAGATTTATGAAATGTTGACAAGATTGGATTATAGTCACGGTTTCTTCTATCCTCCTTTACATCTCAGTCTGTGCAGCCTGCGGTGTCTTAGTCCTGAACACATAGCTACTTCGCCCACCTTCCGACCGTCATTGTCCAGATTTGGCCAGCGGTCACGGCATGTAATGGCTGAGAGGGTTAGCCTGTGCTTAGCCCACACATCCAGCTTATCTCGGGCTGCAGGGACCCAATAAAACAAAGGCTGAATAAGGGATTCGGCCAAGACTAACTGTTCTCCCAGCAGCCAACACGCTTCTACGGATTCAATCACACACTGTAGGCTATAGTTCTGTAGCGGTGTCCTTATGTGGCTCCACACAGGGAAATGGTCAGGTGTAACCCTCCACCCACTGGGGTAAGAACGCTCAAAAGTGCATAAGGGAAAGATATTTGGAAAATTAAACCTATTTCAGTCAGAGAACTCACGTGTTTCTTTAACTAGAAGCAGCATATAGTTGAGTTTGGCGTCTAGGCTCGGGCCTCATCACTCCACAGATATACACAGCACCATGAGTGATGATTAAATAACTAACCCCAGAGCCTACAGGTGGAAGCTGGGGTGGTGGGGGGGCAGCGAGCAGCAGCGACGGAGAGGTAGCTGCAGCAATAGCAGCAGCAAGCAATGCATGGAGAGAGATCTGGCCGGTTCAATAGAGCGGCTTATTAAGGAGACTCTGTTTGGTTGGTTGTAGAGTGGCAAGAAGCGCTATGTATGAATGCAGCACAAGTGCTCGAGTTGACTAGAACTAGCTCGCAGGCTCCGCCCCATTTATTGGCAGTACAATTGTTTTTCTCTCTAATTATATTGAATAAAACAAACCATATGTCCAATATGTACCAGATTTTCTAGATTCTGAATACAAAAGACAGCAAAATAATAAAATAAATAGATACAAAATATATTTCTTCTGCAGATCTTAATACGGAAATAACATTAAACACATTTAAGATATATATATTTTCAGATTAAAACTCAAATCTAACCTAAGAATAAAGGACATGTCTTATAAAAATGCTTCCTGGAATTGTGTGTGTGTGTGTGTGTGTGTGTGTGTGTGTGTGTGTGTGTGTGTGTGTGTGTGTGTGTGTGTGTGTGTGTGTGTGTGTGTGTGTGTGTGTGTGTGTGTGTGTGTGTGTGTGTGTGTGTGTATTGGCAGCTGTGATTGACAATCTGTTTTGAATAAGAAGCAGGTCAAATAAGACCTGCTTCTCTGGGTAATATAACGTGCCCTTAACGTCTCCTACCGTTTTAGATACCGGAATTAAAAACACAATTTCCACGGTATGGACAGAACATAAATACATATCACAGTTTATGAACAGAGTAAGCATTGTTGACTATGTTGCAGATTGCTTCTTCATTGTTTACTTTGACTTTGTTAAATGTTACTGTACATTACGTTGGGCTACGGTCTATCACACACGGTGTCTGTCACACAGAGGTGGAACCAAGAGCTGAAGCAGATCAGACGAAGCCTTCCTGCTGTGGACTTCATTGATGCTAATGATGTTTGTGTGGGCTGTTATGCATGCATACAATCTGTATGAGTTTACATATTTTAGGGCGGAGACGCATAATAAGCAATGCAATTTGTGTAATTGCATTGCACATTATACTCTTTAATGTAATAGAAACCTCTAATCAAATCGTAACGACTCAACCATTTAAAGTTAAATTGCAAACACGCTGCCTTGCATATGGATGTTAAACGTATGGATTGTTTTTAAGGGGGTGGTAATAGATGTATTTCCTTCATTTAAGTCGATGTAAACGGAGGAATGTAACGAATGTGTGTTCAGCTTCTCCTCGACCTGCTGTCTGTGCCGTCAGCCGAAACAATTAGGCTTCCTGTGGTCAGAGAGTAAAACGGCTAATTACATCGTCTTCTTCCTCTGCCAGCATTCAGCGCAACCAATTGTTGGACGACTAAATTAGCCGTCCGGATCACCAAAGCTGTTTTGGGGAAATTATGTTATATTGTGTGTGTGTGTGTGTGTGTGTGTGTGTGTGTGTGTGTGTGTGTGTGTGTGTGTGTGTGTGTGTGTGTGTGTGTGTGTGTGTGTGTGTGTGTGTGTGTGTGTGTGTGTGTGTGTGTGTGTGTGTGTGTGTGTGTGTGTGTGTGTGTGTGTGTGTGTGTGGACCACAACTCCTCTGTAAAGCTTCATGTTTGAATCTGAAAGCTTTTTAATGTTGGTATAGATCTTTCTTTGTTGCCTCCTTTCTTTTGAATCCAGTCTCCCGGCCCTGGCCTCTCTCATGCTGAATTTATGAGATACTCACAATGGCCAAAAAGGGAATTCCACTCAGTATATTGTGGAAAACAGACTTCAAAAGTGTTTTAAATACAAGTTGTGCTCGGCTTCTCTCTGTAAAATATGTCTTCTCTCATGTCTAGACTTACAAACAAAGCCAGCCAATAGCATCAGGCATATTTTTGTAAAAACGATTTTCCTTTTTATGCAACTAGCAATCTTTTGGATATATATTTTTAGTTATCGTTCTAAATAACACCTGGTTGGATTCTGATAGTTGCCTAGTGTGACATTTTACATACATTTATGACAAAGTAATGGGAACATTATTGGGACTGATTTTGCCATTTGATTGCATGAAGAAATGCAGCATTCAAGATTATATCTTAACATGTCCAGGTTAAACCTAGAATGTAACATTATTTAATGGTGTTGTCGGGCGGCTGTGGCTCAGTGGCTAGAGTGCTGGACTTCGAATTAGGGGGTAGCTAGTTGGAGTCCCACTGCAGTCAGCATGTCGTTGTGTCCCTGGGCAAGACACTTCACCCAAATTGCTCCTGTGGGGATCGTCCACAGTACTGAATGTGGGTAAGTCGCTTCGGATAAAAGCGTCTAACAAGTGGCATGTAATGTAATGTGTTGCATGTAAACAAATGTTTGCAGTGCGTGGAGATTGTTCTGTGTTTACCTGCTAAAAGACTACATATTGTCTAATCTGATATAACTGATCTCCTTTCAGTTTAGATTTGTTCTAGTTTAGTCAAGACAAATAATAATGTGCCACATTAGGGCAGGACAACATTTTGGACACACCACGATAAGGTTGGTGTGACAATATTAAACGTTTGACAATTGATGCTATTTACACCATACTTACACAAGGAGAATTAGATCAATAATCATCAGTAAAGTGTCTTACTGTAGCTAGCAGAGGAAAGTAGTCATGCTGCAAGAGAAGTCTGGTCACTGTTGAAAATGACATCCCTTTGTATAGTTATGCAGCCTTTCATAATTAGCAAAAGGCAGCACTGTCAATATTTTGATATCCAAAATCTAAGACTATATATCCAGTCTCATATCACGACGTTGATGTTGTGTGTATTTATATATTCCCAGTCCTAAACCACACCATAGTTAGCCAAATTAGTCTCTAAAGTACGCAGGTTTGAAAACGATGTAAAAACCCTGGATTGATTGAATCCTGAAAATCACCAAAATGGTTGAGAAGTGTTTGCTGCTACTTCTAGACATAGTCCGTTAAAAAGTAGTTAAGATCATTTGATATTCTTTCTATATCAACTACCTTTGATCTGCAAACCATCATAAATGGAAATGCTCACGTTCGCATTGTGTCTTTTATAACAGCATCTGCTCTCTGCCTCACATTGGTCTGTAGTCTTGCATGTGGTGGGGAAGGCAGCGTCTGCAGACTTGTTCCGATCTGACAGGCTCTTTCTGCTGCACTGATTGCGACCTGACCTTTCCTGAAGCTGTCTAATGACACGGAGCTCACACCCTGCTGCGTATGGATCTCCCTTTAACTCTGGGATGTTTTGCGGTGCTTTGACATTTAACCTTTGCTCACATCTGCTCGGGTCGATCTGCTGCCAAATCTGCTGATATCATTGATTTGTTGTGTCGCTCGCAAAGCTGTCTTTATCTTAGACGTTCCTCTCAAAAGATCTCACTTAGCTCTTGACATGTAAAGTGGCGCCTGAACTCGACTCCCTTTCACACCTTTCTGTTCTGCCTAATAATTGCTGACAGTGCTGGTATCATATTCTCTAAAGGTAAAGTGAAGAGGATGCGGTTGTGTTTGCTGTGTCAGCGAATAAAGCGGCTCAAAGCTAACTTGGTGTGCTCAGAATATCATAATTCACTGCATTATTCTCTATTATACAGTAGGGAACATAACTTTCATATATTAGAATTTCATACACAGCACAGAGCATTAACGTTCAATTTTAAGTCCCGCTAAATTAATTAAAATGCCTTAGACACAGCAGAATGATCTTTTAGCCGCCTCTGTGGGGTCAATCTAGTTAAGGCACTGAACGCAATGAATGTTAGCTCACAAGGCAAAAAGGAGCTACAATCCTGGAACACATTAGCGTCTAGCTTAGCTTAGCATCTAGCTTAGCTTAGCGTCTAGCTTAGTTTAGCGTCTAGCTTAGTTTAGCGTCTAGCTTAGCTTAGCGTCTAGCTTAGTTTAGCGTCTAGCTTAGCTTAGCGTCTAGCTTAGTTTAGCGTCTAGTCTAGCTTAGCGTCTAGCTTAGCCTCTGCTAGCGTGGACAAATTGCAACCGAACTAAAGTCCTCTGAGTACAACTGAAAAACAAAGTTTGTAAACGCACATTATAGCATTGTAGTCAGTCAGTCATTTTGGACGCTAAATTATTTGGTTACTCCTCATGTGTCAAACTCAAGGCCCGGGGGCCAAATCAGGCCCTTGGTGGATTTAATTTCGGCCCGCAGGATAATTTCTAATTACTATTAGATCTGGCCCTCCGGTATATTGCACGCACACCTTCACTCCATCCTGAGGGTTTCCTCAGCTCAGAGCCTGACCCCAAACATTGATGACCTTGCACCCAAGATGAGATGCCAAGTATCTGAGCTAGCATCACAGAGCAGCACACTGAGTTTGATGGATGCTTCCTTCTGCACTTTCTCTCTCACGACAACAGGGCATGTTGGGTTTGTTCTTTGAGGGAAATTGTTTTTGTTGAAGCTGTTGTTGGCCTGTGGGAAAATGTAATCATAAGAAATGACTCTGGAGAAGCTGCAGATAGAGCCATAAGAAATGAATGCAACTGATTAGTTAATGTTTAATGTTGTTTTTAAAGGCAATAATTTAAGCTTTGTTAGTTCCAGGTTTAATATGTGCAATAAGTTCTGCAAGAAACATTGAACCAGTCCGGCCCTCGACTAGTACCCATTTTTTTATTTTGGCCCACTGTGTATTTGAGTTTGACCCCCCTGCTCTACACCAATGCTAACAAGTGTTATCTGCAGTTGTTTCTCCGACTGCTAGGTGGATGTTAGCTACATTTAAGACCACTGTATTTGTCCACCTAGCACACCCAATGGTATGCCTTCAATGTGGAGGTAAAAGGAGAAAGTTGGTCACCAAGCAGTGGGTTGAAGTACATTTACAGTCTGACCAGTATGAAAACACATTAGTTAGGGAAGTTGGTAAATCAGTATTTAAATCTAATATGTATGCAGACCGCACCATCTACCTCCCTCACTTTCTAAAGGCTAGAGCAGTGTTTGTGTGTTTGTTTGTGTCGTGACCTATAAAGGTCTCGTGTGAAGCAGTTTGGGCACTTCATTTCTTTCAAGCCCTAATGTTGGGAATAAAGCATTTCTGTGAGAGAGCACCCGGATGAGCCTGGATAACTCTGGCAAGTCAATGAAAAGTGTGAAATTGTCTTGTTCTTCCTCCCGTCCTCTGTAGAAAACTCATGTTCACAGCTGCTCACATCCTTTCTTATTCTACTTTTGTTATCTCCTTTTGAAGCGAGGCTGTTTGACATGCATTAGATTATTCTGTCCAGCTTCACTCTGTCAAAAATGAAAGCTGTGGCTCATCTATCCGCAAATGCTGCTTTTCTGGATGTAATAATGATAGATATTTCTGCCTCAGTCGCTGCAAATTGAAGCAATGTTGGTGCCAAAGGCTTGCAGCATACCGAGGTCTATCTTTAGAGAAAGTTTACTATTCATTTCCAGTTTATATAGTTTAAAGTAGAAGAAGCACACAAAAAGAGTACTAATATAAAGTATACTGTATGTAATGTGATATCTACCTAATCTATATGCATGTATGCAATGTTAAGACACAGAACTCTAGGCGAAAGGACACCAGAAAATTCATAAATAAATACAGGGTGACAACAAACCAAGTTATAATTGTGTAGAAACTGCTTTTATAGCATCATATATTAGTCAAGTATGGAATAATGTTTGCATGGCTTTACTTTCTATAGCAAAAAACGAATGGCCGCTCCCATTTCTTGTCTACTTTGACTTTTAATTAATGTCGGATCATCCCACCTCTCAGTTGTTAACCTGATGGGTTCAATGGTATCCTTAAAACCATAAGGAAGCACCTGGTTATTTTTAAATTGTTGCATCACTATTAAGGGTCTCTGATGAATTATAACGATTTCAAAGACTATTAAAAAGTAAGAAAATTGTCCTTCTATACTCCATCACAGCATGAGCCCCTTGAGATTGCAGATGGCCGCTGTGGATCCATCTTCCTGCCTCTGTGTCGGTTCCTTCTCTTATTTCTATTACATGCTTCAATGGGAGTTACAAGCCACTCAATCATTGCCTTCCCCTTTGATCGAAGCCCCTTATTGTGCTGGGACTGTGGGGTGAAGAGGTTGGGCCTTTGGGGGTCAGCTGCTCTCTCTACATATTACATCATGTTTATCCAGGAGGAGGTACACACAGCCGTATGGGCCAGTGTCCTGCACGATGACTTTGATCTTCACTGCTTCCCCAGGGTCAGATACAAGTGAAGGTCATAACTTCTCACAGATTAAAGCCGCTAACCCCCCTTCACTCTGGGCCAGAAATACGACTGGCTGCTCCTTTGTAACCTTTGACCTGTCCCACGAGGGCTGAAATGGAAAAAGTAAACCCCTGTTAACTGTAATCGTAGAGTGACGAGCAGCTGCATGGCTTCGAAGCAAAAAGGGTGAAATTAAAGTATCAAGTCGGCGTGAGACCTGTTTCTGTTTTTATCCCTGTCTTTCCTCCTCTTGACGACCATCTCTCGCTGTCAAGGTGATGTTGCCGGGCAACAGCCAAAAGGAAATAGGATTCGGCATGGCAAGGTCAAGACTGAATGCCTCACATCGCTTTCTTTCTCACACACACACACACACACACACACACACACACACACACACACACACACACACACACACACACACACACACACACACACACACACACACACACACACACACACACACGCAACCTTGATGCTGCAAATCCCCTGAAATCCTCCTTGACTTTTTATTTTCATCTGATTCCTCCTGACTCTTCGCCCTGCCTTCATCCGCCTCAGACGTTACGTTTCTACAACACTTGTTATAAAACTGGTGTGGGAGGATGGGAGGAAGTGGACTTATTAATGAGCAAGGAGACTTTCGAGGGTGTGGAGGGGCTTACCGTGCTGACCTTCAGTGGACACGGGTCACAGAGACAATCACTGTCGTTTGGTCATTACCCAGTCTGGCTTTGATTGTGGTGTTTGCTAAAAGCTGAGGAGCAAAGATGGTGGGGGTCATTGGGAAGAAGGAGGGGGGGTTTGGAAAGTATGGAATGTCATTACTTGTTGATGTTGAATGCTCTGTGGGTTTTAATGCATTGGGTTTATGCAACGATTGGAGAGTATAATGTATGTACATCATGATTGTATTTATTTATGTATACTTGTATTAGCTAAGAGCACCATGCAAGTGTTTCTAGATCAATAACAAGATTATCCATCCATGCAAAAATAGACTTTAGCAAATGTAGAGGGCTTACACTGTTTTGTGAATATATCAGATCCTTATTCATTCAAAACACCAAGTAATTAAAGACTTGGATTGGGGTTAAGTCACTTTGTTATGCTTTTCTTACTTTACTCGTTTTGTCATCTTTGTGAATAACGTCATGCTGTATACATGAGATCCGTCTTGTAGCTGGAGTGGAAAATGAGCCGGAGTCATTGGCAGCAGATGTTCAAGTGTCATTCGCCGCTCTTCCACATCAGGTTTCTGCTGTATCAGGAACTTGCCATTTAAAAAGAACACTCACCATTTACTTTACTTTCCGTACCCTTGGCAAAGCATGCAGCATCTATTTCAAAACGTCTGTGTCTATGCCTACATCTGCACCTTCAATAATAATACTGCATTTGTCTTGTATTGGAGCCCTTAAAGAGACATGGACACAAACAAACCAAATACTTTCCCGTGTGCAAAAGGTAGTGTGTTGCCCAATGTCACCTTAGGGGCTCTGTATCTTGGTTTATAATGTCAGCTTTAATGTTGCTGCAAAACCGCACCTGTTATCTTTTCATGTCACACCTGAAAGTCATCCAGAGATTGAAGTCAATTGGAGATATGCGTGAGCTCGTAGCGTTAGCCTGGAGCAGCTAGTCTTTTGCCTATAGTATAATCTACCTAATACATTCTTTAATCAGCCAGTGTTGCTGCGAGTGAGCAGATAAAGAGGGCAATTCGTGCAAAGAATAAGAACAGCAGTTGACGAGGAACAAGCCTGAGACATGTCAGCCGTCACAAACTGACTCTTTCAACTCACTGGAAAGAATGCTGCTCTGGAAACGACTTAAACAATAATGAAAACAAGGTGTTTTCACTTGAAATAAGTGCATCTGCCAATAGAACAAGTGGAAATTAGCTTGGTAAGATTCCTTGAAATAAGATGTGATATTTAGATAAATCAGATCTTGTAATTAGCTGGGAGAACTCATTTTGAACCAGAATCAGGAAGTGTTAGAATATAAGCCGCACATGCTCAAAGTGTTCTGTTTTCTGATGTTAGTTGGTGATTTCTCAAAAGAATTGTTTCATCTGAGATACAACTCAAAATAAGAGGATGCATTGTCCCAAAACAAAACCCGATATCTCACTGCAGTTACTTGTGAAGTTATTATGTCTTATAGCAGGGGTCAAGACATATTCTGACATTAGACAAATACACTTGGCAAGATTCTGAGTTTGTGGATGCTTTTGTGATGTTTTTTCTCCGGCACAGGTATTTAAGTTGTCTGGCAGGTATGCAGGGAGGGGGGGGGGGGGTTTAGGGAGGCCTCATGGGTATCAGGCAGGAGGGTAAACAAGCTTCAAAGCCCCAGCAGAAGCCTCAGACTTGACCCGGGGTGAAGCACGACTCATTAGTTTCATGCCAGGCAGCATCTGGAGTAATCACACCAAACACCACGGACCATATCACTCTGAACTGAAAACACGGAAGAGACATGCTAACAGGGTGCAACATTTACGAGTAATGTGCTTTTTAAATTCATAGGGTTAGAAAAAACACATCAATTCAAGTACTTCATAAAAGATGTGATTGATGTTTAAGTTAAACGGCTTTTCCACTCCTCGCCTCACATTTCTCAGGAAAAGGAATTGGTCAAATACATCTCTGGTTTCTTTTCTCTCTGCTAGATCTCTCTTAATTGAATGAGGTTGCACAGATTTCCTTGCTGACTGAAAACCACTCTGGCGAGATGACAACACAGCATTTCTCCAATTTCATTTCTCATATTTTTAAATAAGATTTTTGTCTCGAGTGATACGATACATTTCAGCTTTATTGAGGACGTTTGCTTCCCCGGAACAACCTCTCCATAGATCAGATAAACCTGGTTGTACAGTGTAAACCTGAGGCACTTGCTCAGAAATCCATCAACGCACTCTTATCTTTTCTAGGAAATCATTGATTTATTACAGGCGGAGAATACTGTCCTTGTCAAAGCGTGCTAACCCGTCCTGCTATCACTTTGATCATGTAATGACACAATACTGTGATGAAAACCTCAAAAGGTGTTGTCCGCCGAAGACCTCGTAGCAGAGACCATCGGTCCATCTGACAGCTTCTGTGGTCGGAGGGTGATTGATAACCGGGTGGCAGATGTTTCAGGAAATAGGCCATTGATAAGAGTCCCAAAGGAGCCCCTGATTGGAGTTCAACATCCCCCCCGTCCGTCCGTCCCACCAGCCCATCCATCACTGGCTGAAACTGAGAGCTGCCCTTGAGTGTCAGCGACCAAGTGTTGATGGAATAGGTGCTGATGAGATGCACAGATTTGCGTGATATCCTAACAGGGTGCACAGATGCCCACAGTTTACATTTGGCTTGGTTGATGCTCTTCTTAGTCATAGCAGAGATTCAGATGCTAGCTGGACAACATGTGGTGTTCACTTACATGTACTGGATGTAACCACGCATAGACATTGCAAATCAAGCTGCTGTAAGCTGCGCAGACATCACTGCAAGACAGTAGGAAGTGTTGCATTGAAAACCAGCCAACCCTCACCTAGGATTCAAGAAGTCACAGGCTCCTCCAACAGAGCAACATTACATTACATTACATTACATTTAGCTGACGCTCTTATCCAAAGCGACTTACAATAAGTGCGTTCGACCAACAAGATACAACCTTGAAGAAAACAGAATCATATCAGGTTTCATAGAGCCAAAACATTTCAAGTGCTACTCAACTGGCTTTAGATAAGCCAGTCCTTTATTAGTATATAACATGAATATATATAGGTCATAAAACAATAAAATAGTGCAAGAGAATATTTTGAGATGTGCAAGTAAATACAAATAAAATAGAACTAGTGCGAGGGGTTCATGAGTTCTTAGTAATGATCAGAAGGAACAAGATCACAAATGCAAGGTGCCAGACGGATGTTCCTTTGAAGGACATCCTGTATTCAACCACATGTCTACGGGCTTTGAGCAGAACCAGTTGTTTTGGACAAGTAGGGGTGCCTCCTAGTTGCCTGACATTGAAACAATTACAAAATGTTCAATCATTGCTGTGTCAACAAAGGAATGGAAGCTGAGCAATTTGGTTCCACTAAATGTTTTCAAAGCAAGGATGCTATCCAATCGGAAACTGTTGGAACCTGTAAATGTTACTAGCTATGTAAACTGTAGTCGCTGTAAATATGCTGTATGATGTCCTTTTTGTTTTTCTCTTATTTGTATATGTATTCGTGTGGAACCTACTTGCAGCAGGTCAGCCTTGAAAAAGAGATATAAATAAAGGTTTGCAAAGAAGTGTCCGTGCTCAACATCAGGATGGAATCCAGACAGAAACCGTACACACAGTTTGAGTCGGGAAGTTTGAGATGCATTTCTCCTCTTTCAGGTCTCCCCTGAAATGGCCCTCTTGTTTTCCAGAGTGTTCATTTTGTTAGATGAGGAGTCCCTCTTCACGTTTAGGGCAAAAGAAAACCTTATTGTATTGCTGTCCCTTAAGAGTCTTACCCTAACACTGCACTTAGTTAGAAGAGGAGAAAGGTTTCCAAAGTGTTGGCTTCTGACCCTTTTGAATCGAGCACTGCATAACGTTTGTCTTCCATATATCTATTTGCTGTGAGAAGTTCAACTAAAGAAATTGACCATTCCTATGAATCTTGACAAACCTCTGATCTAATACAACAACAACAACAACAACAACAACAACAACAACAAATCCTTTGCAAAGACGATACTGTTCAGTTTTTGGCAGAGGGGCTGGTTCAACATGAGGTCATTTTTGAAGCACTATGGTGGTGGTTGTCTTATAGGCGAATGTGACAGTACTGGCCACACTGTTGGACTGCATCCTTTCTAGCATTGTGTACACCACACACTGAAGTGCTTATCCCCGAAAATGTCTTGAAAATAAGAAACACAAACCTACAGATTACCGTTGTAAGACGATTTGCCAGGTGGATGATATTTCCTTTCTAAGCAGACAAAGAGATCTGGCCTTGGTGCGCTGCTGTTGTTCCTGTTTTCAGCTGAGCCTGTCAGCGGGGTGCAAAAAGCATTCAGCTCTGAAGGATTTGAGAAACAGTGCAATCGTCCTGAATTTAAATGGGTTCAGGGCCCGGCGTGCAGATGGCTGCGTACACCGCCAGATACGCCGTTCAACAGTTCAGAACCCGCTCTTTTCTCTCTCTAATCGCACCCTCTCTTTTTCTCATTGCCGTCTTTCGCAGCCTCTTTATCACTGTGCTTCTGTACGCACCTTGTGTGTGTACACTCTTAAACACACATCCAGAAGCACACACTATTTTACTCTTGTTCATTCTCTCGCTGTCTCCCTCACCCTCTTACCCAGCATTGCATCACCTTCCTTCCTTTTTTCTCCCTCCCTCCTTTCCTATTTCCCAGTCCTGAGATAAAGACATCGCTTTTCTTGCTGCTCTCTTTGTGTCTCTCTAACATGGCCTCTCTTTTCCTCCCCTTCCTTCTTTTCCCAGTTTCCACGCTCTGAGAAATGAGATAAAGAAATCACGTTTTGAGCGAAGTGCGAATGGCCCAAACTAGCAGGCATACACCTCGAACTCTGCCTCTATCCATCACTTTCCTTGTCCGTCAAACTCAACGACATCCTGAGATGCATTCTTTATTTCTTTAACTCAATAGAACAGTTTTGATACTTAGAAAAAGGGTCTCCAACTCACGTTTGATAGACGTTCTTTAAGACTTGGCCCAAGACCCATTCCTTATATAGTCAAGTGCTTCAACCTCATCTCTGTAATGTTCTATGTTAAAAACTAGGATGTTTTTTAATACAGTATCGTCCACCACAGAGATACAGTCCGAATAGTTCCCAAATAAAACCTTAGTGATTCAGCAGCAAATATGGTGAATGCCAAAAAACCCTGTGCCCCCCCCCCCCTCACTGTCAACAACACATTGCCAAACCAATTTGTTCGTCATTCATCTTTTCTTCTTGTAAACCAGATGATGAAAACACTTCAGACACATCATAGATGTCAACTCTGTGTCCCTTGTCATGTTACCTCAAACAACTATTCTTCTTTGATTCTCACGGCCCGTCCACACGGCGCCGTGCGTTGAAGCTTCTGCCCATTCACTTTGAATCCGAGTCGCTCGCTTCAAAGGTTGAGCAATGTACAACTTTTGAAGCTTCGACTGAAGCGTCAGCCAATCAAATCATATGCCAGTACAAGCTCTAGCCAATCAAACCGCGTGCTTGTGTGTCCGGGGCGGGAGATTCAGGTGATTGGTTGTTGGTCGAGCTTCAGACGCGCACGCCGCCGTGTGGACGCTGCGTCATTGTGGACATAAACCAGTCAAGACTTTCACGTTTCAATTTACAAAGTCTGACTCAAGGAGAGAGCTGAAACTGAGTGATTGAGAATCACCAAAGGACCAGATTAAAACAAACGAAGACCAGTGAAGGCTTCCAGACATCTCGGATCATTTTTCAAGGCCTGCGTCATGCACGCTGATGTTACTTTGATGCATAGGATGATGCATTCAGCAAGACTTTTTGAGGTTTTCCCCTTTCCTGAAATGTGTTATATAGGTTTGTGTGCATGTAAATGGTCTGCAAAGACTAAATTCCCAAAGTTTCTCTCCATCATTAGTGATATTGAAGTCTCTTTTGGTTATTAATGTATCTTAGAGTAGAGAAAAATAGCCACAGATCGTAAGTTTTCCAGTATGTACAATTCCTTCAGTGAGAATAACATCCATCTCATACCTCAGTCTTTTCTGCAGCTGTCTTCACGACGGCCCATGCATTTGTTTGTTACTCGCCCGGCATAATCCACACAAGTTAATTAGCTGGGAGATAGCATCGGTGCAAAACGTGGCTAATGAAATAAACACTGTCCTAAAAGAAGAGCTTAGCAATTAAGCTATTGGAGCGCAGAGTCATTTATGTTCCTTTGTGCTGTCTTTTAATGTGACACGGTAATGAATATTGCTCCTGCCTGTGTGTGTGTGTGTGTGTGTGTGTGTGTGTGTGTGTGTGTGTGTGTGTGTGTGTGTGTGTGTGTGTGTGTGTGTGTGGTATAAATGTGTGCTTTTGGGGAATAAAATACAAATTGGTGTACAAACTATCTTCCTGTTTCTGAGACGTTGTATTTAGAAAGAGAGAGTTATGGATGATCTTATGGAGTTTGTTTTCCCACTCGGTACACTGTTGTGAAATGTGGCGGGTTTAAATAAATGGTACTTTAAGAGGGAATGCCTCTGCTCACATATTTGTCCCCATATGTTTGTGAATTCCTGCAAATGCACAACATAAACAAACCTCTGCGTAACAAAGTTCAAGTGTTGTGCATCTTCCATGTGTCTTACATCTGTCAGTGTGCACAGTATATGTCATTAATGCACAGGAAACACACACTCCTCTCTGCTGTGTGTGTGTGTGATCCATCTGGTCTGCTCTAGTTCTCTTATAGAGCGTCTGATGAATGGTGAGCAGAGGGCTGTACAGCGACCGGGACACATGGCAACTCCCCCTCGACTTAATCAGCCACAACAACGTTCATTCCCCGCATCTATCTCTCTGTCCGGCAAGTCATTAACCTGCAGGGCCACCACGTTCCAACACCACTGACCACAGAGAGGGAGAGAGAGAGCAAGAGAGGGAGAGAGAGGGAGAGAGAGAGAGCAAGAGAGGGTTAGGGTTAGGCATGTGATGGTTATGGTTAAGGTTAGGATAAGTCTCCAGGAAATGCATCTAAGTCAATGTAATGTCCCCTGAAGTGATGTATACATGGTGTGTGAGAACATAGGAGACAGTGGCCCCAGCACAAGTCACCTCTTATGCCCCCCCCCCCCCCCTGAACAAAAGCCTATTGTGGCACAGAGGCAGACTTGACAGATTCAATATAGCCCCGGCAATAGAAAGCAGATGAAGTCACTGCATCGTTGCTTGCGGCTCCTTTTTAGATGCCATTAATTGCCTTCATCATTGGCACTCATTCTTTAGCTTGAAGTTAAGAGGTTTAAGAAAAATGAGCGCTTTAGCAAGAATGGATATCACCGTTTCAGAAGTGACGCCTGAGCTCATTTACTGTCAGTAACAGAGGGTTACGTATTGTAACCCAAGTTATATTTCACACAGGCGGAGCCCTCTACTGGACTCTATGGCTACTACTCTCTATCATGCTGTGCGTGCTTTCACCTACTGAGTTTACGTAAACGTAGCCGGCCAATCGGGGCAGCCTACCTGAATGCGCGCGCAGGCCCACAGTATATAAAGGCGGCTACACCCGCCGCCCACTATCCTATACACTCTTCAGCGAGCGGACTAGGAAAGACAAGGCCCCCAGGTAGAGGGCTCCGCCTGTGCTTATATAACTAGGGTTACAATACGTAACCCCCTGTTATATTTCACACAGGCCGATGTATACACGCCCTGTCATCCAACAACATCGACCCACCACTCCGTCCCTGACCGGCTTTTGGCTAACATCCATTGCATCCCCACTTCCTCCCATCCAGTTGTAACCGTAGAGAAGTTGGGGCCGCAATTTGGATAAGGCACACTCCCACACGCTTACCTCGTGTAGAGTGTGCATGGAAAAGATCTGTGCGGAGACTCCGTCTGGAGCCTACCGCGCACCATGTTCCCCAGGTCCCTCAGGAGCATGGGAAAACATAAGTGCACCACGTCACACACGCTCCGTGTAGCAAGTGGGCATGGACAATAGTGAGGAAGGCTCTCCTAGCCTGCCTCCAGCCCTGTATGGGGCTGATTGCGCACCATGTCTCCCGAGTCCCTCAGGAGCATAACTTTACCTTAGTTGGAGCAATGGCATCTATAACATTTTTAATTTTTGAATTAAAATGATCTACTAGCTCATTTACTGAGATGTTAGCAGGGGCAAGTGTGGAAGAAAAATTCTGAGTAAACATTTCCTTAGTATTTTCAGTTAAATATCGCTTTGTCGTTACCTCTTTCTGAACATTTTTGTGAACAGAAATAGAGCTCTCAAAGAAAACACAGGAATGATCAGAGAGCGCAACATCAGTCACCACAACCTTAGAGATATTCAGACCCTTTGAGATAATTAAGTCCAGAGTGTGCCCCTTATTGTGTGTGGGCTCCGTCACATGCTGAGTCAGTCCATAGCTATCAAGAACACAAAACAGTTCTTTAGCCCTCTGTCCTGGGGGTTGTCAACATGGATGTTAAAATCACCAACAATGACTAGACGGTCAAAGTCAATACAGACTATAGACGGCAGTTCAGTAAAATCATCAAAAAAGCTTGCACAGTATTTGGGTGGTCTATAGATATTTAGGAACAGAGCTTGAGAGGAGCATTTCAGCTGAAGGGCCACATATTCAAAAGAAGCAAAGTTCCCATAAGATGTCTTCCTGCATTGAAGGGAATCATTGAACAGAATAGCAACTCCACCTCCTCTCTTATGCATTCTTTCCTGACTCATAAAACTAAAGTTGGGAGGGGTTGATTCGATAAGAACAGCTGCACTGTTATTTTGTTCAATCCAAGTTTCTGTTGAAAACATAAAATCGAGATTGTGCTCAGTGATAAAATCATTGATTCAAAATGTTTTTCCTGCCAAAGACCTGACATTTAATAAAGCTAGTTTAAGTTTGTTAAACACACTATCAATCAGGTTTTTGTAACAAGCTGTGGCTGACATGGAATCACTGCTAAATTGGATAAACTCACACAAACATTTGAGTGCTTCCTGTATCTAAGATGATTCACCGCTCTTAATCTATTACCTATCAACACAGATATCGGCAAAGCTACAGGCAGGCAGGGCCCCGGCATGTCCTGGAAAGAGTTGAGAGTGCCATACGCCCTTGAGCCTGGACCCAGCAGATATCAGTTTGCAGCGTTTTGTACACACACATCCCTATCAGGCTTTGAAGGGGAGGGAGGACCCACCACCCTGCTCCTCTCCAAGCTGAGGGCTACATTGTAGGAAGGGGGGTTTGGAAATCTGCTTCCATCTTTTCTGCACGATGTGTTGTGTCTTTCTCCTGTTTTGATTCCTCTTGCCGCTTATCCTTGGCAGAGGGAACAGATTGATGACGCAGGCAGTTGAAAATGTTAGAGATAAACAATTTCACTCCTGACTTGTTCAGGCAAACTCCATTTGCCTTGAAAATATGTCTGCGATCCCAGAAAAAGTTAAAATTGTCAATCAAATGGACAGAAGAGTCAGTACAGGCATTGGAAAGCCAGGTGTTCAGTGCAAACAATCTGCTGAATCTCTCCACTCCTCTTCTGACTGGCGGTAGAGGGCCACTGATGAACACCTCTGCATTTAGAGAGCTGGCAGTTTCCAACAAACATTTAAAGTCTTCTTTCAGCACTTCTGACTCTTGTTTCACAACATCATTTGTTCCAATATGTGGTACCACATTCTTCACAGTTGGATTTTCAGCCCCAATCTGCAGGATCTTCTCAGCCAAGTCAGAGACCACATCCTTGGGAGTACTTTGGTGTTGTTCTTGTTACACAGACTTTTTACATCTCTCACAGCAGAGTCACCCACAATCAGAGTTTCAGGCCCAGTCGTTAGCTTTCCCTCTAGCCTTTTACTTTTGGAGTAGCTATTGGTCCTTACCCTGCTGTGTGAAGAGGACAGGTTATCCAGGTCATCAGAAAGAGATCTCCGGTTCTCGGTCAGCGGAGCGTATCTGTTCTGGATTGGCACACTTGGTGGTTTAGGAGGATTGTTTGTAATTCTCCCTTTAGCAGCTGTCCACGGCTGATTCCTTGTATGAATAGGGGTTGAAGAGGCGCTCTTCCTGGGTGATAACAATGCAGGCCAGCCGGTCGCATCACAGATTTCAGAGCGCTGGGCTCTGCCTGTTATCCGTCCTCCCAAATCCCATGGAAATGATTTACTCTTCGGCTTTGCACCCAGAGAGTTCCAGGGAGGACTACCACTTGTAGATTTATTACCCAGTACACAGGCCCCCTGTTCCTTGGAATCCTTGTAGCTGCTAACTAGCTGTGAGTTAGCATACCCTTCTCCATTATTTCAACACTGGTAAAGTGGTTTCATTCCCACAACATAGTCCATTCACTTCCACATTAACTTCCAACCGTTGCATTTTCATTTCCCACACAGCTATCTTCTGTATAAGTTTGTGGAAGTCATCTGTAGAGAACGGAGGCATTTTGCTACCAACTAGCTTAAGCTAAATAGCATGCAGTAGCCTACCAGGCTTTAGCTGTTGCTAGGCCACGCTACTGTAAGACTGAGGTCGTCGTAAAAATGTTGAAATATGGCTGAAACCCTCCGTCTATTTACGAAGATGAACTGTCCCAGTGATAAGTTAATGTCCAGGAGCCGCTGCTCGAAGTTTTCAGAGAATAAGAATAGGAAAATCAGCATAAAAAGTAAGCAGAGGCAGGAGCAAGCAGAAAAGCGTCTGCACTGTAAGAAAGATAAGCAAAGATTAGGAGGTCACTTGCCCCAGTGGAGCTCCCCTCCGCAGATTCTCTGGGGACCCCAAAATCGGAGGTTGCTCTCTACTGAGGGGGGGATGATCACCAGACGTCGTTTGTGTCTTGAGATCTAAACGAAGGCCGGTAAGCCACCTCTGTATGCGACGTGCATGCAGAAGTCCGAGTGGCACTACGGAGTGAGCAGCCGTCATGAGACCCAAAGTCTGCATGATGATCAAAGCTGTCACCGTCGCCCCCTGACACAGCCTGCAGACTGCCCGCAGCAGGGATGCCTGTCTGCTTTCTGTCAGGGTGGCACGTAGTCTGCCTGCATCGAGCATCATCCCCAGATATTCTACCTGCTGGTGAGGTATGGGGGAGCTCTTCTTCCAATAGACCGCAACTCTTTTTCAACCCAACTTGGTTAGGTGTAGGATCAATTGGGCTGTGTGAAACAGTGCCCATTCCCTGGCCCTGGCCATGACTATGAGGTCGCCCAGATAAAAGAACACCCTCATGTCATGGTCCCGCAGCGGTTGCAGCGCAGTAGCGTGCGTGGGGATAGGGAGTAGCCGAACGTCAGTCTGTTGTACTCGTAGGCTACCCCCTGGAAGGCAAAACGCAAATACTTTCTGTGTTTTGGAGCAATTTCGCCATGAAAGTAAGCGTTCTTCAGGTCGATGGTTGTGAACCAATCGCCTGGCTGCACCAGTCCCAGTAACTGTTTCATAGTTAACATATGGAACTTCTTGCATGCAATGTGCTGGTGCAGGCATTTGAAGATCCAGAATGGGCCTGAATTCTCCTGTCTTCTTGGGAACCAGGAAGAATAGTGCCCCTTCTCTCTGACTTGAGAGTGCACATGCCGAGAGGAAACCTATCTACTCCTGGGATGACAGATTTGCCTCTCTCATGCCTCTGAACGGAGGAGGGATGCTGCAAAACTGGAGTGAATAACCCAGTCTCAGTGTCCTGTCCGTCGCCCTGTTAATACACCACTGATTTTCCATTCCCCATAACATTGTGTTAGGGGATGTGCAATCAGCTGCGGAGCCGCAGCTATGAGGCTGTGGTACTCTCTGGTGGTCCACTCCGCCGTCAAACCCTCCATAAAAGGAAGTTTGACCCATGGGGGGCTGACACAGAAAGGGCCGTTTTTCTATAATGCAGTTTCCACTCAGAGAACAAAACGGCCGATTTTTCACTGAGGTCCCTGAACACACCACACCTGTGTTTATTTGCAGTTGCCTTGTCACGTGGTAGCTGGCAGAGCTGTTTTCAGCTCCCTGCCCAGCCTGCTGCCCGCTGGGAGCAGCTGCACTCTGCCACCATGGTAATCACCTAGGGCGGTGGACCTACATGGACCGGACCTGGAAGTGCCCGACAACGGCAAACGGAGCCATCCGCCCCGCTGGAATGGCGACGTGAATGGCACCGCCTCGGCCATATCCTGGTCCCCCAAACGCTCTAAGCAGAGGTGGTGGAGACCGGCGCCCGCGATCAAACCAGGGCAGGTGCATGGCCGAGCTTCCAGTAATGGTGAGTACATTTTTCCTTCTAATCTTCGTTCGTTTAACTCTTCGGTTGTCAGCTCTCTGAAGAGAAAAAGGATAGTGGGCGGCGGGTGTAGCCGCCTTTATATACTGTGGGCCTGCGCGCGCATTCAGGTAGGCTCGCCCCGATTGGCCGGCTGCGCTTACGTAAACTCAGTAGGTGAAAGCACGCACAGCATGATAGAGAGTAGTACCCATAGAGTCCAGTAGAGGGCGGAGCCTGTGTGAAATATAACTTGTATTGTTTGGGGTTTCTTTTCACCACAATGATGAAATAATAAAGTGATAAGGTATCAAGTCATAATATAAAAGGTATCACTTGGGAATAATAAGGAGGTGGGAAGCATGCACGAACAGAGGAAAGAGAATAGTGCAGATAAGACAACAGTTGCAAGAGTTATAACATTTTCAAAAGGTCCATATCAGTATGTAGTGTCTCTACTTTAAAGAGTACTCTCCTGCTGATGTTCAGGTGTATATCAGTATGTAGTGTCTCTACTTTAAAGAGTCCTCTCCTGCTGATGTTCAGGTGTATATCAGCATGTAGTGTCTCTACTTTAAAGAGTCCTCTCCTGCTGATGTTCAGGTGTATATCAGTATGTAGTGTCTCTACTTTAAAGAGTCCTCTCCTGCTGATGTTCAGGTGTATATCAGCATGTAGTGTCTCTACTGGGACATGTCTCCATGCTTTAATGTGCCTGTGCTGCAGCACCTCTTTTCACCCTCTGTCTGAAACCAGAGCCCAGTCTGCTCTGATTGGTTAGCTGGCCGGCTCTGTTGTGATTGGTCAACCGCTTAGAGATGTCCCGCCCCTTAGCCTATCACATACTGTACAATGTGTTGCATCACTAACCAATAGAAGCGTGAGGGTTACATAGTGATGGCCTAAACACCTTTCTTTAAAAAAAAAAAAGCCTTTGATTAAACTTGTGTTTCTTTTTTTTCTATTATGCCCTTTGTAGCCCTTTGTTATTACTTTTAGCAATGAAAGGTGCTTTACAAATAAAATGTATTCCGGACATACATGCACAAATAACTAAAACACTTTAGGAAAAGGAAAACCCCAAACAATCGTAATAGGACCTTTTTTAAGGCAAACTGCCTCAATATAACCGTCTCTATACGATATTCCCAGATGAATGCACACTGTCTCTATATCAAGAAATAGCAACTCGAGGAAGATAAATGTCCTCTGTTCTCAATTTCCTTTGACTCACTTGACTGACTCAGTGCACCTGGGGACAGTTTGTGGCTGTTGGTCCCTTTGTGATATCATTTCTCTGGGATTCAGTGTCCTTCCTGGCAAGCCTGGTCAACTCTCCTCTAGGACAAAAGAGAAGGCAGCAAAGGGACTCCCACCCGGCCTGATTCGAGTCATAGCATGCCAAAGTTCATCCAGTTACATGAACTTTGAGTGTTTATATGAGGGGACTGTGTTATGCAAGCTCTGATTTCCTAACTCACTTAGAAATATCCGGTATTAGTCAGGGAAGAACAATTTAAAAAACATTCCCTCAGTGTTTTAGAGGGACTGTGTCCAGACCATTGGCAGCAAAATGAACCATGATAATAGCATTAAACCATAATATCATAATACCATACAAGTCAATACTTCAATTACACTATATTTAACTTCCACGGCTTATTTGAAGTAGTTTCACTATCTTTGTTTTGGTTCCTCTGATTAGATCTTCGTCTCCTTCTTACATGCAGCGTATTACGCAGGCCTTACAAAGTCAGACGTACTGAGATTAATTTGATAGTAATCTTTGTTGCTTGTTCAAAGAAATCCCTTTTGGCTTTGGAGCTGCCTGAGCCGAGATCAGTCCAGGTTGTCTCCGGTGCATCTCCATCGTTTCCCCTGCAGATAGAGGAAAGAGCAGCTTGTACTCGGGGACTAAAACCTGTCATCTCCCTTTCTTCTCAAACACGCATGTTGAATTACCAAGTAGACATTTTGGACAAACCAGAGCGCGGTGCAGAGTGACATCGAGTAAAGTGAGAAGCAGCAGGCGGCTCTTCACTTCGTCTTTTCCATCCATATTAAGCGAAATCAGAGCAGGGAAAGCACTGGATGGATTTTTGTCGTTGTCACCTGCAGCGCAGAACATGTCGACGGTTGGAAATAACTATTTACAAAAAGCCATTTGGTTTCAGCCTCACACTGTCCCCCCCCCCCCCCGGTGACATGAGAACAGCATTTTGTGTTGCCTCTCATTTCCCCTTCTTTACTGCAGAAAACACTGGTGTGTGTTTCTGTAAATGTGTACATTGTGCTCATTGTTTTTATCTTGAAGACAAACAATAGAATGGGTGGGGGGGAGATTACATTATATTACATGTCACTTATTAGACGCTTTTCTCCAAAGCGACTTCCATGCTCAATACTGTGGGCAATCCCCACAGGAGCAACTTGGGGTGAAGTGTCTCAGGGACACAACGACATGCTGACTGCAGCGGGGTTTGAACCAGTGACCCCCTGGCCCAACATAAACGCACAACCCACTGCGCCACCCCCCCGTACAGATTAGCATCAGTATACATGTGATTTTAATCTTGCAACAGAACATGGCTTTACTATAAAACAGACTTTAATTTAATTATTTATTGATTTACATATATTTGTAGTTTATATTAGATTTTTTTAATAATTTTTTACTATTTTATTTATTTAGCCATTTCATTTTTTCTAATATTTATCTATTTTTTTTAATGTATTTATCTAGTTTTATTTAATTTTACATTTCTTTTCTTTTTTTAAATCTATTTATCCATTTGTTTTTATTTTTTTACATTTATTTATGTATGTATTTAGTGAATTGCGTGCTTATTCTGACACTGGACCTCTATTTTGTACTTCCAACTTCCATTATTTTCCCCTATTTTAAATAGTATGATTTAAACACACAAACCAACCCTTATATGTTAACATGACGTTAATGTTCCGATCAGGTTACAGATGCAGGACGATTGTAACTGATGTTTTCTTCTCAGCCTCTAAAACGCACGATAGCAGGAAACCCATCCCCGAATGTTCCCTCTCGAATGAACCTTAATACATCGCACTCTACTGAAGTAGCTCCATCTCCAGGGCGGCACACTGAGCTCCATAATATAAAAGCCCGGTGATTTCATGCACCTTGATTAAATTTGGTTGCAGATCACATATTGCGAGCAAACGTGTGTTACCTTGGCAACTGTTGATCACACTTCAACCCCTTATTATTCACATCGAAAGGCTGGCGTGTGTTAAAGGCACAGGAGATAATATTCCTATTTCCTGGGAACATTTCCAGATTTTTTGTTTATTCCAGACAAATGGATGCAAAGACCTTTTTGTAGAGTGGCTTCATTTTTAATGTGGCTTTTTGTCATAGTATACCGCAAAGGTGAGGACACTCTCAATTTGGGATGTCATCTCTATTGATGCATCATGAAAGAAGTACAGTGTTAGATGTGATTAAGCTGAAACATTAATTAAAGAGGACGTATTTTCTGCCATTACTGTGACATGTCTCCACGCTTTGATGTTCAAAAAGCTCTTTATTTTTCTTATACTGCCTGTGCTGCAGCACCTCTTTTCACCCTCTGTCTGAAACCAGAGCCCAGTCTGCTCTGATTGGTTAGCTGGCAGACAACAATGTGCTGTTACATAGACCCCATTTTCACGCAAACGAACCGAATATCAAAAAAGTCTTCCGTTCACACGAGACCGCTCGAAAGCACTGGAGACGCTGCAGTACATATGCCGGGCCTGTAAGTGGCGCTTTACTTTCACCACAAAATACACCAAAAGCAGGGAAGAAGACCCCCGAGCATGGTTGCCATGGTTGCCCTTCTGTTTATGCCCCGCGGTGGATTTAGCAACATGTAGTTCATGTAATTCTCCATGTCCACTTGTGGCCTCGTGTGAACGAAAAATAGCGGATACAACCGTTTGCGTTCTCGTGGAGGCGTTTCAGGCAGCGGGGATTTTTGTGGGAGAGAAACTCCCTCTGGAAGTTACACAGGTATTTTAGCCTTTGCAGACCATTTACTTGCACTAAAACCTATATAACAATCTACAGGAAAGGGAACACTCCAAAAAGCACAATAGGACCTCTTTAAATGTTCTACTTGAGTCTCTCATTTCGTCTGCGCTGCCTTTACTGCACACTGTGTTTCTGCCTTGTGCGATTAGAAGAAATCTCCGGATCAAAAGTCTGTTAATTGACACTCTTCTTCCTGCTCTCAGCATATGGAGAGCTGATGCACTGCTTAATGTTGATTCCCAGGCGAGACATGCCTGGTGAATCACAACACACACACACACACACACACACACACACACACGCTAATGAACATGTCCAATGATAGATTACAGAGAGGAACATCTCCAGAGACGGATCAAGGGAGACTCTCTTAACCTGTTAAGCCCCAAGGTCCCCGCCGGCGGGGACCCCGTTTTTTTTTTTCACAACACTGTGTCTCAGGGCATTTTAATATTTAAAATCCTATTAATGTGTTATACCAGATTAACGAGAAGAATCTCAGCTAACTGACGATACGAACCATTTTTACTGAAACAAAACACAAGTCTCACAAGAAGCGTTAGCATTAGCCCTTAGCTAAAACGGGCAGATGCTACTTCCAGTGCTAACTAGCAAAAACGATCTTTAAAACTTAATATTTTCTGCACAAACTACATATCATCTGGAAAGCTGATACTCCACAGATTATTTTGTTATAAGTATCATCCCTGTAGGACACAAACTCACTGAGCTAGCAGCCAGAACAGAGAAGAAAAAAAACAACAATTTTTAAAAACATAACAATAATTATGTCTTACCGTTGCTGTTTTGTGATCAAAGCTCGTGTTCAAGGGAATAAAAACGCTCCTCAAGGTTAATCCAATGTCTCTTAGTCACTTTAGAATTGTTCCTGATAATCTATCACTACATTCATGGCAGCAGAGTAGGTATAAAGTTTCGCAGTCCCAAGCTAATGCTGTCTCACATGCTGTTTACGCAAACCTCTCTCTACTTGACGTAAGTGTTTAGCGGGACTTAATAACTGTCACTCGATTCTATTGGCTCTAACGGTTCAGAAAAGGTGTCAATCACCCAAATCGACCAATGGGTTCCAAAGATATGATCCTGCGTAGTATAAACTACGCCTGCTCCAGCTCCATTACGCATTACGCAGCAGGCTCCACAGAGCACTGCACCGCAGCAGCAGGCTCCACAGAGCACCCGCAGCAGGACAGTAGGAGAGCACCACAGCACGCAGCGACGATAGCAGGTAACAGGTAACAGAGCACATTTCAAGGACGTTGATTTCTTTGCTTTTAGATATTTTTCTTGTGTATCCTCTTTCCATTTGAGCAAATAATGGCAGCCAGAAGGGAGAGCTTCACCACGAGCAGGTGCTAGAGATGCTAGCTGACGATAGTGGAGCTATGATCATACCAGATGACTCTTCTTCGGATGATGAAGATCTCCTCCAGCCAGACCTGGATACAGACAGTAGTGACTCGGATGTTGAACTTCCACCACGGGAAAGGTATGTAATCTCTCCGTTTTTATATATTACTTATGTGTTTGGTGGAACTGCGTCACAGTGTTAGCTTAGCCAATAAGCTACAGGAATGATTGGGCAAAATGCTAAATAGTGTTACTTGTCTTTTTGGAGTTACATTTTCTAAATGAATGGCCAGTGAATGAATATACATGGGTTTACTTATTTATTTGGTGTAATATTATTCATTTATAGTCCAATATTATCCTTTTTATATATTACTTTTGTATCTGGTAAAACTGCATCACAGTGTTAGCTTAGCCAAGAAGCTACAAAAAATGATTAGGCAAAATGCTAAATAGTGTTACTTGTCTTTTTGGAGTTACATTTTCTAAATGAATGGCCAGTGAATGAATATATACATGTGTTTACTTATTTATTTGGAATAATATTATTCATTTATCCTCCAATATTATTCTATAAGTATAAGCCAGTGACTTAATCTAATCTCTTTGTTTTTCCACATGTGTTAGATGAGGAGTGACCCCAGCAGGACAAAGCCACACACCCAGAAGACTTTCAGGGAGCAGCTTGCTGCAGAATTGTTGGAGTTTGCTGAAGGGCCTGCACCACCACCCCCTCCTCCACCACCCCCTCCTCCACCACCACTCACATGCATGCCCGAGTATTATGGGGAAGATGCCACCAAGGTCAGGAAGAACTGCAGGAGGTGCCTAGATGCTGGACTCAAAAGACACCTGTGTACTGCAGGAAGTGCCAGGTCCCTCTGTGCTTCACTGTCAAAAAGAACTGTTTCAGGGAGTGGCACGACCTAAATACTGGAACATTCAGGTAGGTATAAAGTTCAGGTAGGTATAACGTTTTGCGAGTGTTTATTTAAAAAATGTTATATACCTAGTGTGATTTTATTGTATAGTACGTTGGTAAAATGTTTATTGTTTTTACAAACCTACAGTGGCTTTATTGTATAGTACGTTGGTAAAATGTTTGTTTTTACATGCCTCTAGTGTTGGTAAAATGTTTGAAATAAATCTGCCCCAGTTGGAGTCAAATGTTACCTATGTTTCCGTTTTTTTTTATTGTGCAAGTACACCTACACACACTGACCTACAGTGTAGTTTTATTGTATAGTGTGTTGGTACAGTTACATACACACACACACACAGCTACACTTACACATACCCACACAGCTACACTTACACACTTACACACACCCACACACCTACACATACCCACACAGCTACACTTACACATACCCACACAGCTACACTTACACACCTACACACACCCACACACCTACACTTACACATACATACCCACACACACACACCTACACTTACACACACACCTACACTTACACACATCTACACACACTCACACACAAACAAATATTTAAAAAAATATATATTTAAAAAAAATATGTATTTATTTTTTAAATATTTTTTTGTTTTGTTTTGGGTGGAATGAATACCTATAGTGATGATTGAATGTAATACAATGATTGTTATAGTCTGGTACCTGAAAAAGGTCAAATGGCACTGATGGAACCAAATGTGCCCAAATGTGCCCAAAGCTTATTCCGCCTGGACTTTATTTTCATAAACCTCTCTAAAAAGGTCAAATGTCACTTGTTTTGCCTCAATCTTGATACAGGGTACTTATTATATGTTATACTTTGGATTCCTAAAGCTTTTAGGCTACTAACCCATCATTCAAGGGTGGTCTTCACTATATGTAATGGGTTTTCTTTAGGCGGAGACAGGAATTTACATTTTTTTGCTATGTTCCATCTGAATTTACTCTGACACAGAAAAATCTATATTGATTCTGACACTTCTACATCCAACTCACAGATGTAACCTTGCTTTGATATCAAAAATTATTCATATAAACCTTTTAGAAGTGAAGTTATAGTCATTTATTCTGGGAATGTCATTTTCGAGCCTGAAACCTGAAAAACAGGCTCGGGGCTTAGCAGGTTAAATACACCAAACCATATGCACACTTTGCCGTGCTTTGTTCTGCGCCGTGTGTTTGTTCCCAAAGAAAGCCGAGGTAAATTCCTGACTAAAGGGATGTGTGTTCACGCATTAGCATAAAAGACGGAAGCAGCAGCAGCGGGGATAAAGCAGGCAGAAGAAAGATATCTCTCTGGTGTTTAAATGAGGTATCTGATGGTTCAGCGCGGGAAACGCTACTACCAAATCAAAGCATGTGTGTGTGTGTTTTTCAAGCAACAAGTTTGTGTGTGTGTGTGTGTGTGTGTGTGTGTGTGTGTGTGTGTGTGTGTGTGTGTGTGTGTGTGTGTGTGTGTGTGTGTGTGTGTGTATGTGTGTGGAGGATGTTAACCAGGCAGCACAACAGGGAATCTGTTGCTGTGATTTCTGCTCCCGTGTTTTGATCAGAAACATTTAAAGCGTCTCCGCCTCTGGTTTCTCTCAGCAGCGTGGCTGGATCTTCTTTCCGAACACATGGGACGGGAGCAGAGGCCTCTTCTGCTTCTGTAAACAAGCTCTGCTATTGTTCAGTGAGAAAAGGCGCCGCCACCCAAAGTCTCAGCGCAAAGCTGACTCGCAGAGACAAGCGGCTTGTTCTTATTCTTTTTAACTCCCCACATGCAACCAATGACTTCTCTCACTTGATTCCTGTTGGCAAGCCAAAGCATAAGATAAGTGACAAATACAATTCCCCCTGAACCTTCTCAATGAGAGGTGGCTGTAGAGAGCAGATCTGACCAATAGAAGGACACGTGGGGAGGGTAACATTCATTAGAGGGTCGGTTTACCTTGATACTTTCAGATGAGCCAAGTAGGCCTTTGGTCATGGAGAGTTGCTCCAAAGCATAATCTAAAATGCTTAGACTAAAAGTGGGTCACAGGAATGGACAGCCTGCAGAGTGTATACTATTTAAAGAAGGATCAGTTACTAAAATCATAAGTTGAAGTTTGAAAAACTGTCGCTTAACAACACGACTCCTTCTCCCCATGTGAAGAGGTCTGTCAGGGTTGGCTGTTTGGCGAATGATTGACTATAATAATAACATTTTGGATATTTGAATATTCAATGTAGTAATGTTATCATTTTGTTCTTCTCAATACACATGACATGCTTTGCCATCTGTATGTCCTTGGATATGGATTCCTCTCCAGAGCTTTCTTCAATTTTTTCCTTGTTTATTATAAAAAACGTATAAATAAATATGATTTGATTGATAATTGTATGATAGATGATGTTGGAAATGAATGACTAGTACCTCTACAGGTTACTGTGTGATGCTCGGGTGGATGTTGTAATTCATACCCATGGGTACCAGTTGAATAACAATAAGCTGAAGTGTTATTTCGGAACATTTCCCCAAATAAGCCAATAGTAAACCGCTTCTCCTAGCTTAAAGTAGAGCCTCTGTTTTGGACTCAACCACACCCGGAAGGAAATATCTGGCTGTAGCTATATTATAAACACACTCTTACATAAAAAATGTCCCACAGAGCAAGTGTCACTCTTAATGTCCACTACTGGAGACTCTGACATTTGATAAAGGAATCCACTAACACAGTAAACCTCTCACACCTTGTGCTAAATGCGAATAAAGCATCCATTTCAGATCCCGGTCCAACACATCTTTTGACAAGCTGTTGTGTGGTCAATAGAGGGTGATTTATTGACTCGTAAGCAGCAGGTTGAATGTGCGTGCGTTAACCTCAGTGGGTTGTTCCAGAGTTCTTTCCCATGATGCCCTGCTGTGCGATCAATATGACCGCAGACGCATGACATTTGATGTTTTTAGTGTGGGGGTGTCAGTGCCACAACAACCTAGATCAGCACTGTTCCATTATTCTTTTAAATGGGTTGCTTTAAATTCGGAGAAGACGTCTATGCAAATGTGTTAAAAAGCAGTGAGCACAATGAGCAGCTGTTGTTTCAAGGTCAGAGAGCGCTGAGGCTTCATTTACACGGCAATAGAAAATATTTTTTCTTCCTTTAACAAGTCTGCAGTGGGAGGATGTCTGGCTGGGATGTAATGATTTGTTATGTGAATGTCATTGTCTGATATAAAGGAACAGGCATTGTCTGATTGCTTAAAACATGTAGTCCAACGCTGGGTTTGTATTGGAAACACTCCTATACACAAAGATAGGGTTCTGTTACTATTTAACATATGTGTTCATATTAAACCACCGATGTAGTGAACCCCGCTGGGTGACTTGGAGTTAATGGATGGCTTCAGGCTGCGTGGAGCCTCTTCTTCATCGTGACTAATCCTGAAGACTAATCCAGTTGTAAACGATAGACCCGTCACTCTTTTCTTTACAATGTGTCTCACCCGGCCTATTTCTGTACAGTAACATTCACACGGCTGCTTGGAAGAGATATCAGAGGGGTTTTACTACTGATGTCATTAAGAGTCAAATGTATATCCGGCTTTATGTAGTGAGGTTTTTAAATTGTCATCTATATATATACGCCGGGATCCGGAGTCGTGGATGATCCTGTTGCTGTGGATGGATATCCTCGTGGATTCATCTTCTTATTACAGACACATGCATTTCCAAACATTTGGACTACCTATGTTGTAAATGTATTATCTTTTCAATTTACACACGGCATCTATTGCACGTCTGTCCGTCCTGGGAGAGGGATCCCTCCTCTGTTGCTCTCCCTGAGGGTTCTCCCATGTTCCCTTTAAACTGTGGGTTTTCTCTGGAAGTGTTTCCTTGTACGATGTGAGGGTCTAAGGACAGAGGGTCTAAGGACAGAGGGTCTAAGGACAGAGGGTGTAAGGACAGAGGGTCTAAGGACAGAGGGTGTCGTATTGTCATACTGATATTCTGTACAAACTGTGAAGTCCACTGAGACAGATGTAACATTTGTGATATTGGGCTATATAAATAAACATTGATTGATCTAATGTCAGTAATGGAGGATTAATGAGAAATGGAGGATTCTCCACTCTTCACTTTTGACCCTTTGCTTTCCTTCACTTCTGCCCATTGTCTTGTCTTACTTCAAACGTATTCACTTACATTGACTTCGACAGTACTTTCATTTGCCAGATCCCTCGACAGGAAACATAATGCTTGAATACCTGCTTGAAGCATTTTTATTTTCTAAATAGCACAAAGATAATGTGTAGAGGCAGTTGGAGATAATAAGTTTACAAGGCACAAGACTTTTAAGATAAACTATGCAGGCGTTTATAGCAGCAACAGGGTCAGAGTGAAGAACAGGATTCACACAAAGTAAAGATAAAATAGAACAACAATTAAAAAATAAAGTGATGTAACTGTTGAAACAAGATATCACAGTAACACGTTGGGCATTTGAATGGACACAACGGGCACCTGGTTTTAAACCTTGCATACATTACATTACATTACATTACATTTAGCTGACGCTTTTATCCAAAGCGACTTACAATAAGTACATTCGACCAGGAAGACACAACCTTGAAGAAAACAGAATCATAAAGTACATCAGGTTTCATAGAGCCAAACATTTCAAGTGCTACTCAGCTGGCTTTAGATAAGCCAGTCCTTTATTAGTATATAAGTGCTTTGTTAGTAATTCTATCGCTCGAAGTGGAGTCGAAAGAGATGAGTTTTCAGTCTGGAAGGTGTGTAAGCTTTCTGCCGTCCTGATGTCAATGGGGAGCTCATTCCACCATTTTGGAGCCAGGATAGCAAACCCACGTGTTTCTGCTGATGGGAACTTGGGTCCCCCTCGCAGCGAGGGTGCAGCGAGTCGTTTGGCTGATGCAGAGCGGAGTGCACGTGCTGGGGTGTACAGTTTAACCATGTCCTGGATGTAGGAAGGGCCAGATCCATTCGCAGCATGGTATGCAAGTAAGTACCATACATGATAAGACTTGCAATACCATGTATTAGCATATTAGCTTTTTAACTTTTTTAACCAGGCGTTAAAGGAAGAAACAGTCCAGTAAACATATGGCAACAACTCAAACTTATGCTCTGTCCCAATTTGCGTACTTCTTATCACATTTGCTATTTTGCTGCAGCTGCTCGACCAGCCACAAATACGGTTCCTCCAGAAAGCACAACGTGTACACATGTGTTTATATAGTATTTATTACTGTACTGTACCACTATGCTAGCGTCAAAAGAAGCCACGGTTATTGTATTGGTTTAGTGAAGCACTCTTCAATGATCTGCTATGATAACAGTGTTAGCTAGCAAGCTAACATTGCTGATCGCCGTGATTAGACGGGTGAAATTCTCACACGGCGCTCGTATTCACAGCCTAGGGTACAACGTGCAATGTAAGATAAAGTAAATGTCAGAGTTTAGACAGCACATAAGTCAGCTGAACCGGTGAAAACAGCCTGTCTGACTCCTTCGGCTCCTTACTTTTATAGTCGCTATCCCGGTGTTTAATCCATGACATGTTGCATTTCAATAGTGGGTTATGGACTGTTTATCTTCAGGGCAGTGGAACCAGTACCCGTTTACTCGTCAATGGGTGCGTTTCACTTCTATTATTTTCCATTTCCTCGCTCCTCGGTATCACCGGAAGTTGATTTGTCGGCGCCATCTCGAGTACCGTCCCAGTGGCCTTATTTGTGCCGGCGGACCGAGGAGCGATAACGGAGGAACTACCAGACCATCCAAATCCTCAGACACTCGCCCCGCCCCCTTACTGTGTATCGCTCACTGATTGGACGATGCAGCGCATGCACTGATCTGGCTGCTGTCAGACGATCAGCTGTGCGGAGTCATCACAAACGGGCGTGGCTTCACGTGACGCTCCGGAGGAAACGACGTCCCATTGCTCTTGAAACTAATTTCCCTGCTTCTCGTGGTTTCCTTGTGTCTCTCCTTGCTTCCCTGGTGGGAGGGACTAGTCGCAGGGAAACGACACAAGTGAGGGACGCAAGGAATCCATTTAACCAAAGTGAAACGCACCCCATGTGTTTCCAGACAACCAGCGAATGCAAACTAGCCGTATATGAACATAACATTATGACAGCTGTAATTTGGTGATAAATGTGATGCCAAATATAATCAAGCTCACTTCAGCGCTCTCTTCTCCGTCCTCAAAAACTCGATTACGGCCTTTGGAGGTTTTAAGGCCTTTATGACAGATGTTTGTTCCCAGACTGATTCAATAGAGGAATGAATTTAATAAGCAGCCCCCTCCCACCCATCCCTTAAACCCATGGAAACCCCACGTTAATGAAGGTTTATGTGACGTGTTACTGCCATAAGCTCGCTATAAGTCTCATTATGGAGGCTTTCACAGGCAGTTAGCAGCTCCTCAGTCAGGCTTCCATATCAGACACGAGAACAATCAGGTTAAATGGAAAATAAGATGGATGTTTTAATCACTTTTAACAGTTGAAAGACGCATACACCACTTACAAACAGTCATATATTATTTCTACATATTTATTTTTGCTACTTATAATAGTACAATATGCACATTTAAGTTAACTTTACTTAATTATTGTTATTATTTACTGCTACTAAGCCCAATTTCCCTCGGAGTAAATAACATTTTCTGAAGGTAAAAACATGAAAATAGATTAAAAAAGAAATATATATTTAATTTAATATCCATATTGTAATATTTATAACCTGTTTTTAATTGGCTGAGAGTCATCACTGGCCATCTTATTGTATTTTTGTGTAAAAGACGTGTGTTGTGTTTTGAAAAGGCCACCCAATCTCACAGTGCTGCATCGTATTGTAATAACAGTGTCTTCTCAGTGTATCTTATGTCATCACAGATCTATGTGAGAGTACGTTCACATGGCTTCCCGTTGTATATCATTGCTTGTATTATGGTGAAAAGCAATTTCATGGCATGTTGGTGAGGCTCCATTATGTCTGAAGATGAATGCTGGGTTTGTACGGAGGTTTGGCGAGGAGGCCGATGTTTCTATGAGAGGAACAGAGACGAGTAGTTCGACGTCCACTCATCGCCCATTTCAGTCCTCCTCAGTAGATTGCTACTTCAGCTTGTTGCTTTCCAGTGAAGTGGTACGCAACAACACACTCTTGAAAAATAACAGGATCTCGATCAAAATTATATATTTTTAAAGCAGGCCGAAGGTGTTATGAACCGAGACACAGGACGCAGGACCCAAAAGCAGGACTCGGAGACAAAACTAAATCGTACTTTCAAAAAATAGAAAGTAGTTAAACAGCCAAAGCTAAGTTGTACAGCAACACAAAAACTCACTTGGCAAAAGGTCTAAATCTCAAGGTAGGTATCAGGAGTCAAAAGGCCTAGGTGCTCACGACATGAAACATAACGAACTAACAAAGGAACAAAGAAACACCGGGGCTATATATAGGTGAGGGGGATGGGCACAGGTGAAAACAATCAGGGCGGGGCCAAGCAATCTCACGGGCGGGAAACACACAAAGGCAGGAAATGTGGGATCTGGAATGACAGGAAAGATTACTTTCAAAATAAAAACAGGAAGTGACAAGATCAAAACACAAAACTAGAGTAAACACTAAACCTAAAATATCTGCCGAGTCACAACATAAGGCAAACAAACCAAATGTTAGATGATATGCTAATCCACTGGTTATGTTATGACCAGACTGTGATACAAAATGCTTTCCTTTGGCTTCTATAACACCTCAAAGAGTTACATTACATTAATTACATTTAGTTTTAACACGCTCATAGTAGCTTAAAATACGATTTGCTCAGGGACTTGTTTGTTTATTACAGACAGACTTTGTAAAAGTTACATCATCTGGAGGAAACGTTGGTAAACATGTTGTAACATGACTGTAAGAATAACCTCAAGGTAAAAAACGATGAATTAAACTAATAAGAAGTGTGTGTTGTCAGTGGCAACACAGAAAACAACGTGCCAAAGAGTCGGGAATCGATCCATGCATACAAGTAGAAAATGTCCAACTTCAAAAAGTATTGTTTCGCCCAAAGGCTTGTGACTCTAATTAAAGTCAAGCGCCATGAAACTTATCAAATCCTCAACCTCAAACAGTGGGTGTTTCTCAATGTCGAGTAAAGCTGCTCCAGAGCCACTATTTCAAGCACACTACGTCATCGAGTGCCGCCGAAGGACTGTTCCAATGTCCAGCATACTTGGAATTCTACCGAGCCCGGCGTACTTCGTTTGGAGAAATTTCGAGGCTGCACATGTGTAGACTCCGCGGTCTTAAAATCCCCACAATGCTTTGCACACGGACCAATTTCCCCAAATCTGTTGCGGAGAATGTAAGGCGTGGCCTCTCATATGACGCACACCTGCACACTTGCTCGCTTGTTTCACTCTTCATTTTCCGAATGCCAGGAAGGATTCTTGCCTCGCTTCTGAAGCAAGTGGCTCGGAAGACCTGTGCTACCAAGCCAGCGTACTCGACATGTCGTAGAAGTTACTTGCTAGCTAGAGCAGAAGTGCAGAAAAACACTGAAGTACCCAAAACATTTAAAAATATGAATAGATGAATGAATAATAATAATAATAATAAGGTTGGAAAATAAAATGCGTAGAGTTGCCCTGGTTTGAAAGAGACAAATCTGAAAAGTGTTTTATTCTTTCATGACGTCGGTGAACTGTCCCTTTGTAAAGCACGCAACACAATCAGGCTCTAAGATGTTTTGAGAATGTAATCTTTTCACAAAACATTATTCTTTGTCCCTTTGCCTCATTCACTCCGTACACAGCACGAGATGCATGAATACACATCATAATTGAAAATAGAAAGTAACAAAATGTCCCAGTTTTTATGTTTTGAAACCCTGTTGACCCCCTTTTTCATGCACTATCTACAAGAAGGCACACACACACACACACTAATACACACACACACACACACACACACACACACACACACACACACACACACACACACACACACACTCTCACTATTACCTCTGGAATGGCAGTGGAATTGAATTAGCCCAGGGTGGCGTTAGCATGTGGGCTCGTGTGAACCTGTTAGCGGGTGCGAGAGCTTCTTTCTCACTCGGCCGGCTGTGATGTACTCGGGAGAAAGAGGCTGCTGTGGCTCTGCAGATGGAGCGGCGCCTCGCTGGTGAAAATGTATTCACTGGGTTATTTATTTTGGGGGTGGTGAGAGACAGAGATGGAAGGACGAAAAGTGAAAGATCAGAGAGGGACAGAGGCTGAGGAGGACTGGATCTGTGTGGCAGTGATACAAGAACACGTTCATGCCTTTGGGCGGGGGGGGGGGGGGGGTTCTCTGTCCTGTGATGTTTTAACATTGCACTGCTTTTCCACCTACATTTTGATACACTTGACATATTAAGTTTAAATTCTATTATAATCGTATTTACTACATTAATAGCTCCTAATTCTAGCCTACCTAATTCTGATTCTGCATACTCGAGTAAAGCGTTTAAAATTCCCTTTCTCCATTGTGTGATAAGCCCTAAGTGAGTAAACATTAAACAGTGTTTCATCACCTGCAGGCCATTGTGCATGCCTCTGCTTCCTGTCCGTGTGATTTCAGTGACTTCAGTGTCTCCTTTGAAAGCCCTTCAAGGAAGGAAACGTAGTATTCATTGGACCAAAGAGACTTTGCGGTTGTTCCCTTCATTTTTATATAGACTATTGTGTCTGACGCACTTGACAGACAGCCTTGAGAAGCCCTTCATCCAACTTACATCTTAGTGTGTTTTCTTTACTAAAATTACCCCAGAGTTTCAGGGCGGTCTTTAAGACAGGAAGTGCTCATGTTGCTCAGTGACAATGTTATCAGAAGGCAATCCAGGAAGTGTCACCCCCTCCATGTTGGGCAGTAAACAGTTCTGCGACTACGCTATCTCTCTGTTCCCATACCACCACGACCACACCGCACTTTGCTCATGTGCAGATCATCTAAGGGTTGCTTTGGGCAGTGGGCTGGGTGCGCCACAGATTTTGAGATGAGGCTTTTATTTCAGAACAGACTGCCTGGAGATAATCTCTGTTGTGAGTTTAAGGTATGATGTGGAAAAGGTTATATTAGGATGTATAGCAAACCAAAACACGTTTTCCAAGTCTGTATAATAGTAGGCTGGGATATCTCTGCAGCTCCATGAAACGTCATTTAAATATTATTTGAACACCTTTTTAGCCAATGTGCTATCTGCAATTTCAATATTGCACTAGCCTATATTTGATTTAATTATGCATCCCCTTTTTACGGTGAGGGTTAAACAATTAGGAAAACTCCTAATGTTGCAAGAATGAAGTCACAATTTTGCAAAAGAAATATCCGAATATGAGAAAAACATCTATTAATCATTTCAAATCAAAAGTATTTAATAATATAATTACTTTTTATTAATCCGATATATGCATGTGTTGGAAATACTCATTTTTTCTCATGAAATTAAACATTATTCTCGAAATCTCAAATGTTTCCATCACTGTTGACCTAATACCCGATTGTTATCTAGTTATCACTATCATTTATATGTGGCCAGTGAATGATATTTTATCAGGTTAAACACACCATATGGTAAAGGTTTTCTTTATTGAATCAATCAAACACTCAACCCAGGTTTCATAAATAATGAAACTAATTATTTACCTATTTTTCTTAAAACATGAATCTTAACTGAGCAGCCACTGGCGATGTAGCGATGATGGATTTATGTCGCAGTGTTTATTGAACTTCATTTATAGGCTCTCAGCAAAGTCAATGAGAGCCTCTTTAGCTTTGATGCTCATGACATATTCACACACACACACACACACACACACACACACACACACACACACACACACACACACACACGTGCCGTTACATGTGATGAATCGGATCATGCGCATGTGTTGGAAATGCTACTTTTTTCTCTTTTAAATTATAACCTAATTCTCAAAATCTCAAATGTTTCCATCACTGAGGACCTAATACTCAATTTGGTATGTTATCAGGTCAACCCTTAGATGCATAAGTGGGTCTTTTTTGACCCGTTGAGGTGGTTTTCTTGAAGTATCTTTGTAATTCCATATTTGTTATCATTTCATATTCCAGCTATTCCTCAAAAAACATGTTTTGGATATCATGCCATTCACATTTTAATGGAAATTGTAGTTTGTGTGTTACTACCCCAAGCTTCCATAAGTGGGTAGAAAATGACCCGCTTGCATTTCCTATGGGATCCTCTGGGAAAACGTTTTTTTTCAAAATGTAAAAAAAACCGTCTAAAACTATAAATAGTGAAAAATTAAATATAAAATACTTCTAGTGTGAACCAAAATACAATACTAAATATTATACAAGTGATTTTTCTTAACCAAAATGGCATAAAAACATATTATTCTAATACGGGTCCTTTTTGACCCATGGAAGAGTGTAGGGTCCAGGCACTCGGGCATCTAAGGCTTAAACAAACCATATTGTAAAGGTTTTTTAAATGTAATCAATCATACACTCAACCCAGCTTTCATAAATAATGTTACAACATTTACAAACATATATTTATTTTTGTTTAATAGGGAAATGTAAAAATAAACTCAACGAATCTTTACATGAATCCAACTGAGCAGCCACTGGCGATGTAGCGATGATGGATTTATGTCGCAGTTTTCCGTGCTGCACACACTGTGTTTATTGAACTTCATTTATAGGCTTTCAGCAAGTCAATGAGAGCCTCTTTAGCTTTCAATGCTCATTGACGACGACGTGCGGTGGGGCTGCATGTAAATAAAGCGGCGGCGTGTTTCAGACGGAGGAAAACTCCACGCATCGTTTCCCCGTCAAACGCTCTGGAGAGCAATCAGCGCTGATACACCCGTCACAGTGATGGATCTATCAGCCACTGGCTCGGCTCCCAGAAGCCCCTTGGCTTTGTGGTTGGGCCATATTGTCAGCGCAGTTTGAGACCTAGCTCCAGGAATACTAATCCTCCGCTCCAACCACCTACTGACAACTTTAATTACCACCTCAAGGCTCAAAGGGAGGGCTTTCAGAAGCTCCTTCATACCAGGGACTTATCAGAATCAGAGACAGGTTTATTACCAGGTTTACACGTACGAGGAATTGGACTTGGTGTCGTGGTGCATACAAACAAGAATTAAAGACACAGGTAGAGAAAAATATATTAAAAAATATATGAAATAGAGGAATAGAGCTGTAATACAATGCCTTCAAGCCTTGGATTCAGAACGTGTTTTGTATGTTGTGGCCTTCATAGAGTGAGAAGAGATTCATTAAGATTTAGTGGATTTTTCGTTGGCTTAGGTTTAGTTATTGACAGTTGCATCGTTTTTGTAGACGTCCTTGGTAATTACAGTCTACAGAAGCAAACGAGAACACTTTGTCAAGACCGGGTCACCACTGTATTTGAAGGGGCACAAACATGATGAAGCATGCTTAGTTAATCATGATTACAACACTTGGAATTGCTTGGTCAGTTTGTTGGGCTCTCACTGTAACGGCAGATCTCTATGAAGGAGACATGAACTAACTCAGAGGCCATGATGATTGAGATACCTTAGTTCCTGCATTAAGGTATTGTTGTCATGACAATGTACCCTTACTATAAAGTGTTACCTTTTATTTTATAATAGGACGTTTGGAATGAGGTAGATAACATGAAATTGTTTTGCAATGATTAGGAATATATTTAAAAATAGACACCAGTTTGAGAAATGATTTTGCAAATGTTGTTTTAATTTAGTATATGGTGCATATGGAAAGACAATCCAATATATTCTTCTTGAGGTAATATAAGATGCATTTAAGTGACTTAAATTCTGGCTCATTTGCATTTAGTTCTGGATGAAATCGTTTGATATTCTTTACTTATTTATTTTTACTGTTTGAACATGTAGTGTTACCACTTCCTGTTTGATATTGGGTGAAAAAGCACACTGCACATATAGAGAAGCTATTTTTGTTGTCTTTTATCAATTGGCTGACAGTTGGACTTTTACCTAAGACGTGTGTGTACTACGATATGACAAAAACAATGACACTATAATTTGAAGAAGCTGTCAAACACAGTTCTTGTTTGTTTGGTAAGTGTAGCTCCAAAAAAACTCTGTTACTGAAAGTATCCCTTTGTCAGAATGAGGTCCCAGAGCTTGTAATAAAATAATTCAGGAAACATTTCTCCGTCTGACGCCTCAGTTCCTAAATGATCCTCCTACCTTTTGGGCTGAATAGACATGTTTCCTTCACGTGAAGCGCTAAGTAGCCTCGTCTCCTCCTCAGACCTTGATAAGGGAGCTCTTTGATCGCCGGTCCAGACTGCTTCCTGTCACGAGAAGGCAAACACAGGAAGTGGTGGATTTGGGGCTTTCTTACACCGTGGTAACAATAAGTGCAGAGTAAATCAGTGCTTAGCGACAAGCAGCCCCTCAAAGGTCCATGGGAAACTTCCAAATCTGTAAGAGGCAACAATGAAGTATAATTACTGATATGGAAAATGCAAAAAAGACCCTAAAATATATCAAATTACGTATGTTATTACTCAAGGAAGCCCCTGTGATCAGCTGATATTAAATACCAATAATCCCCTGGCACAAACAGGGCGCTGTGTTGCTCATTTTCAGGTTCATATTTGAACACAGGGATGTTAGCCTTTGCAGACCTTTAACATGCACACATACATATAACACACTAAAGGAAAGGGACAACTTCTTTACCACCACATTTACACACATTTAAGATAGTGGAATAGCTGCAGCAGCATTTTCCAAATCATGCAACATCTGCTTTGACATCTCCACCATCTCTTCGTCTTGACCTCCTCTCCTGCAGAAGGTGACAATAAGCCTTAATGATGGTTATTACAGCATATGATAGCATCAGCTTTAATGTATACATCTCCCGTTTAACTATAGTAAGTATTGTAACAGCTGCGGCTTAATACCCGCTCATTAATAGCTCAACTGATGTCCCTGTGTAATCTGGAGACACATCTGCTGTATGTGTACACTATATTCATTTAACATCTGTTTACTTCCCCTGTTGATGTTTTTCAATTCAAAATGACAGCTAGAGCGCTCAGCACAGATCCTTTATCATTTGAAGCTTACCTTTAATGATGTGTAATAGTATATACGTTTGCACTATTGCAATAAGTAAAACACAAAAGATACATACATTTATGTACAGTATTTGGCTCGATCTAATTTAATAAATGTGTAAATAGATTATTGGAGGTTTTTGAAAACAATGAAAGTCTTCTTTACCATCGGTTCCATCATGTGGTATCGAGCACGAGATTTGGCAGTGAGATTGATTTAAGCTTGGCAGCCTGTATGTAATATATATTGTGTGTATGCCAACCCTTCTTAAGTACTTATATACTGTATGTGTATATAGATGTTTGGGTAAAGGCAAATAGGAATAAAAAGCATTTACATTTCTTGTATTCATGGGAAATGTTGATATATTTCAATACTCTAAAAGCATTGTTTAACCTTTTTAAGTACCGTGAACTTTTAAAGTACCGTGAACTGTAACTCTTAACCGCTGCCCGTGTGGGTGTCATCCATTTATCTACATAAGACCAAGACGATGACCTGACGATGTAACCTTTTCATATTTTCCCCAAATACCAGGCTTTGCACTGTCAACAGATTGTGCAGAACAGCTTCATTATGAGGGCAAGTGGATGCTAAAGGTCCCTTGATCTCTGAGTCAAATCTGGGTCATGGACATAAAGCGACTCCCTGCTCAGTAAATGGATCATATTCACTAAGAATAAGTGTATAGGGAGTGCTTGGAGTTTGTATAACGGTGAACAATCTATTTCACAGGATGGAATAAAGCCAGGGAACAAGCAGGGTTGTTTTAAGACACTTTCTAACCTTAACACATTCTTTACCATATAGGATTTAGAGCATATGAATCTTTAAAGGGGCCTTTATAAGCTTATTGTGGTTGTATTGTGTGCCTCTACTGTGACATGTCTCCATGCTTCAATGTCCCAAAAGGAAAGGGAAACACAAAAGGGCCTCTTTAAGTAGATATTTTGCATTCGCAGGGTCTCATATAAATAGTTTTGGTAACACTTTATGTTAAGGTACACATGTTCACCATCAACTGGTTGTTAATTAACATGCCTATTAGCAGTATATTGGCTCTTTAGTAGTCATTATAAAACACTTATTAATGCCTTATTCTACATGATATTCTACAAGTAATAAGCCATGAGTTGAGAGTTCTTCCTCAATAACCCTCTAATTAGTGCTGATTTACTGCGAGTAAGGAAGTTGTTGTACACGAGTTCTGGTCTTAATATGCGCTGCTCAATATGGGCCTAATCAGGCAGTAGAACCACAAGAATAGTATTCTCCCATAATAACACTTAACAAATATGATCTATTCTTATGTAACAAGGCATGAAACTATAAGTGTTATTTGTGTCAAAATAACTCAAAATGAGGTATTTATATCTAAGAACATGTTCCCTGTTTTAAAGTGAAGTCTTGTTCATAACAAACAAACTAGTAGTTTGACTCTAATATGCATGTTGATATTTATCTTCTTTACCTGCTTGTAAAGCACCAGGTTAGTTATATAAATAACATGTATTCTTATTGTGTTAAAGGTCCCATGTCATGCTGTTCCGGTTATCACCCGTCCCCTTGTGTTATGAAGGTTGTTCTGCATGTAAACGGTCTGCAGAGTCACAAACCCTCAAAGTACACCATGTAGCGAGTAAAGCTCTAACACAGAGAAGACCTGTCTGTGCTGCCCCAGAACGCCTCGTTGGAGACTTCTCTTTTTCCATTGTTTGCTTCCTGGGTTCTGTGACGTGTGAACACCCAGATCAACAACAAATGACTGGAGCACCTCACACACCAGGATCCCTTGGCCAACTAACAGGGAGTCCCATTGACTTGCATAGAACTCCCTGGTTGGTAACAGACGAGTTGGGATGGCAGAGAAATGCTCTCCGCAGACCCGTTCTCACAGCGTTGGAAACCTTTTTCTTTCTCAATATCAAGCCACACTTATTGTTTTTACTTCGGCTGTGAGTGTGTGTGCTCAGGATGAGTTTCGCTTGTTCTCGCTGTATCGCCGACCCGGAAACCTGTCTGCTCCTCGCAGCAACGAGCCTCGCAACGTCCCGACCAATCAGAGCACAGTGGGCTCATAGGGAGGAGGGGGGGGGCAGGAGCTCCAACAAGCCGTGTAGGACAGAGAGTGAATACACAGACTATACAGAGATGCTGTGAGAAACCAATGTGAGTTTGGAACATTGAACAATGTAAATCTATTCTAGTAGACCTCAACAATGGAAATATGATCAGTAGAAATGGCCATGACATGGGACCTTTAATTAACAACTCATTGATGTTGAATAAGTGTACCTTAATATAAAGTGTTACCATAGTTTTGTATCACAGAACTTTGCATAGCAGTAACCAAAGAAAATGAAAAGATGAGGACCTCATCTGTAAATGAACCGTTGTAAATCTCAGATTAAGATCAAATCTCTTTAACACACTAGGGTGCATTGAAGAAACCTCGCCTCAGAGTCACTCTCCTCTGCCTCCCTTGTGACTTAAATGTTTTAAAAGGAGTCTTGTTTGTGAACACATAAATAACCCCTTTACTTACTTGTGCCAGAGCTGACAGGCGACTAATGACTCAAGACAAGTGTTTCTTGCAAACAGCTTCATGAATTAGTCATAGCCTTCTTTTGACCGATGCGCTGATCCAATCTGAGCGAGCCTCCGTTCCTCCTGAGGACCACAGAGGTCACGCAAGGTGAGAGGTTGCACTAAAGACGTCTTGCAGTGAAGAGCTGCAGATGTGTTGTTGATGTTAGCAATCAGCTGATCATGTGCCCTAATATACAATTTCATGCATTTGAATTGTAGATCTTGTATTTGCTCGATACGTCACTAAATGAAGGTCTTTGTACTTATACATTTAGCAAAGATTAGAAAACGTTGACAACAACAATGGTTTTCCACAAACATGCATCAGTTTAATTTCTAGCTTTTGGATGTATCGCACATGATCCTCAAATAACAGCAACGTTGAATGGTCCTAAATTGTAGTGTAGAAAGGAAGTAACTCTTGATAGGGTGGGATAAAATGTTTCTCATTAAAGACGTCTTGCAGTAAAGAGCTGCAGATTTGTTGTTGATGTTGGCAATCTGCTGATTACAGATGTGCCTTAATATACACGTTGGTCCACTTGAATGAAGACACACTGTAGATCCTGTATTTGCTCGATACGTCACTAAATGAAGGTCTTTGTACTTATACATGTAGCTAATAGTGACGCCACAATCACAATGGTTTTACCTTCAAGTTGTCCCCTAGTGGTCCGTGGGTATATTGGTAACATTTCACATTTGAAATAAATGAATAAATGTAAGTTTTCCGCACTCTCGCGGGAATATCTCCGCAATGGAGCGAGCTTAAGTTTCACTTTCGATTGCATAATATAGCCAAGTGCAACACCTTTGTCACACATGTAGCCGCCTGTTTGTACCATTTTCAAGCGACTTGTAATATGTTCTAGAAAAACTATGTGCATCAGTTCCTCCATCAAAACTTTGAATGTATAGCTTTTGGATTTATCTCACATGATCCTCACATAACAGCAAAGTGAAATGTGTGTAGAAAATAAGTCATGTACAAACTATAGATAGTGTGGGATACAAGGACTCATTTTCGATGTGCACATGCCTGCAGGATGCCTTACCTGCAGGCATGTGTACAGATAGAGCTCAAGGGACACTTGTACAGCTGCCCCTTGGCACTGCTATTAGAGAAGTGTCCTTTTTCCATGTGCATTCTCCTTTACCTCACATCTGAATGGCTAAGGCACCTCTGTGTTGAAAGCCCTGTGGCGTTAACCCTTTATGACCTGGGTTACATGCCTGCAAACACAGATGTATGGACCCTTAGTAGTGTCTGAAGCAACATTAATCATGGCTTTGTTTTAAATAAATACGTTTTAATCGCCTTTTAACACGGTCACAAAAAGTAGTCGTACCAGGCATGTATTTATTTAATTATAAACAGAAATCGCCAGCATGCCCTTTTATAGATTTGGACCGCCTGCCCCCAAATCCTCTGCTTACCTGAACTTCATCTGTAAATGTAATTCAAAACTAAAATGGTCCAACATCAAGTATTGCGTCGCTGACCACAAGTCTTGCAATTTGCTTTCATTTAAAGGAATCAATCTTATAAATAAGGTTTATAAATATATATTTATTTATGGTTGGCATTCATTAATAGATTAACTTAATAGCTTTCTTTATAAATATGAGAGGTTTTCTACATATTTAAAGTCAATTACTAAAACAATATGCAATGCTAATGGAAAAACACACTCAGTAATTCATTACCCGCTTGTGTTTTATGATGCCTGCAATAATGACTGCACATTATAATGTTACCAAAGGGCCTTAATGAACAGAACCGAGTGTAAAGGGGTCCACAGAGCACAACATGGAGTGTAATTACTGTGTCCTACAATGAAAAATGATTCTCATGAAGACGAAAGTGACAAATTGGGTCATGTTTTTTGCCACTCCCGGCCAAATGTTATTTCAAATCAATGAGGTTATTCCCCCCGTGTCTGTAAATTAATAATCAGGACCTTTATTGTTGATTTCTACAGAGAAGTAGTGATTTAAAATGTACTGTGTCGTGATGGTTACACACGTGCTACATCAGAGACAGTACTGTAAATAAGAAATGCCTTTAGCCTCCAGTATGTCACCTATTTGTTTGCACTTTAGACTACGGCTTCAAAGCCACACGTTGTGTTGCATGTTTCCTGTTTCAGCTTGTTTCTTTTAGAACTACAAGTGACACTTAGCCTGAAGAAGATATTTTTAGGCTGCTAAAGTTCTAAGACAAAAACAGGGACAGTCAATCAAATGATAACCTCACCTTAAAATACACTCTGCTTATCTATTTTACTCTCGATGGGACCATCAAGCTTTATTGGAGAAAGCTAGTACACTGAACACGTCAGGAAATCATTTTATACTTTAAGTGAGAAGAAGGTTCATTTTCTCATATAACCACTTTTCAGACCCAGATGTTTCAGCTTTTATTGCACCGTGTTGCTAGTATGTCGCATGTAGCAAGGAGTTAGCAGTTAGCATTATCAAAGTAGGTCCACCTACAGAAACACAAATAAACAATTAAAGCACAATGAATCCACTTGTGTGTATAGTGTGTAACTAACGACCCTTCGTAGTGCAAACATCTGGATAATTAGGAAGGACTTTAGCCTCTTTCAGCGCATTATGTGTTTGGCTTTTTTCGGCAAATGTATTTTGATGTTAAGACTCACCAATAGTTGCTCCATCGAGCAGTGGAAGTTAGCTTTCTTTGGCAAATAGGTTGGACTTAATAAATCAATTTGACCTGCAGAGCATCAAATGAACGATAAACGGCTGGTGGAGACCAAAGCAGAGCGATAAGGAAAGTGAATATTATAAAGTACAGTACAGTAGGATGGGTTTATTGTATCTCATTTTAGAGATCCTCCTCCCCTGCTGGCCTTTAGAAAATAGATTCATGTTCCAGCCAACACAATTTGATAAGCGATGTCTGGGAGGAGTAGAGCAGAAAGTCCTTCTTTCAGACCGTAGCACTTTCGAGGTCACACAAACAATAGTCCATCGTCCAGACTCTCTGAGGTTAATTTATTCATAAGTAAAAGCCATCAGCCATGTCATGTCTTGACTGCGAAGTGGGTAAGATGGTGGCACATTTATCAGAGTTTGTGTGATACTTAACTGAGCAGTCGTGTAATAATGAATTCCCACCTCCAGGATGGGTCATATGGGACGTAGGACTGCGGAGGTTGAGAGCATCACGACCCGCTGTGCCCGCGAAGTCACAGAAGAGCCACAATCTGTGGGACAGATGGGAGGGATGGGAGGGAGTCATCTGCTCTCACCGTGGAGAGAAGGGCAACCTTTGTGTAATTGGACTGAAGCTCTCTGAGGGTTAGCTGCTGAGCTCACTCTGAAACCTGTAGCTGAGAACCAACGATACTGTGTTTCCCTGATCTTTACCCTGCTGTAAATGATTTATTATTTATCTATCCATCTATCTATCAATCTATCCATCTATCAATCTATCCATATATCCATCTATCCATCTATCCATCTATCCATCTATCCATCTATCCATCTATCCATCTATCTATCCATCCATCTATCCATCTACCTACCTACCGGCTGTTTGTTAAACTGAACAATGGTTCCTCTGTTTTTATTCTTCTACTCATCCTTAAAAAACATTTTACTTGTGCATATATATATATTTAAATAACTATATTGTGTATTAAGTGAGCAGTGGCAAGCCGTGACTTTTATACCTAGGCCCTCTGACCCCCCTTCCCTGATGAAGCACTTGCGGGTCATTCAGCTGATCCTTTGCCACTCCAGTTTATCATTGTAACTCAATCTTGAAAATGACTCGGTTAATAATTTGGCAACGATGTCATCACTATCACTGAATTGAGCCATCATGAACGAACTTATGCTAATCATAAATCTATCGATCATAAATCTATCGATTAGATTTATGATTCGAAAATAATAAAAGTAGGGTAGAGATGTGGATATTATCCGGCTGAACAAAACGTGCATTTATCTAACACAGGGGTGGGGAACGTCCGGCCTCCGGGCCGTATACGGCCCGCGAGACAATTTGGTACGGCCCTCGAGGGAATTTATAAACACACGCAAAAAAGAAAAAAATGTAAGAAATCTAGACCGCAAAAAAATTAAACAAGCGAGTGCCTGTTTTTCCTGGCCAAGGTCAGGGTCCTTGAACACAACACGAGCCTAACGTGTCATCACGTGGTATATGTCTCGACTGACAGGGGTGCAGTTCTGACGGAGAGCACCAGAACGCCACTCCAGCACTTCCAGAAATTGCAGAACCCATAAGGAGCCGTACACATGCCACAGTTTCTGCGTGTCTTTAGTTGAAAGCTCTGCTCATCTGTCAGACTGACCATACAGTCAATCACTTTGTTGTTATTAGCATCTGGTTAGCTAGCTATGCTAACGAATATAAGAAGCTTTTTCTACAACCAGTGAGGTAAAGGCAAATCTTTATATGATCATTATAGTTATAAAAAAATAAGAGAATAAAGTAAACAGGTATAAAATACTATATGACAGTAAAAAAAAGTTGTTAATAAAGAAAAATACAGTTTGAAAGGAGAGTGATTTGTCCAATATTCATAAAGAAAAATAAATCTGCTTCCAGTTCTGTTTCATCTGGGTGTTGAGAGATGT
>CADEHL010001390.1:949825-1014825 GCA_902827135.1 Harpagifer antarcticus
ATGACAAGAGTAGTGGGGTGACACTACATTTTCAGAGTGACATCTGAAGTAGGATGACATTTGCAGAGAAGAAGCCCCAAAGACTCAAAGTCCCTGAGAAGAGGCCTCTGTCTGTTGTATAGGAGGAGCTGGTTTCCACTTCAGTTCCTCTCCAGGTACACAGCATCCTTCGGCTGGGAAATGTTGCACAGATGGACGATAGCATCCATGTTTGATTTCGGTTTTCCTTTTTTATCACTGCCGACTTTTATTCCATATTTTATTCATTTTTATTCCATTTCTATGTAAATACTGTTATATTTTACTATATTTTGTATTATTTTTTATATTTTTCTAGTTCTCTATCTGTGTTTTACATGTAAATTATAGTCTCCGTCCAAAGAAAACCCATTACTTATAGTGAAAACCACCCTTGAATGATGGGATCGGAGACTAAAAGCTTTAGGAATCCAAACTATAACATATAATAAGTACCCTGTATCAAGATTGATGCAAAACAAGAGAAGTTTGAGCTTTTTAGAGAGATTTAGATGGCGATGTTGATGATTGACACCACTAGAATCTGTGGAATCTCAGCTTTCATCTGATATCTTGTTTGTGCAGAACCGATGACGTATACAATATTTCTACCGTGAGTTCTGTGCTAAGTGCGTTAGCATTTTTTCGCTTAGAGCTAATTCGGAGGCTTGGTAATACCCTTGTGTTTTGTTTAGCTAACAATTGTTAATATTGTCTGATAGCTGAGTTTCTTCCCGTTAAGTGGGTATGACACATTAATAAGTTGTTAAATGTCAAGAAGCCCTGAGACTCAGTTTCGTGCAATATTGTTGTGCAAATATGCCAGTAAGGGCATGGGGACTTAGGTTAAAGTATGCACCACGACATCATGTCAAATTCCTCGTACGTGTCAACCTACCGTTTCTGATTCAATTTAAGAACAAACTTACATTTATTGCACATTATCCAGAAGAGACCATAATGTTTCTTCCATTGTTTTATTTAACTGAGAAATGTGTAAACCTAGCATCATAGCTACGTACCTGCAGGTGTGCAAAAGAGAGTATTTGTTATGATTGAAGCCAAAGCACATGATAAAGCTTTCTAAATAAATCCAGGGTGTATTACTTGGCTGGGCAATGTTGCACAGATGGACGATAGTAGGCTATCCATGTTTCCTGTAGAGGATTATAATCAAAATGTCATACATTCAATTTAAGAACAAACTGACATGTATTGCACATTATCCAGAAGAGATAAGATAAGATAGTACTCTATTTACCCAACCTTTGGAAATGTTTGTGTTGCAGCAGCATAAAAGACATGGCATTGTACAATACACATTTAAAAAGACTAGAAATAAACAAGAAAGTAGAACATATATATATTAGGGCTGTACCCGAATATTCGACTATTCGAATATTCGTTCGTTGGCCAACTATTCGGGTTTCAATTTCATTATTCGGATATTCGTTTTTTTATTTTTTTTCCAAAAAAAATGTTTTTCCCCTAAATGTATGCTATCAATAAAGGCGAATTTCCATATTCTTATACTATATTTATACTTTTGAATTGCACTGTTAAAATGCGGAAATATATACAATCTCAGCCTGTGCTCCTGACATCGCGTTCACTCACAGTCACGAACGCAAACGGCACGCTTCTCCTTGCTTCACCTCGCTTCACACACCTGAACACAAAATGCCGAAGACTCCAGCTGTGTGGGACCATTTTAAATTGGACGACGGTAAGAAGAAGGCAGTGTGCTAAATATGCGACAAGAAACTGGCCGGTGGCACAACAACTCTGAAAAGTCACCGGATGCTGTAAGTAGTAGCCTAGCTTAGCTTAGCTGTTGGCAAGTTGCCATGATGAAGCTGCGTTATCCGCCGTTTAAACAGTAACGTTACACATGATAAAATCGTGCTCTTACTATCCTTGGAAAATAGTTGCAAGCAAGCAACCGAATTGTTTTTTTATATTAGTTTTTCAATTTTATCCGAATAGTGAAAATAATAGGAGCGATGTGGGAACATCTGGGGCTAAGGCAATTATTGGCATACAGTTCGTTCATTTATTTTTCGTTCTTCATTTATTTAAATACCGTTTACTGTTTACGCCTATATCCCCGGCGCTGCACTGCGGCTGGGTTAAATGCAGAGGACACATTTAGTTTTAATGTATGCGAGTACTGAGACAATAAATAAATATAAATCGTAATAGTATGCTCTTTCTGCGCTTCTGCTTAACAGTGTGTTGTCAGGTGTCTCGGAGCGTGTTATGAAAAAAAATCTCCGCACCGAATATTCGAATATTCGCTGCTGATTACTACCGAATATCCGGAGCCCGAGAAATGGTATTCGGGACAGCCCTAATATATATATATATATATATATATATATATATATATATATATATATATATATATATATATATATGTTGAATTTACAAATCAAGAAGAGACCAATGATAACACAATGTTTCTTCCATTGTTTTATTTAACTGAGACATGAGTAAACCTAGCATCATAGCTACGTACCTGCAGGTGTGCAAAAGAGAGTCCTTTGTTATGATTGAAGCCAAAGCATATGATAAAGCTTCCAAAATACATCCAGGGTGTATTACTTGGCTGGGCGATGTTGCACAGATGGAGAACAGGTATCCATGTTTGCTGTGAAAGATTCTATAATTATCAAAATGTCGTGCATTCAAGAAAACATGAATTGCACAGTATCTAAAAGTCAGCAAGGAGTACACCATGTAGTCATTTTTAAAAGAAAGGAGTCATGTTAAAATACCCAGCTACATATCTATCAACAGGTAGAACATTACTTGCTTTATTAGAAGACAGAGCATTTTACGATTATTTTATTGTTGTGTTTCCATAGCTTTTGGGTTATAACGCTCACTCGATACAAGACAACACATGATCTTCAAAGCATGCATTTCAGGTAAGGCGATGAAAAACGGTAAACTAGCACGTGTCAGTTTTATCAAGAGAGAAAGATCCTCTTGATAAAATTGGCTTTGAAGAGGCTACACTTCTTGAGGGAGTTTTCAAAGATGTGTATGGCAGGAATACGATTCTACTGAGCAAATGATGCCCCCCCCCCCCTCTGCCTTAAAATGTAGACATGAAATCCGACTTAAGTCAAAAATACTTAAAGTTCATCACTTAAAGGTGGGGTAGGTAATTCACTTTAGAAACACGTGTTGTTATATTCCATGGAATGCTCTAAACATCCCGATAGCAATGAATATCTGAAATGCTTTGACAAAGAATCCATCCAAAATGTCATCTGTGGAAGCCGCTGTAAAAAGCACGACCAATCATCTGAGCCGGCTAAAGTAACTGGATGGCCTACCTGCCTGTCAGCCTTCCATCTGGCCACAAACTTATCTCGTGCCCTCATTGGTCATGTGCGCGTTCGTGTGTGTTGGAGGAGGGGCTCTGTGAGGAAGTGCAGATTATTTCCGGTTGTGTATTTTCAAATTCTAGCGCACTCGAGCTGGTTTCTCCAAAATGACCTACCTTTAAGAGAAGAGGTTTGTGAGAAGAGTCATGTTATGCTTGATTACATTTGACATTAACATCGCCCCATGGTCTATAAACTAAAAATACTCACTTCTTTACGTAGCACTTAGAAGAGTTTGGCTTATTTGAGGCCAATCCAGTAGCACCTTCAAAGGCTTATTAAAAGCTAGTGTACTTGCAAGATTCTTGTTTGTTTCTCAATATATGTTTTGGGCAACCAGTGCCTTTATTGAACTGAGGGCAGCCCTGGGATTCTTGCTTTTTAGGTTTTCCTCATGGTTGAATGCACTTAGTGAAAGAGTCAGTTAAATGTAATGCAATGTACACGAATATACCAATCTGGAAATGCAAGCATAAGGTCATGACACTTTTAATTTCATGCATTTTCAAATCCTCCAAAAGGTACATCTTTCTCAGATTTCTCTCAAATATGCCTTTATGTTGTGTTACTTCTTCTTCCATTGTATTAACATGTATATAGACTTATTGCACTAGTTTTTATTTTGTATTTTATTATATATGTTGGATTGTTGGAGGAGCTCAGGTCATTGCCATTTTTACGCTTGTAATCCAGTCCTGGAAAACACACTTTATATGTGGTTGAAATCTCATTCGAATGGTCCATTTGTACTTCAAATATACGTCTACATCTTCATTAAAAGTCTACCATGGAATCGTACACTTTTTCAATAGAGACTGAAACAATGACCTTATAATAGTGAAAGGTATGGAAACACACACACAACAACACCGTTCATAAAGAAAGGTCACACACTTTTGTCTTCTCCCTTCTGAGTGTCCTTTACTCAGAAACCTTTATCCAGCATATTTCCTGTCAGAAGCCTTGACATTTCGTCCTATATCAAAACTGAATATATTCTCAGCGATCTATCTTTCTCTTAAATCATAACCCAAGTTATTTAAGGTCACGTCAAGAGCACCACGCACTGCAGAAACTTTGTGAAACAGAGACATTAAAAGTCCGACAAAAACCCCGGGCCTCGCATGACATTTCGCTCAAACTCATCGTGAAATGTGACTAAAATGCATGAAATCTTTGCAGAGGCCTATCTCTCACAGAGGACATGTCTATTGGGGGGGGGGGGGGGGGGGGGGAGGGGGAGACACCCTGAGAGACGCAGAATCAAGGAAGGGAACATTTCTCTGCCACATGGGGGACTTAATCAGGACAGAGACTGTGATCCATCTCCAGAGGATGGAGGATGGAGGATGGCGAGGTTTGAACCTTTGATGTCTCCGCCAATGGACTCGCCGTGTGTTTTCCTCTGAGATAAATTACCTAATAAGCATGTAATGACATTGGTCTGAGCGGGAGAAGGGACAGATGTTTCTTATAATTTCTTATTTGCTCTAGTTACACGATGGAGATTCATTGGTGAAACGTGGAGTAGAATTTCCTTTAGGGTCGAGGGTCATCATCAGTTTACTTGAGCAGCTAAATTGAATTTGAAACGGTGAGGATTGTTCCTGAAATTCATGGCGATTACAGTTTAGATGCATCTGTAACAGTGTGTCCCCGACCCCTTATTACCTTTTTAAAAGAAGTATTTAAACATATTTAACTTGTGTAAAAGTCCATGAATGGTTTCCAAATGGTTTTATGAATGACGATACTTTAAAACCTCCAGACCAAAATGCTGTAGAAAGAAAAGAATGGACAAATAAAATACACAAATCATTTATCATCAAGTAAAAATAAGTGCATAAAGTAAAACAGAGTTACTTTGATATATACTAGAATCACGATCACATGGTTATTGGATGATTAAGCAATAACTTACGTTGTTCGGCCTGACACGAAGCCACAGCTTTGTCCTTCTTCTTCTTTCGTGTAACGTTAGAGGTCCAGGTGTCGTGTAGCCCGCATCTCTGGTCCTAGGTCGAAGAGGCTGGCTTCCGAGGGTGGTCTATATAGATGGTGATTATATGGACAGCGGTCTGCTCAGGGTCACCGCACTCGCATGCCGCACTGTCCGCCAGGCCCCACGTCTTCATCGATGTTTTGTCCTGACACCAGTCTTCAAAGCACTTAACTGCCCATGTTGTTTGCTTCACGGTGTTCTGCTCGTTTAGTTTTTTTCTCCAGTTGGTCTACCTGCTCTTCACGTAGCTCTGCATGTCGTCGTTTATGTGCTTTTTTTCTGGAGATAGGCACTGCTCAATCCACTCCTCCATAGTGAGGCCACCCCGGAGGTCCAAGTTAACCTTAAATGTTTAAACTTTGTTAGTTAGTTATTTTCGTAACGGACATAATGTAACGGTTGTAACGGTTGTAGCTGTTTCTCAGACGCGGAGGGATACTGACTTGTGAAAAGTAACTATATCTACCCGTGATATACGCTCATTATATCACGGCTAAGAACCAATCAGATTGCTTGATTTGCCTTTACCATGCTTTACCTTCTGTCTTTTTGTTCAGCCTTTCACTCTTTGTCCCTCTCTTTTACTCCCTCCTCCACTGTATCTCTCTTTCACTTCCACTCACTCGCTCTCTTTCTTCCTCTCTATGTTGACAGTAAATCCATTTCAAGGTCCTTCAGTCATAAAACACCAGTGGCTGTCATGTCGGATGCACACAGCCAGAGTAGAAGATGCATACAAATACAATGATGTGCACACAGCCATATGAGTGGACTTGCACGCTGTTGACACACAGATCAATGTGCAGAGACAAAGACATGTGTAATACAGAAACAACTGCCTTGTTTTGTCAAGATGTACATCAGCATGCCCACATCATACATATAAATGTGTTACACAGACAAAAGAACCTCCCAAAAATGGTATGCAGCAATCATGATCTTTAGTATTGATTGGTTAGTCATATGTTTTACAAGCTGGTCGTTTGCTTGAGCCACAAACCTGAAACAGCTGTACAGAGCCATCAAGGGGTTTGACAGTTTCACACCACTGCACCACCCTTGAACACAATTTCTTAAGTTTTGACCATTTTAAGTCTTTTAAAAGTATGTGTTTTATTTATAAATGTTTACATGGACTGTCCCCCCCCCCCTTAGGGGAATTCATCCACAGAAAACACACTGGACGCTGCACTAGGTCAGAAACCAGAGGAGACTGTGAGGTCCACCGCAGACGGACCACTTTTGGACAAAATGTCCTCTCCGTTAAAGGCAGCTCGTTCTGGAACAGCCTCCCAACTGAGATAGATTAGATTAGATTAGATGACTTTATTGTCATTACAAAATGCAAGCACAGTGTAACGAAATTAAGGAGGGTCTAACCAGAGTGCAAAACAGTTATATACACAATTATCAGTAGTATGATACGGGATTGTCCCACTCTCAATAGTTTAAAGGTCAACTCAAAGAATGGTTGAGAAACAAACAGACGTGCGATCACCGCTAAATGCACTTGAACACAGGGGCATCTCCTCGTGCACTTTAGGTAGCTCTTGTATCTCCTCTTGCACCTTAGGTAGCTCTTGTATCTCCTCTTGCACTTTAGGTAGCTCTTGTATCTCCTCTTGCACTTTAGGTAGCTCTTGTATCTCCTCTTGCACTTTAGGTAGCTCTTGTATCTCCTCTTGCACTTTAGGTAGCTCTTGTATCTCCTCTTGCACTTTAGGATGCTCTTGTATCTTCTCTTGCACCTTAGGTAGCTCTTGTATCTCCTCTTGCACTTTAGGTAGCTCTTGTATCTCCTCTTGCACTTTAGGTAGCTCTTGTATCTCCTCTTGCACCTTAGGTAGCTCTTGTATCTCCTCTTGCACTTTAGGTAGCTCTTGTATCTCCTCTTGCACTTTAGGTAGCTCTTGTATCTCCTCTTGCACTTTAGGATGCTCTTGTATCTTCTCTTGCACCTTAGGTAGCTCTTGTATCTTCTCTTGCACTTTAGGTAGCTCTTGTATCTTCTCTTGCACTTTAGGTAGCTCTTGTATCTCCTCTTGCACTTTAGGTAGCTCTTGTATCTCCTCTTGCACTTTAGGTAGCTCTTGTATCTTCTCTTGCACCTTAGGTAGCTCTTGTATCTTCTCTTGCACTTTACATGTCGTTGCTGCTATATTGTAAAATGTAAACTTCTTAAATGTTATATGTAAACTTGAGGGACTGCGGATGGAAATGAGCTAAAAGCTAAATCTGGCACTGTTACGCATTTGAATGTTTTAAGTTTATTACTGTGCATTGTCCGTGCCGAATAAACGATTACATGAAATAAATATGTCACTTTCATTTTTAAATAATAGGAAAAACATCCACATTTCTTTAATAGTAATTTCACTAAAAGTACCTAAAGTATTGTCATCTAGTTCTTGTGATGAAGTAGGCCGGGGAATGTGGATCAAGTGTACATGTTTTGTTTTAAAATAACTGCCATGTGTGGAATAAACAAATGAATAAAAAGTGGTTTTGAGAACTGTGGCATTTCCAATACACTAGATTAGTGGTTCTCAACTGGTCAGGCCTCGGGACCCACTTTTTACTTGGTCAATACATCGCGACCCAACATTTTGAAGCACTCAAATCTATTCAACAAAAAAACGTGCTGTAATATATACGCTTTTCAGCATACAATATTAATAAAAGTGAAGTACAGTGCATATATCCCTTATATCCCTTCACAGAACTAAAATATGCTTTTAAAAAAGGTTTAATGAGATGATGGAATCAAAGCTGAACTATATAAAATGGCACATGCTGAAAACCCAACCCCAGCAGGGGAGTCTGGGGGGATTTTCCCCCAGGAGATTTTTAGAAATACTAACATAAACTATGCATTCTGGTACACTCTGAGAAGAAAATAAATAGATGTATTACTACCCGACATGTTAATAATATTTTATGCCATTGTTTGTTTTTCACTTTGTTCTGACAGCTTGCTGCGAGAACAGTAAAGAGGAGATAGTCTGTGTGACTTACTTTAAATTGTGGGTTAGGGTAGATAGCTCCCATTGTTCTGTGACCTGTCAATCATCAGACCGGGGGTCATATTTCATTATGTGTTCATTTTTATCTGAAGTTGTACCCATGGATGTATAAAGAAGAGTTCTACCGCAAAGTTATTCTCCGTGGGGACTTCCGGCAACAATCTTGATTCTGATTGGCCAGAAGACTCGAAAAAACATCAGCAAAGATATTTTATTGAGAAGATGATCACTACGTGACAGAAGTTTTCAAAACCGTTTATGGTCTCCGGTGATTCCAGTCCAACGCCGACTGCATGCACAGCGTTAGAAAATCGGGCCTACAAAATAAAAGTTTGACTTTTTCCCCCCAAAAAAAAAATTCAATTCTATTTTTTTTTTCAATTTTCTTTTTCTTCACTCACACATCCGCGACCCACTCCAAACGGTTCCGCGACCCACTTTTGGGTCGCGACCCACCAGTTGAGAACCACTGCACTAGATAGTAATCGTCATTTCATTTGCAGTCCTTTTTTCCTAGCAAAGAACATGGAAATGATTCACCTTAAAGGGCACCTATCATGCAAAATGCACCTTTGTACGTCTTTTATACATGATTATGTGTCCCCGGTGTTCCAGGGAACTCGCCAAGTGTCAGAAAACACAACCCTCTCTATTTTCCTCCTTCGCCAAATCTCTAAAAAAGGGGCTGCAACGGATCTGAAAAAAATGGATCCACATTCCGACACTTTTCTACGTCACAAAGACGTACTCCACTTATTGGTCAACTCTCCACCTATCAGGGGAATGAGCCACGGCCACGTGCATTGCCAAACCTCTCATTCGCATATAGGCTATCGGCAGGCTAAATCAACCCCAGTCACATCTGTGTTTCTGCCTGCTCTTGCTAGGATGTCTAAGCCAGTTAAACGTTGTGCTGTTGTTGGCTGCAAGACTCGGAACAGGGGACTGCATGCAATGCCATCAGTGCAAAAAGAAAATAATCTGTGGCTAGACTTCATTTTCAAGGGACATGTGCCAGAAGACCCCGGCAGATTTCTGTGTGTGTGTTCCAAACATTTTACCACGGACATGTTTATGAACTTCTCTCAAGTCCAACACGGATATGCCTCCAAACTAATGCTACACCCGGGATCAATACCAACCATCCGGGACCAGGCCAGTGAGGACACATCCAATTCTGAAGCTGTAAGTTTTTATTTAGCGGTGTTTTTCCTGATAAAGCTATATCTAGCTTGTAGTATGTAGCATGTAGTAGGGCTGTACCCGAATATTCGACTATTCGAATATTCGTTCGTTGGCCAACTATTCGGGTTTCAATTTCATTATTCGGATATTCGTTTTTTTATTTTTTTTTCCAAAATTTTTTTTTTTTCCCCTAAATGTATGCTATCAATAAAGGCGAATTTCCATATTCTTATACTATATTTATACTTTTGAATTGCACTGTTAAAATGCGGAAATATATACAATCTCAGCCTGTGCTCCTGACATCGCGTTCACTCACAGTCACGAACGCAAACGGCACGCTTCTCCTTGCTTCTCCTTGCTTCACCTCGCTTCACACACCTGAACACAAAATGCCGAAGACTCCAGCTGTGTGGGACCATTTTAAATTGGACGACGGTAAGAAGAAGGCAGTGTGCTAAATATGCGACAAGAAACTGGCCGGTGGCACAACAACTCTGAAAAGTCACCGGATGCTGTAAGTAGTAGCCTAGCTTAGCTTAGCTGTTGTCAAGTTGCCATGATGAAGCTGCGTTATCCGCCGTTTAAACAGTAACGTTACACATGATAAAATCGTGCTCTTACTATCCTTGGAAAATAGTTGCAAGCAAGCAACCGAATTGTTTTTTTTATATTAGTTTTTCAATTTTATCCGAATAGTGAAAATAATAGGAGCGATGTGGGAACATCTGGGGCTAAGGCAATTATTGGCATACAGTTCGTTCATTTATTTTTCGTTCTTCATTTATTTAAATACCGTTTACTGTTTACGCCTATATCCCCGGCGCTGCACTGCGGCTGGGTTAAATGCAGAGGACACATTTCGTTTTAATGTATGCGAGTACTGAGACAATAAATAAATATAAATCGTAATAGTATGCTCTTTCTGCGCTTCTGCTTAACAGTGTGTTGTCAGGTGTCTCGGAGCGTGTTATGAAAAAAAATCTCCGCACCGAATATTCGAATATTCGCTGCTGATTACTACCGAATATCCGGAGCCCGAGAAATGGTATTCGGGACAGCCCTAGCATGTAAGGCAAGGCAAGGCAAGGCAAGTTTATTTATAGAGCACTTTTCAACACAAGGCAATTCAAAGTGCTTTACAACAAATGAAAGACATTAAGAAAATGGCATTTAAAATCAGTCATTAAAAAGAAAAGCTAATAAATAAACATTAAAAGAAGAAATACATGGATAAACACTAAAAGAAAAAATACATGGATAAAAGTTACAGTGCAGTCTAAGATATGAATAGTTCAATTAAAAGCAGCGACAAAAAGAAAAGTCTTTAGTCTGGATTTAAAAGTAGTCAGAGTTGCAGCGGACCTGCAGGTTTCTGGGAGTTTGTTCCAGATATTTGGAGCATAATAACTGAACGCTGCTTTACCATGTTTAGTTCTGACTCTGGGGACAGAAAGCTGACCAGTCCCTGAAGACCTGAGAGATCTGGATGGTTCATAATTTAGCAGTAGATCAGAAATGTATTTTGGGCCTAAACCATTCAAAGCTTTATAAACCAGCAGCAGTATTTTGAAATCTATTCTTTGACACACAGGAAGCCAGTGTAAAGACTTCAGAACAGGAGTGATGTGATCCACTTTCTTAGTGTTAGTGAGGACTCGAGCAGCGGCGTTCTGAATCAGCTGCAGCTTCCGAATAGACTTTTTAGTGAGACCTGTGAAGACACCATTGCAGTAGTCGAGTCTACTGAAGATAAAAGCATGTAGCTTCGCCGTATCAATGTCGCCTCAACCCCAACTAGTAATCGGTTAGGTGTTTATATGTTCTTGTAACATTTTATTTTGTACGCTCCGCAGTCTTTGCTTTGTCTTTTATTTTAATTATCAGGCATTTGCGAACATGTTCAGACTGCCGTAATGGCGATCTGTGTGAAGGCTGTAAAGCCACGCCTGGCCTAGCCGATAACACAAGTATTTATTCTCCTATGTATTAGTATTTTGTATCCTCTAAAAAATCATATTGAGTAAGTTATAATAACAAACGTAATCTTCTGGAGGTAAGTGCCGTTTTTTCCAGCGTTATGTAAAAGCTTTTGTGATTGTAGTCTGTAAGAACGATCATATATCATCGATCTGTAAGCTACGCTACGCTACGCTAAGCTACGCTAAGCTAATGAGACATGCCGTTTTTTGCAGCGTTATATGGAAAAGCTTTTGCATGTTTACTTGTTTGCGCACATGAATATAAATGGGGGTGTGTTAGGATACAACACTGTATGTATGTATGCGAGGGGACACACACCACGAGTAAAACGGAGCTAAAGCCCTGGTATGTTGTTGTTGACGACATGCATATACTAATCTAAACCACTTTTTTTGTTGTGCTTTTTTTAACCTTGCACAGGCTACGTGGCCAACTTGATGGACCTCATCTTCGACCAAGTCTTTGTGGACCCTGCACCATTATGAGCAACCTGACAGGGAGGAGGTCATCGCCGGGTATGCCACACGGTTCAATTTGGCTGCTGTCTGAACCTAACATAGACATTTCACGGATCAGAGGACAACGCAGGCCGGAATCACCACTCTGATCCTGATTCAAATAACCGTTGATTTTGACAATAAAGTTCCGAGTTGATATCAAGTGTGTCGTGATTATTCATGTTTGGATGGGTAAAGAATATTCTGATTTCAAAAGCATAAGGTTGTGTGTGGACTTGTTGTCGTACACATGGGTGTGTTATGCCATTGCTGTGTAGTATATAATAGTACATGTACAATGACAGAATGAAAGATTGCATAAAGCCATATACACCAGTATTTATTTCCATGAACAATATTAGCATTCGTTTTACAATTTCAGTCAAAACAAACAAACCACTCAGTGCTCTATTTGCCCCAACTGTGTTCAGCTCTGTAAATATTCAATGCATTCAGAACACATTTAGGCACACAGCTCCAATCCAGGATGGTCCACCACACAGGTTACAGAGTCCTCATGTTCCTGCATCCGTCTTTACACCTAGTGTGATAAACATATATTGAATGACATGTGAAAAATGTATTCTCTAAACAGACAACTTAGTGAAGCTAATGTTACGTGTGGTATCTCCATGCAGCACATGCTCCGGTTCAGAAGGCATTGTGGCGCAAGTTGCACATGTACCCCTTTAGAAAGAAGTCAATAACTGAGCTTTTAAAACACATGAAACACATAATGCTGACAACTGAGGTGTTGGAGTTATACTTTTTATCACCCTAAGTTATTGAACTTTCCAACGGTTGTTGCACGATGTTGGAAGAAAAGGACTGTAAACTATTAAACGCAATGAGGCCATTGTATATATGCTGAAAATATGAATGTCTCCCTTTATAAATATATATATATGTATCGCTGTGTTTGCGTTACAAACTCTAAGTTACAAACTGTACACATTGCATTCTTGCTAATTAGCCAAAATATGAATGGAATAAGTAGCAAGCATCGTAACAAACAGAGTAAAAATAAATAGGGACAACAGCTTGTCAACTAACCATTCAGAAACGTCCTGCTGCAACCGAGATGTTTGCACCTCCACCAAAACCTCCGCTGCTTCAGTTTCTGGATCAAATTGATAATATGCTTGAACACATGCATTGCTCTGAGATTACATGTGTATTCCACACTCGTAATCACAGCAAGCATGGTAACGTGACTCTCGCCGGCTCTTCTGCTGGGGGCGTGGTCAGCTGCTGCTCAGAATTTTCATAGGCAGGTTTGGAATAAAGCGAAAATGAGCGAAACGAGGCATGGCTAAAAAATGATCTGTTTGGTATTTTGAAAAATAAAATGTATAAATATACCTTATATAGGTATGGTCATACACTATATCATTTAAATATAGCATGATAGGTCACCTTTAAATAATTCAAGTTTAAGGAGCTTGTTTCTGGAAAGACGTATTTCCTGTTGAGTTCAACTCTCTAAATAGCTATAGCTTCTTTGCTCGATTAATTATTATTATTAATATGAATAATTTAGGCCTTGTAACTAATTCACCAGCACTTACTACGGTATGATCTAGCTTGAAGTGAATATATCTGCACTTTCCTTGTTGTTCTGAGTTTGATTCTTGTATGTCAAATAAAAAAAGGGACTTCTAATGTGTGGATGACACTGCAGTTGTGTATGTTGTTGTATGATGAGACATATTTCATTCATCGGTGTAAAACAGGATGACTTCTCCTATAAATTGGACATTCGACCCATTCGTTTCTTGCTTGTTAATGAAGGGAGATGAAATGTTGTATCCGTCCGACTTTCAATCTGCTTCGATACAGGCATTTATATTTAATACTGAAGCATCTTTTTAGAGTTTGCTACCAGAATTTACAGCACCACGTTTCAGGCAAATTAAAAATATCTCTACGGCTTGAAGACAGGGAAGACATTTAGCATAAAGTACATTTTGTACCACACAAGTGTCATCAAAGTGCATCACAAGTGTGGCAAATTAATGTATGATAATGATATGGTAATTATATTATAATCACTACCCGTTCATTTTCTTAATTTTGTAGCAAGAAATTCATTACATGGCAAAGGGAAGTGATACTTGGCGCCTCAAGGTGCATTTTGTGCACATAATGCATTCTGGGTCATGAAATATACATTTTTTGTGTTAGGGGACATTTTGTGCACGAAATGCAGCGTGAGACATTTGGTCCTCGATAGTAAAGCTGATCTGAAGAGAGCAGCGAGAAATAAGTGAAGTCATAGGTAATAATAAAAAGCTTTAATTGTTAACGCTATACTTCAGTGTCCATCATCACCATTGTAGTTTTTTCTAAATGTAGTTTTTTGGGAGGGTCCTATAAGAGGCTAAACAAGCTGTACATGTTGATATCAAATAATCCAGCATGCAACTCGTAGGTAAAAGATAATTAACGTTAGGCTGCCAAAATTGATCAATATCTTTCGATGCTCCCACTCTCCGTCAAAAGGTACCATTTATTTTGAAAAGGACTCAATGTGTGTTCAGGTTATAGTTAGAGGCCCTATTAAGCTTTTGGAGGTGTTCCCTTTTTTGTAGAGTGTTGTGTGCATGTAAATGGTCTGCAAAGGCTTAAAGGGGACCTATCATGCAAAATGCACTTTTGTATTACATTACATTTCATTTAGCTGACGCTTTTATCCAAAGTGACTTACAATGACCAATTACAGGGACATTCTCCCTGGAGTAACTAAGGGCTAAGTGCCTTACTCAAGGGCACACTAGTGGTGGTGTTCCTGGCAGGATTTGAACTCACAACCTTCCAATCTTCCAATCTTCAGCCCACCTCACTTTCCATTAGACCACACTATGTATGTCTTTTATACATCAACATGTGTCCCCGGTGTGTCGGGGAACTCACGCAGCGTCAGAAAATAAACCCCTCTCTCTTTTCCTCCGTACCCAAATCTCTAAAAACGGGGAACAACGGAGCTGATCTAGATTTGCGTCCGATATGACGTAATATCTGAAATGTGGACCCACGGCCCAATCAGAAAGTTACTATCAGAAACAATGCCCGACTGCTTTGGACGTAATGTGGTCGGTGTTTACATTAGTATCGCTAACACTCAGAGCTAACCTGTACTAGAGAGCATGTGTGTGAAGAAGCAGGAAGTAAAAGGAACTCACCTTGTGGTATAACCGGCAAGAGAGAAAGCCTTTGAGCTCCAGACTGTTTCAGAGAGAATCCTTGATGATCCATGACATGGTGTTTCATCACGGCAGCATTTAGTTTAGACGGTAGCTGCCGGGTCCCGCATGAACTCAACCCCCTCCTTTTTAATTTTAATTTTTTTAAAGCTTTATACACCAAATCAGCACTTTTGAAACAGGAAGTGAAATAGGGGTATGCCTCACATAGGGATATGAGGCATGGATAGAATGGGTGATCTGTCTGAATCATGTTTGGATTAGATTAGAAGCATATACAAGTACAACGAGAAGAGTAAAGCTATATAGAAATAATTCAATTTGTAGAGTATAGTAAATGTAAAATATATATTGCACATGTATTGGTTATTGCACAGGGGAGGAAGACTAAGGGGTAATAGTGCAAGAGTTGATTATATCTGTCCATGTACATGCTCCCACTCTGCGCCAAAAGGTATCATCAAGTAAGTTGTTCAGACCATTATTTACATTCAAGGATCTTCAATAAAGAAATTCACTTAAATCTCATCCAAACAAGTCTAGAGACATAACTCAGTGATTCAGAATCTGTTCCTCTCCAAATCTCCTCTGATTAATTCCTAATATCCTCTTCTGTTTATCTCAACAGTTGATGTGATTTATGTGTGGCAGACGATTGTTGCTCGGAGGTGAATTCCAGGCACATTGTGCTACGCTGTCAGCGAGGATCGCCACATTTTTATGGTGAAGTTTCCCCCCTTGGGATGTCATTACTTTAAACCCTCCTGCAATACATCAATTTCTAATTAACATTTGCATACTAGATCATCGGGGGGTACCGGAGAGGAGGAGGAGGAGGGGAAGAGGGGTGGGGGGCAGGGTGCTGAGGACTCACACGCATACATTTATGCTAATTAATTGAAATAAAATGAGCCTGGAGCTTTAGGAGGGGCGGAGCGATGCAATGCTTCAACACCCAGTGGGAGGGGCAGGATGGATGCTCGAGTGCTGCCGGCATCCAGAAGAAACATCACTCTGGAGACACTAGTGGATGGAGAGTGTGGGGAAGGGTTCTGGGTTGAAGGTTGTTAGTTTGTGTTAAAGGTCACCTATTATTCAAAGTCCACTTTTTCATGTCTCTTCTACATCAACATGTGTCCCCTCTGTGGAAAGAGACTCTGAAAGTTTCATGAAAAAAGATTCTCTCTCTTTTTGTCCTGATCCATTTATGCAAAAACCTGTCTGAAAATGAGCTGATCAGATTTTGGCCACTTTATGATGTCAGAACGATTTTTTGGCTTGTGTAACCATTAGCCAATCACCAACCAAGGTAACCCATCCATCCATCTTCTCCCGCTTATCCGTGGTCGGGTCTCGGAGGTAGCAGTTCCAGCAGAGAGCCCCAAACGTTCCTTTCCCCTCATCAACCAGCTCTGACTGGGAGATCCCAAGGCGCTCCCAGGCCAGCGAAGAGATATAATCCCTCCACCTGGTCCTAGGTCTACCCCTTGGTCTCTTCCCAGCTGGACGTGCCTGGAACACCTCCCTAGGGAGGCGCCCAGGTGGCATCCTAACTAGGTGCCCGAACCACCTCAACTGGCTCCTTTCGACGCGAAGGAGGAGCGGTTCAACTCCGAGTCCCTCCCGGATGACCAAACTTCTCACCTTATCCCTAAGGGAGACACCAGCCACCCTGCGGAGAAAAACCCATCTCGGCCGCTTGTATCCGCGATCTCGTTCTTTCGGTCATGACCCATCCTTCATGACCATAGGTGAGGGTAGGAACGAAAATGACCCGGAAGACAGAGAGCTTTTCCCAAGGTAACCCCCCCCCCCCCCCTTATCACCTGAATCTCCTCCTAGAGCACCATTGAGTTATTTGTAACCAAATCTCTCTCAGAGGGGCGTGGGGAGGGGCTCCTTATTTTCATCTAAAGTAACAGACAGAGAATCAACACTTTTGATACAGGGCTGAAACAGAGGGGATTATGGGTAATGCTGCAACGATCTGTTTGGTGTTTGGACATGTTCTGTATATATCTGAGACCTGTAATATATTGATGAAAAACAGTATAATAGGGGGCCTTTCATTTCTATGATGTCCCAGATAGCTTGTGGGCTGGATCAGGGTGATTTCTTTCAGCCATGGTACATCTACAGATTTAATAATGTGTTGTAAGTTGCCGATATGTAAACCAGGTGGTTTTAGGGGGAGTTAGGCTCAGATTGCATGCATGCATGTAAGGCAAGGCAAGGCAAGTTTATTTATATAGCATTTTTCAACACAAGGCAATTCAAAGTGCTTTACAAAAAATGAAAGACAGTCATTAAAAAGAAAAAATACATGGGTAAAAGTTACAGTGCAGTCTAAGATATGAATAGTTCAATTAAAAGCAGCGACAAAAAGAAAAGTCTTCAGCCTGGATTTAAAAGTAGTCAGAGTTGCAGCGGACCTGCAGGTTTCTGGGAGTTTGTTCCAGATGGAGCATAATAACTGAACGCTGCTTCTCCATGTTTAGTTCTGACTCTGGGGACAGAAAGCTGACCAGTCCCTGAAGACCTGAGAGATCTGGATGGTTCATAATTTAGCAGGAGGTCAGAAATGTATTTTGGGCCTAAACCATTCAAAGGCTTATAAACCAGCAGCAGTATTTTGAAATCTATTCTTTGACACACAGGAAGCCAGTGTAAAGACTTCAGAACAGGAGTGATGTGATCCACTTTCTTAGTGTTAGTGAGGACTCGAGCAGCAGCGTTCTGAATCAGCTGCAGCTTCCTAATAGATGTTTTAGTGAGACCTGTGAAGACACCATTACAGTAGTCCAGTCTACTGAAGATAAAAGCATGGACAAGTGTTTCCAAATCCTGCTGTGACATTAGTCTTTTAATCCTAGATGTAGGCAGGAGAAAGGTTTCCTCACCCTGTCACTTCAAATAAATATTTACACCAATATGTGTCCGCTGTGTACCAATATGTCTTTAGGTACTGTATGCTCCATATGGCCAATTTAAAAATGATATATTGATGCAATATGTTTGTTCCAATTGGTCAAGGTAGAGTTAGGTGCATTTCTTTATATAGTGCTGAGTGGCTTTTTCTCCAGACACAACTAGAATAACGTATGTGTCGATTATAAATCCTATACCTTATACTTCTACCTTAATGTCTTTCATTTGTTGTAAAGCACTTTGAATTGCCTTGTGTTGAAAAGTGCTCTATAAATAAACTTGCCTTGCCTATCAGTATTCTTAATCTGCAAAGTAATTTAAGATATTAAATGAATGTACTGAAGTAAAAGGTGACTTATTCCCCAGTAGAAGTATAAAGTAGCATACTGTCAGAATACTCAGGAACCTCAAATGTGTAATCATGTTTAGTTTTGACTTTATGGTTTATAATCATAATTCATCATTTAGATAATGCCAGAGTTTAGCATGTTTGCATCATATTGTGTGTGTGTGTGTGTGTGTGTGTGTGTGTGTGTTTGTGTGTGTGTGTGTGTGTGTGTGTGTGTTCTGAACTAACAAGATGAGTGCAGTGTCATGACTTAGCTCCAAGCCAAAGTGCTGCAGACACAGACATGCTTCATCTTCTCCACGTCGTGTTGTTTTTCTCATCCGAGTGTAAATTGGAGTTTGCTTCAAAGCAGATGATAAATCTCTGCTCTGTATGCAGATGCTCTAAAGCAAGCAATTTGAAGTCTGGGAAATGCACTTAAGGGCAAACTCATTTTGATTCTGGTTGGGTTATGAAGTCAAGAGTTACAAAAACAATCCAACTCCTCCTCCATGGTAACACAAGCTCAGCTAAATACACTAAAGCATTAATAACCAGGACATGTTGAGATGTGTGTGAATCAAAAGGACCTGAATCAAAATACTTAATTCATCACAGGGTAAATTGGGTTTCGTGACAGTTGCTCTATTTAAGAACGAAAATAAATAAAGAGAAAGAAAAATCAAATAAATATGTATTTAAACTAAAGTCAAATAATAAAAATAAAAAAGTCAGATATGTTAAGAGCATTCCATGGAATATAACAAAAAGTGTATCTCGAGCCGGTTTCTCAAACTTACCTACCCCACCTTTAATTGGAGGCAAAAGTACAATTTGCACCCACTGTTTCTACAGCCCCTAAATTACCAAGAAATCCATAAATGCGCTTTAAATCAGAGCATAATGTCATTCAAACTCCTGGTACTTTTACCATGCCAAACTGGGCTAAAGAATACTCCGTTTTTGAATAACATTATAAAACCAGTGTAAATCATATGTTAATATTTCCTGTCAACAGCATCCATGTGATAAAAGAAACCTCCTTGGATTCTGCCAAACATCAGATTTACTTCACATTGTGTCACTGACCTCAGGCCGCTACATGCTATCAATCATTTTAACAAGGCATCCATATCAAGGGTCACCAGATTAAAGTCATTATTTGGCGATGATTGTCAGCTCGCCACGTTTAAGGTCACATCAAACAGGCGTTATTAATCCACCGGAACCGTCTGGGTGACATTTGGTACGGAGACATCTCTCTGTTGTACATGTGGTTCAAGGACAACAGGACCTTTTTCATGATAATGTTCCCCCTCCTTGTAGTTTGATGAATCTACTCCCCCTTTGGGATGAAATGACATGTTGTGTGTCATGCGGAGGCAGAGTAATGCGCTCTGATCATCAAGCAAGGCACCGAATCTTCGACTATCTCCAAGGAATGCTAATCACTCTTCTATTGGATTTTTCTGTGACGCCTGCCATTAATCCTCGCCGCGGTCTCTCGTGATGAAATTGCGGCACTCCTTTGAACGTAATTAACTCCCATGATCGCTTTTGAACCTCACTGCATTGAGTGCTCTGATCGAGAGAAATTACACCGGGCTATTGCGAGTATTTAATGGACCCACGAGTGTCAATTAATGTGGAGAAGCTTTTCATTGAGCTTTCTTTTCATGTCCACTAGCCCAGGTTTTATTAAAAAGCACTTATCCCGAGCCTCTGCTTTTGAAATGAACAGCCTTGTAAGGCAGTACAATAAGCCACGTCCCGTTGTGATGAGCCTGAGGGGGCGAGACCCTCCATCACTTTGACTTTAGACTCAACTCTGGTTTGAATTGACCGCTTCAGGCTAAGAGTTTGTGGACGAGAACAAGTAGTACACTTCTACTTCAACCGCCTCTGATATGCTGGCCTTGGACTAGGAAGTGTGTGTAGAAAGACCTCATTTTGGAATGATCCTTTAGTGTTAAAATGGCGATTTAGAAAACTAATACATGACTTTAACTCTGGCATCTTCTTCATCTATCATGTTAGGTTCATTCTGTTGTGTTTTGATCTATATAAATCCATCTAAATAGCAATTTTGGCAAACTCATCATAGTGTTAAATGATAAAGCGCCCAGTCCATCTTGCTTGAACTCTGGAGACAAGTTATTTATCTGATTTCACCTTTTCTCGTGCCATTTGCAATACGTTCATGGTGGACCTAGTGCAGTTGTGAGTTTGGAGGGGAAATATCCATATGTGGACATTTGGTTTAAGGACTGTTTGGCACACAAGACAACATGTTGTTTGTCACAGAGGAAACCTGTGTTGACTGTTTGTAGGAAAGGGAAGTCACATCACTTTGTACCGCCTTTCATTCACCTCAACTTCCTCTCTGTGACTTTTTGCCGGGCTACAAGAATGTCCCATGACTTCCTGCTTTGGTAATGCGCTTAAACATCGGGAGTTTTAACGTATTGGTACAAGTACAAGCACTTTGTTACTGTACTTAAGTACATTGTTCTGGTATGAGTACTCCACTACTTATTTTTCTGACACCTTTTACTTCTTACATGTTGAACTCAAATACCTGTACTTTCTACTTCTTACATGTTGAACTCAAATACCTGTATTTTCTACTTCTTACATGTTGAACAAAAATACCTGTACTTTCTACTTCTTACATGTTGAACACAAATACCTGTACTTTCTACTTCTTACATGTTGAACACAAATACCTGTACTTTCTACTTCTTACATGTTGAACAAAAATACCTGTACTTTCTACTTCTTACATGTTGAACACAAATACCTGTACTTTCTACTTCTTACATGTTGAACACAAAATACCTGTACTTTCTACTTCTTACATGTTGAACACAAATACCTGTACTTTCTACTTCTTACATGTTGAACACAAATACCTGTACTTTCTACTTCTTACATGTTGAACCCAAATACCTGTACTTTCTACTTCTTACATGTTGAACACAAATACCTGTACTTTCTACTTCTTACATGTTGAACACAAATACCTGTACTTTGACTTCTTACATGTTGAACTCAAATACCTGTACTTTCTACTTCTTACATGTTGAACACAAATACCTGTACTTTCTACTTCTTACATGTTGAACACAAATACCTGTACTTTCTACTTCTTACATGTTGAACCCAAATACCTGTACTTTCTACTTCTCACATGTTGAACACAAATACCTGTACTTTCTACTTCTTACATGTTGAACACAAATACCTGTACTTTGTACTTCTTACATGTTGAACTCAAATACCTGTACTTTCTACTTCTCTCATTTCCCAAACAGCTGGCTCCTTTAGTCTGAATGTGTGTTTGGTGGCCTGATCATTATTCTTTAGAGTCATTGCGTGCCTATTGATTTGAACACGATCCGTGTATCCATCATTTCCTGGTCTTCTCTAAAGAAGAGGGACCAATGGAAACGTTGTCATGTTGCCGTTGTTCAGCATGGAAACATTCATTAGCTAACAATGACATTATTGTTCTATTAATATAAAGGGAGGTCAGGTACTCTTTAAAACAGCTGCTAGTTATGGGTACTTTTTACTGAAGTACACTTCAAAGCCTTTACTTTGACTTGATTAAAGAAGTTTAGTCAGTACTTCTACTTTTACCAGAGTATTTTTAAACACGAGTATATGTACTTCTACTTGAGTAAAGGATGTGTGTACTTTTGCCATCTCTGTAGAAATATCAGTAAGGAGCAGCAGGACATGGCTCAACAGGTTCATTCATTAACCCTATATTTACATTGAGCTGTGGTTAACCTGTCGTCGAGACATTTAACGTCTGCAAACGTGCTGTGAAGCGCATGTATTGTGTCTGTTCTTATTCATGGCTCCTGTGATGAGCACTGACATCAGAGCATCTGGCTGCACAATTATTCCCACAATTCCCAGGAGAGATTGAAATTATTTTTCCTCCCCCCCCCAATGAGCACTGCAGCACAGCGCTCTCTAATTCAGTGTCTCCAGGGGAAGCATGGTGCTGGAAACACAGCAAATGACACGACATTTAGTAAAAGTAAATATATTTTTAAGTTTATTAAGAAATTCCTCGTGCTTTGGTGTCATTACATTACCTGGATTTGATTTGGGGCCTTTATTAGAATCGATGTGGTTCTTTAGTGTTACATCCACTCACTCCTACATTACCCAGGATAACCACACTGCTGGCCACTCTGCAGTCCTAGAGGTGAAAGTGTTAATTAGGGTTGAGATCAAAAGCCGCTCGAAGGCACCTGTCAATTATGGAGAGTGTTACTGCTGAGTATATCCAGATTCCTGTTGCCAGGTACCTGCAGCCTTTCAAATCCTCCTGTTGTTACTTCAAGGCTAAAACAACTCCATTGACTATAGCCACTGCTTTTAGTAAAGACTCTGAAGTAAGATAAATCAAAAAACCAGCTGTAGTGACGATGGATGTTCAGTCAATCAAACACCTGTCCTCAGACTCTTGCATTAACAGGGAAAAACTTCCATATCAACAGGATGGAAGAAACCTTAGAGATGGCAACAACATGACATGACATGTCACTTGTTAGACGCTTTTATCCAAAGCGACTTACATACTCAATACTGTGGGCAATCCCCACAGGAGCAATTTGGGGTGAAGTGTCTCAGGGACACAACGACATGCTGACTGCAGTGGGGTTTGAACCTGTGACCCCCTGATCCAACGCACAACGCACTGCACCACACGCCTCCAACAACCATAACATCCTGCACTATCTATCTATTTTATATGTTTCGTTAATTGGATGTTGTTCGTTTGATTATTTAAGTTGAAGGTACATTTTAATTTGTTTTGTCCTAACTGATCATCTGTACTTAACATTTTTCATATATAGTCAGATATCAAAATAAATGTTTTAAATGCGGATCAAAGATTCATTTCAATACAGGCTTATGAAATACTCTGGATGGTGAATTAGAGGCAAACAGATAAATATGCTCTGCCACCTTTTCTAAACACCTCCTGCACTGAACCTAACCAAGATCATATGTTTCTAAACTCAGTCTGGTGCCATAAGAGAAGTTTATCATTGAGAAAACGGAACATGGGTTCTGGGTTTCTGATGTGTTGCAGGGTGGGAAAGAATGGCAAGCGTTTAACAGATAACTGTTAAATATTCACAAAATCATTCTTCCGGAGTTTGCCCAGCCGCTAATCAAAAAGCGTGGTGGGCATCTTGAGTAATTGATGCATAGCTAATGACTCGTTGATTAATCGCCTGGCACTGGCCTCGCATAAATGTGCTTGATCGGAAGATGAGAAAGGGGGGGGGGGGGGGGTTGAAAACAAAGACCCCGCAATGTTCAGCGACGCGTTCAAGGCCAAGGAACATTGTCGTGCCGTCGCTCGTATAAAAGCCATCTAATTAGAGAAGAAAAGCCCAATGCTGGGGTGTTAATAAGCCATGGGTGTTAATTAGGTTGGTCCAGGCATATGGAGATTTGCTCTCTGGCTGTGAATGACGACAAAGAGGGGGGGGGGTTGTTAGCTTAGTCCGCTGGATTTCATTGGCTACAAGGTTGCTATGATGGAAGTGGAGTTGTTTCTGGTGACAGTAGGGGGCATTTCACCTTCCTTTCAACAAGTGGCAGCCAAGAGAAGAACATACACTAATTACTGACATCCTGTTAGCACTAATATCCAGTGAGTGTCCTTACTTCTCCTCATCAGTACGGAAAGGCAAGCATTCATTACTGAGTCACTTTCTAGGCCAGGTCAAATGCACATTATCCCGCACTGCCAGAGCCCATACTGTTACTTCCTGTCCATCTTCTTCTGCTGTTCTCGTTAGAGTTTACTTCCTGTCTGTCTTCTTCTGCTGTTCCCGTTAGAGTTTACTTCCTGTCTGTCTTCTTCTGCTGTTCCCATTAGTGTTTACTTCCTGTCTGTTTTCTTCTGCTGTTCCCGTTAGAGTTTACTTCCTGTCTGTCTTCTTCTGCTGTTCCCATTAGTGTCTACTTCCTGTCTGTCTTCTTCTGCTGTTCCCATTAGTGTCTACTTCCTGTCTGTTTTCTTCTGCTATTCCCGTTACAGTTTACTTCCTGTCTGTCTTCTTCTGCTGTTCTCGTTAGAGTTTACTTCCTGTCTGTCTTCTTCTGCTGTTCCCATTAGTGTTTATTTCCTGTCTGTCTTCTTCTGCTGTTCCCATTAGAGTTTACTTCCTGTCTGTTTTCTTCTGCTGTTCCCATTAGTGTTTACTTCCTGTCTGTCTTCTTCTGCTGTTCCCATTAGTGTTTACTTCCTGGCTGTCTTCTTCTGCTGTTCCCATTAGAGTTTACTTCCTGTCTGTTTTCTTCTGCTGTTCCCATTAGTGTTTACTTCCTGTCTGTCTTCTTCTGCTGTTCCCGTTAGAGTTTACTTTGTCTGTCTTCTTCTGCTGTTCCCATTAGTGTCTACTTCCTGTCTGTCTTCTTCTGCTGTTCCCATTAGTGTTTACTTCCTGTCTGTTTTCTTCTGCTGTTCCCGTTAGAGTTTACTTCCTGTCTGTCATCTTCTGCTGTTCCCATTAGTGTTTACTTTGTCTGTCTTCTTCTGCTGTTCCCATTAGTGTCTACTTCCTGTCTGTCTTCTTCTGCTGTTCCCATTAGTGTTTACTTTCCTGTCTGTTTTCTTCTGCTGTTCCCATTAGTGTCTACTTCCTGTCTGTCTTCTTCTGCTGTTCCCATTAGTGTTTACTTCCTGTCTGTTTTCTTCTGCTGTTCCCGTTAGAGTTTACTTCCTGTCCATGCATGCTATTCATCAAACAGTTTCACCAGACTGGAAGCACAGTTTGGGATCTGAAGCACACCTAGACGGTTATCAGTGAAGGGTTTCAGTCTCTGCATCTGAATTCAAGGCAAGATTCAACAACTGCTGAGAGCTAATATGGAAAGTGAGGTGGACTGTGCTGTGGTCAACAATGTGTTTTAGTTTAGTTTTAGAGATAGGTGGATTTGAGGCGGGAAGGCAAGGCAAGTTTATTCATATAGCACCTTTCAACACAATGCAATTGAAGGTGCTTTACAAAAATATAAGACATTAAGAGCATTAAGAAATAGACGTAAAACATGAATAACACAGGTATGAAATACATGAATAAACCTTTCTATTAAAGCCTCCCGAGAAACTTCCCTTTCTTCTTTTGATTCCCTGAATCTGGATCTTAAAGCAAGAGAATTGAGTTCACCTGCATTTCTAGGAATGTGATACAAGGCAAGTTTATTCATATAGCACCTTTCAACACAAGGCCGTTCAAAGTGCTTTACAACAATGAACACATAAGAACATTAAGAAATAGCTGCAGAATACCATCAGTGTACAATATCTATCTGCTGAACAGAGAGGAAATGGACATCATAGTCTGTGTAGTCCATATCGATAAATCTCCCTATAACAACTAGGACAAATCTCCTGTCAGACAAGTCCTTTTGGCTCAGCTGCAAAGTCCTGTTGTCTTATATGTTCACACTTTAAACTCTTCATTAAAGGTCACCTATTATGCAAAGTCCACTTTTCTTGTCTCTTCTACATCTACATGTGTCCCCTCTTCTTCATGTCTCTTCTTACATCAACATGTGTCCCCTCTTCTTCATGTCTCTTCTACATCAACATGTGTCCCCTCTTCTTCATGTCTCTTCTACATCAACATGTGTCCCCTCTTCTTCATGTCTCTTCTACATCAACATGTGTCCCCTCTTCTTCATGTCTCTTCTACATCAACATGTGTCCCCCTCTTCTTCATGTCCTCCTTCTACATCAACTTGTGTCCCCTCTTCTTCATGTCTCTTCTACATCCATGTGTCCCCTCTTCTTCATGTCTCTTCTACATCAACATGTGTCCCCTCTCTTCATGTCTCTTCCACATCAACATGTGTCCCCTCTTCTCCACTGTCTCTTCTTCATCAACATGTGTCCCCTCTTCTTCATGTCTCTTCTACATCAACATGTGTCCCCCTCTTCTTCATGTCTCTTCTACATCAACATGTGTCCCCTCTTCTTCATGTCTCTTCTACATCAACATGTGTCCCCTCTTCTCCATGTCTCTTCTACATCAACATGTGTCCCCTCTTCTTCATGTCTCTTATACATCAACATGTGTCCCCTCTTCTTCCTGTCTCTCTACATCAAACATGTGTCCCCTCTTCTTCACGTCCTCTATTCTACATCAACATGTGTCCCCTCTTCTCCATGTCTCTTTCTACATCAACATGTGTCCCCTCTTCTCCATGTCTCTTCTACATCAACATGTGTCCCCTCTTCTTCATGTCTCTTCTACATCAACATGTGTCCCCTCTGTGGAAAGAGACTCTGAAAGTTCAGGAACAAAGATTCTCTCTCTGTCCTGATCCATTTCTGAAAATGAGCTGATCAGATTTTGGCCACTTTATGATGTCATAATGATTTGTTTGTCTTGGTGTAACCATTAGCCAATCAGCAACCAAGGTAACCCCCCCCCCCCCTTATCACCTGAATCTCCTCCTAGAGCACCATTGTGTTCTTTTTAAACAAATCTCTCTCAGAGGGGCGTGGGGAGTGGCTCCTTGTTTTCATCTGAAGCACATGTGTCAAACTCGAGGCCCGGGGGCCAAATCAGGCCCTTGGTGGATTTAATTTCGGACCGGCAGGATAATTTCTAATTCCTATTAGATCTGGCCCGCCGGTATATTGCACGCACACCTTCACTCCATCCTGAGGGTTTCCTCAGCTCAGAGCCTGACCCCCAAACATCGATGACCTTGCACCCAAGATGAGACGCCAAGTATCTGAGCTAGCATCACAGAGCAGCATACTGAGTTCAAAGGATGCTTCCTTCTGCACTTTCTCTCTCACGACAGCAGGGCATGTTTGGTTTCTCTTTGAGGGGAATAGTTTTGTTGAAGCTGTTGTTGGCCTGTGGGAAATGTACTCATAAGAAATGACTCTGGAGAAGCTGCAGATAGAGCCATAAGAAATTAATGCAACTGATTATTAATGTTTAATGTTGTTTTTAAAGGCAATCATTGAAGCTTTGTTAGTTCCAGGTTTAATATGTGCAATAAGTTCATTTCAATAAGTTCTGCAATAAACATTGAACCGGTCCGGCCCTCGACTGGTAGCGATTTTTTTATTTTGGCCCACTGTGTATTTGAGTTTGACCCCCCTGGTCTAAAGTAACAGACAGAGAATCAGCACTTTTGAAACAGGGCTGAAACAGAGGGGATTATGGGATGTTTGGTATTTCAGACAAACACTTCAGGGACATGTTTTGTATCTGGACCTATAACATATGGATGAAAAACGGTATAATAGGGGACCTTTTAAGGACAATAAATGCACACTAATATACATAAAATAAGTGGTTCCAGGGGTCATTGAAGTCTTAAAATGATGTGGATTTGAGGAAAGAAAATACGTTTTTGAAAATAAACATATATAGAAATTGGCCTTTGGATGTGCTTGAATTAATGTATAATATAAATTGGACCTAGTGGTAGTAAATAGACTGTTCTGCTGTCTGTATGTGTGTCTGCTGCAGTTGTGTCATTGTTTCACACACCACATGAATTTGAGGAAATTGCAGCAAATTAATATTTTATATCACCCTGAGATGATCAAATATTAAAACTCAAAGCTACTAAACTTCTGACAGTTTTACTATTTGAGCCTCTTGGGTAATATAAAATGATAATGAGCTGCTTTTCCCACTTTGAAGCATTTATTGCCGTTTATGAGTAGTTGGTACGAAGTGGATCTGCATGGTGAACTTTCCCTGAGGTCAGGAACCAGAGGAGAGCGCATTCTATATCGCTTAAGACCTTCCTTTTTGATAAAGCTTATAGTTAGGGCTGATTAGATTCAGCCCCTAGTTTTGCTGATACAGGCTTAGTTTGTCGGGGGACATCTTACTTCTTCCTTCTCTCTGTCTATACCTGTGTACTCTCATGTTCCGATTAACCCAGCTTCCCCAATGTCTTTCTTTTTGGTGTCTATATACGCTGGATCCGGAGTCATGGATCATCCTGCGGTCCTGTGTCCTGCATCGCGAGCCCTGGATCTTGAGTCGTGGCTGTGGTCCTGGATCGTAGGTCCTGGATGGATATCCTTGTGGATCCATCTTCCTATTATACACATATGCATTTCCAAACATTTGGACTACCTATGTTGCAATGTATTATCTTTTCAATTTACACACGGCATCTATTGCACGTTCTGTCCGTCCTGGGAGAGGGATCCCTCCTCTGTTGCTCTCCCTGAGGTTTTCTCCCTTGTTCCCTTAAACTGTGGGTTTGCTCTGGAAGTGTTTCCTTGTACGATGTGAGGGTCTAAGGACAGAGGGTCTAAGGACAGAGGGTCTGAGGACAGAGGGTCTGAGGACAGATGGGTCTGAGGACAGAGGGTCTAAGGACAGAGGGTCTAAGGACAGAGGGTCTGAGGACAGAGGGTCTAAGGACAGAGGGTCTGAGGACAAAGGGTCTAAGGACAGAGGGTGTTGTATTGTCATACTGATATTCTGTACAAACTGTGAAGTCCACTGAGACAAATGTAACATTTGTGATATTGGGCTATATAAATAAACATTGATTGATTGATTGATTGATTTCCCAAAGGGATCTCTTGTCGTATTATCTCTGTTTTGACTTGATTTTTTTGGGAATATTTACAAGTAACTCTAGTTTCAACAGCCTGGCTTGTGTAAAGGGACACAATCAACATAACATGATATGATTCCTAATATAGTATCCCATTAAAATCTTGTCAAGCTGTTCATATTAAAAGCTGTTTCCCTGATAATTGCACTGCTCAGGGTTTATCACAAGAGCGTGCCCCTACATGTTTCTGTTCCTAAGAGCTCACTGAGTGGAAATTGCATGTTTCGCCGGGGACTCATTCACACTATAGTGAATATGCTATCTTATCAAATATGGACCCAAAATACACTTTATATAGTTTCATCAGTATTTCTCTGAATTCGGTTGGATAATCATTTGAATGGATGTAAGGCTTGGACTCATACTAACCACCTGAACACATTAAACCACCATGAGGCAATAGTAGTCATGTAGTATATCATACAGTTCAAGCAATGTTTTATCAGAATAACCTAAACATACTGTATGCCATCAATACAAAATGTTTCATACTGTATATGATGCGGAAAGAAATCCCTCAAAAAGAGAGAACATTTTCAACTTGTAATATCAATATTTCACCCACATTATGACTGTTAATATTTTCTTATTGAGCCTTTGTAGTGCTTTGTAGTGTGTTGATTAATGCTGAGTGGGTGTTTGCTTCCTTACACTTCATCAACACACCTGAGGGTGTGCATATGTGTGTTGAGAAGGTGTTTGTTCCGATTGAGGATGTCATGCGAGCAAAACATGGTGAAAACAGTCTAAATTAAAATCTGGACGGAAATGTTCGGATTTCCAAAGGGAGGTTCTTTGAGTAAATTAGAACCTAAGAATTGAACTATTCATATCTTAGACTGCACTGTAACTTTTAATGTTTATTTATTAGCATTTCTTTTTAATGACTGATTTTAAATGCCATTTTCTTAATGTCTTTCATTTTTTGTTTTTCTTTTAATGTTTCTTTATTATCTTTTACTGTTTTTAAATGCCTTTGTCTGAATGTCATTTCATTTTTGTAAAGCACTTGAATTGCCTGTGCTGAAAGGTGCTATATAAATAAACTTGCCTTGACTCTTTGTTGTCAACAATGATTTAGGAAGTGTGTGAGTGAAGTGATGATCAAAAGGAGTAGGATGAAATGAACGTTAAATCTGTGTTGAGGTTCTGTTAATAGATGAGTTTTAATGTTGACAGAGAAATGTCATTTTCACTTACGGTTTGACACATATGAGAACTGATTGAATGACTATGTTGCAATCCTTTGGTACAGAAGATCCTGAGCTGCACACACGTACAGCTGTAATTATTTTTCGTTTAAAATGGATCAAGTTAAAAAATGATTAAGGGAAATTGCCTCTACACATGCAGCGGGATTGCTGAAAGCAGTTTAGCCACTGTTGAGATATCAAGAGATGTCTAAAGTCAAGAAAACTGTCATGAAAATGAAGACCAGGAAATGATGGATACACGGATCGTGTTCAAATCAATAGGCACGCAATGACTCTAAAGAATATGATCACACCTCCAAACACACATTCAGACAAAAGGAACCAGCTGTTTGGGAAATGAGAGAAGTAGAAAGTACAGGTATTTGGAGTTCAACATGTAAGAAGTAGAAAGTACAGGTATTTGTGGTCAAACATGTAAGAAGTAGAAAGTACAGGTATTTGGGTTCAACATGTAAGAAGTCGAAAAGTACAGGTATTTGTGGTCAACATGTAAGAAGTAGAAAGTACAGGTATTTGGGTTTTTCAACATGTAAGAAGTAGAAAGTACAGGTATTGTGTTCAACATGTAAGAAGTAGAAAGTACAGGTATTTGTTGTTCAACATGTAAGAAGTAGAAAGTACAGGTATTTGTGTTCAACATGTAGAAGTAGAAAGTACAGGTATTTGAGTTCAACATGTAAGAAGTAGAAAGTACAGGTATTTGGGTTCAACATGTAAGAAGTAGAAAGTACAGGTATTTGAGTTCAACATGTAAGAAGTAGAAAGTGCAGGTATTTGAGTTTCAACATGTAAGAAGTAGAAAGTACAGGTATTTATGTTCAACATGTACAAGAGTAGAAAGTACAGGTATTTGAGTTCAACATGTAAGAAGTAGAAAGTACAGGTATTTATGTTCAACATGTAAGAAGTAGAAAGTACAGGTATTATGTTCAACATGTAAGAAGTCAAAGTAAAAAGTAATCAGAAAAATAAGTAGTGGAGGGTGATACCAGAAAAATGTATTTAAGTACAGTAACAAAATATTTGTACTCCACTACTTTCCACCTCTGTCCTTTAACACACACACACATACACACGCACACACACACACACCAGCATACACACACCACCATACACACACCACACACACACTCCGTCTGCTCACCGGCTGCTATCATCTGCTGGCCATGAGCACACAGCAGCTCGTGCCCTCGGGGGGGTTGCAGCGTTGCAGGTTTTCTGGCCTCCGCTCTTCACACCCTGTTCACTGGGCTGTCTGTCTCAACACTCCCCCTCCTGTCAACTCAAGGACCTTCTCTATCAAGTGTCAGTCACTCACTCTCGCTCTCCTGCAGATAGCTAACAGATGTCAGAGTCGGTGAGCGACACACCATCGCCGCTGAGGCTAGGTGGGATTATGCAGCGTGTAACAGGATTACGAGTGAAATGCTAGCTGCTGTGTGCTGCTGCTGGTGAGCAGGAAACAGTAGCCTATTCGAATTACCAGTAGAGTTCAGAGTAATGTGCTTTTAAGTGAAATGTACATTGACAACCTTTGAGGCTTGGACATGAACTCACTGACAGTTCAGCGGAAAGGGGTTTTAAAGGGAGCCGAAAACCACGAGACAAAAACGTCTTCCTAATACAAGACTGTATCAAGTTTTTTCTGAAATTCAAAATAACTAGAGATGAAATTGCAATGGGAATACACCTTCCAAGACACCAAGATAGGCCGTACGCCAATGTGTGAATGGTGTGAATTTGGGAAGGAAATGGCGCCCGTGCTCGAGCCAAACCCATCTTTCAAACATTTTTTTTTATAAAACCATTTTAAAGCCAGTTTAGCTGTTATTAGACAGATTGTTTTGAGTGTGTGGGGATGACACATGTAAAGGGACCACAGGCTGCAGATCTTAACACACGTGCAAAGGTTTTTGACAGGGATTTTAACCCTTGCAGTCCATTAACATGCACACAAACCTATGCACAGGAAAGTGAACACCCCAATAAGCATAACAGGGCTTCTTTAAGACAAACGACCAATGTGACAGCTGGATCTTAGATTTCAACTCACAGTCACTTTGCATTTAAATAGTGTGCGCTATGAATCACTGCAGTCTGGAACAAAGGTCTCTTGATAAAAGCGAAGATGAAAAAAGAAACTAAATGTAATGTCACTGTTATCTCTCGTTTATTTTCCCTTGTTTTGACATTCACACCGTTTTTTATTATTATGTGATAATCCTCATGAAACCTATAATTATGTGTTGAATTAATCTTCACCCCACCAGGGAAATCAATTAAATTGCCGAGGCTTTTTTTTGTTTAATTTATGAGGATGTGATTTTAATTCCAGTGGCTAATAAGATACTAATGAAAACTTCCATTCAGATTCCAGTCCTAGATCAGCATATCAATAGCACTGATGCAAGGCATTTCAATACATTAACCAGACTAAATTGGAGCATGTGTCTTTGTTTATACATCCTTTATCAAATATAACTACCAGGCTCGTCAACACATACTTGCTCCTTCATTTACATGTCAGGGCTTGAGTTTAAGCAGAAGATCTCTCTGTGAATATGTTAGAAGGTAGATTTCAGGGCTGTTGATGGACACATTTGTGGTTGCAGCGCTTGAATTTTAAGCTCCCGGGGTTGCCCTCTAACCACAAAACAAACCTTCAAAGCAGCGTATTTCAAAGCTGCCGATGATCTTCAACAGCGAGTGTAATTTATGGGTCAGTGTAGCCAAGTCACGGTTTATTAATTCATGGGACTTGATGCGGGGCATTGCCAATGACTGTGGCGAGTTGAATGAAATGCTGAATGAACTCCCCTTCCCTCGTCGCAGGTGGAAGTGAATTCTAATCCGACCAATAGTGCTGCCCGGCCTTACTAATAAACCATTCGCAGTGCAGGAAGGCATCCCTGCCTGCTAACCCTGAGCAGTGAATAAAGACCAGAACCAAGGCCGCAGTCTGAAACCTGATTCAGAGGTTCTGACCTCCAGGGGTGAAAAGTCCCAGAGTGTACTCGCTGAGAATAATAATGATAACCAGCCTTCGTGTTCTGCAAGTTCTACTACTACTCTATACTGCTACTGCTACTACTGCTACTGCTACTGCTACTGCTACTACTACTGCTACTACTACTACCGCTACTGCCACTACTGCTACTGCTACTACTACTACCGCTACTGCCACTACTGCTACTGCTACTGCCACTACTACTACTACTACTGCCACTGCTACTACTGCTACTGCTACTGCCACTACTGCTACTGCTACTACTACTACTACTGCTACTACTACTGCCACTACTACTACTACTACTGCTACTGCTACTACTACTACTACTACTACTACTACTATTACTGCTACTACTGCTACTACTGCTGCTGCTACTGCTACTGCTACTACTACTACTATACTACTACTATTACTACTACCAACTACTGCTGCTACTACTACTACTACTACTGCCTACTACTACTACTACTACTGCTACTACTACTACTACTACTACTACTGCCTACTACTACTACTACTACTACCTACTACTACTACTACTACTACTACTACTACTACTACTACTACTACTACTTCTACTACTACTACTACTGCTACTACTACTACTACTACTACTACTACTGCTACTACTACTACTACCACTACTACTGCTACTACTACTACTACTACCTACTACTACTACTACTACTGCTACCTACTACTACTACTACTACTACTACTACTACTACTACTACTACTACTACTACCACCAATACTACTACTACTGTTGGGGAATATTTTCCAAGGCCCATAACTTTGACCCAGTTTATCAGTTCAAACTGTCCTGACTGAGCACACGCACCTCGTAACCTTGGCTGCTGTGCTCTCAGTGTTCTGTCTCCCTGTTCCTGCCGTTGACGTCAGCTGATAGAGGTGTTATGGTTCTATGTTCCTGCCTGTTGTGTAAGGTTTCAGCGTTAAGAGTCCCTGTGAGCTTATTGTTTTTGGTGTTGTTATTTACTCTCTCTCTCTTTCCAGGTGTCTACACTTCATGTCGTTGTGTGTCACCTGCCAGCTTGTGTGTCTCGTGTGCTCATCATCACCAGCCCCGCCCCCTGATTGTTTTCACCTGTGCCCCATTAACTGTTGTGTGTATTTATAGCCCTGCTCTCCTTTTTGTCTATTGTCGGTTCGTCTTGTCTCCACGTCAAGCCATGTCTGTAAGCCTCGAAAACTGTTCAGCAAAACTAGTAGAACCTAGCGATCATTGTGTTTCACTCATCTTTTATTAATAAAAGATACTTTTTGAAGTCAACGGGAATCGTGCATCTGAGTTCTTATGAGTCCTCGTGTCAGAACGAACCGACCAAACAAGATGGACTCAGCCGATTCCACCGTGTTCAAAACAGCTTTGCAAGTACAAGGAACACGCTTGCGTCAGCAGGAGGAGCAGCTGACAACAATGATACAGGGGGTTCAAGACGTAAATGCTCGTCAGCACAACTTCCAGGTAACAGTGACAACCGAATTAAATCACCTGGCAGAGAAAATGGGGGACATACTTACGCACCTCGAGGGACGTCCTGCTGTTCCTGCGGCGGAGTTTTCCGGTCCAGCAGAGGTCGGGTTTACCCCTCCGTTGATCCCAGTGCCAATATCCATGCCATCGTCTTCACTCCGCCTCGCTTCACCGGAGAAGTTCTCCGGGGATTCGGGAAACTGTCGGCCATTCCTGATTCAGTGCGACCTCCACTTCAAACATCAGCCCGCAGCATTTCCCACCGATCAAGCTAAGGTAGCTTTTATGATATCTCACTTGACGGGAAGAGCGGGAGCATGGGCAACAGCGGAATGGGCCCGGGACTCGCCTGTTTGCCAGTCGGTAAAGTGTTTCATGGACTCAATGAAGAACATTTTTGACCAGACAGCACCTGGGAGAGAGTCAGCGAGAGCCCTGGTAAACATCAGACAACGGCAGAGGAGGGTGGCGGATTACGCGATCGAGTTCCGGACCCTGGCAGCGGAGAGCGGATGGAAACTCTGCGGCTCTTTTTGATGCATTTCTGCATGGATTAGCAGATCCCATAAAAGATCAGTTAGCTCCATTAGAATTGCCTGCGGAGCTGGACTCACTCATTGCCATGGCTATCCGGGTGGATCAACGTCTAGCTGAGAGACGTCGACAGAGGGAGGAGGAAGCAGCTTCCGCTACACTCTCCGGACGGGGATTACAGAGGGAGTACTACGGTGGGCGGAGAAATACCCGGACTTCGTCTCCAGAGCGACCATCGCCCCCTAGCGCCGCGGAGGAACCGATGCAGCTCGGAAGAGCCAAACTCACCCCGGAGGAGCGACAGCGCCGCCTACGGGAGCGGAGGTGTTTCTACTGCGGCCAGCAGGGTCATGTTCTGGCGGCCTGTCCAGCTAAAAGATCAGGCTCATCAGTGGGAAGGGGGACGCTGGTGAACCGAATGACTTCTTTCGACCTTCTTCGAGAAGACTGACTCAGGTACAAATAAAACTGAAGGATAAAACTGTAACTCAGGATGCATTAATTGACTCTGGGGCTGATGAGAGCTTGTTGGACTGGGAGCTGGCTAAAGAGTTGAACTTAAACATTGTCCTCTTAGATCAGCCATTAGAAGCTAGTGCGTTGGATGGCCGCCTTTATGTACAGTTACTCATCGCACGGAACCCATAGAAATTGTCATAGACCAGGAGCACCGTGAACATTAGCTTTCATTTATTTAACTCAGCTCAACAGCCTCTCATTTTGGGTTACCCTTGGCTTGTTAAACATAACCCTCACATGGACTGGTTTACAGGAAAGGTTAAGGGGTGGGGGGAGTGAGTGCTCTCGTTCTTGTTTAGCCTCTCATACAGGTTCGAGTAGACCACACAGACCTGAGAGCTTTAAACAGGCGTCAGGTAGGGACAGTGTCACGTCTGCTAAGCCATCTGACTTTCCTGACTTATCCAAAGTACCAGAGTGTTACCTGGACATTAAGGAGGTGTTTAACAAGACACGAGCTACGTCCTTGCCCCCCATAGACCGTATGATTGCCCTATAGACCTTCTCTCGGGCTCTACTATCCCAAAAGGACGGTTGTACTCTCTTTCTGGTCCGGAAAGGAAGGCCATGGAGGAGTATATTGGATCTTCACTCATTTGTTATGATTGAAGCCAAAGCATATGATAAAGCTTAAATACATCCAGGGTGTATTACTTGGCTGGGCAATGTTGCACAGATGGAGAACAGGTATCCATGTTTGCTGTGAAAGATTCTATAATTATCAAAATGTCATGCATTCAAGAAAACATGAATTGCACAGTATCTAAAAGTCAGCAAGGAGTACACCATGTAGTCATTTTTAAAAGAAAGGAGTCATGTTAAAATACCCAGCTACATATCTATCAACAGATAGAACATTACTTGCTTTATTGGAAGACAGATCATGTTACGATTATTTTATTTAATTGTTGTGTTTCCATAGCTTTTGGGTTATAACGCTCACTCGATACAAGACAACACATGATCTTCAAAGCATGCATTTCAGGTAAGGCGATGAAAAACGGTAAACTAGCACCTGTCAGTTTTACCAAGAGAGAAAGATCCTCTTGATAAAATTGGCTTTGAAGAGGCTACACTTCTTGAGGGAGTTTTCAAAGATGTGTAGGGCAGGAATACGAATCTACTGAGCAAATGATGCCCCCCCCCCCTCCGCCTTAAAATGTAGACATGAAATCCGACTTAAGTCAAAAATACTTAAAGTTCATCACTTAAAGGTGGGGTAGGTAATTCACTTCAGAAACACTTGTTGTTATATTCCATGGAATGCTCTTAACATCCCGATAGCAATGAATATCTGAAGTGCTTTGACAAAGAATCCATACAAAATGTCATCTGTGGAAGCCGCGTAAAAAGCACGACCAATCATCTGAGCCGGCTAAAGTAACTGGATGGCCTACCTGCCTGTCAGCCTTCCATCTGGCACAAACTTATCTCGTGCCCTCATTGGTCATATGCGCGTTCGTGTGTGTTGGAGGAGGGGCTCTGTGAGGAAGTGGCAGATTTCGTCCGGTTGTGTATTTTCAAATTCTAGCGATCTCGAGCTGGTTTCTCCAGAATGACCTACCTTTAAGAGAAGAGGTTTGTGAGAAGAGTCATGTTATGCTTGATTACATTTGACATTAACATCGCCCCATGGTCTATAAATAAAAATACTCACTTCTTTACGTAGCACTTAGAAGAGTTTGGCTTATTTGAGGCCAATCCAGTAGCACCTTCAAAGGCTTATTAAAAGCTAGTGTACTTGCAAGATTCTTGTTTGTTTCTCAATATATTTTTGGGCAACCAGTGCCTTTATTGAACTGAGGGCAGCCCTGGGATTCTTGCTTTTTAGGTTTTCCTCATGGTTGAATGCACTTAGTGAAAGAGTCAGTTAAATGTAATGCAATGTACACGAATATACCAATCTGGAAATGCAAGCATAAGGTCATGATACTTTTAATTTCATGCATTTTCAAATCCTCCAAAAGGTACATCTTTCTCAGATTTTTCTCAAATATGCCTTTATGTTGTGTTACTTCTTCTTCCATTGTATTAACATGTATATAGACTTATGCACTAGTTTTTATTTTGTATTTTATATATGTTGGATTGTTGGAGGAGCTCAGGTCATTGCCATTTTTACACTTGTAATCCAGTCCTGGAAAACACACTTTATATGTGGTTGAAATCTCATTCGAATGGTCCATTTGTACTTCAAATATACGTCTACATCTTCATTAAAAGTCTACCATGGAATCGTACACTTTTTCAATAGAGACTGAAACAATGACCTTATAATAGTGAAAGGTATGGAAACACACACACAACAACACCGTTCATAAAGAAAGGTCACACACTTTTGTCTTCTCCCTTCTGAGTGTCCTTTACTCAGAAACCTTTATCCAGCATATTTCCTGTCAGAAGCCTTGACATTTCGTCCTATATCAAAACTGAATATATTCTCAGCGATCTATCTTTCTCTTAAATCATAACCCAAGTTATTTAAGGTCACGTCAAGAGCACCACGCACTGCAGAAACTTTGTGAAACAGAGACATTAAAAGTCCGACAAAAACCCCGGGCCTCGCATGACATTTCGCTCAAACTCATCGTGAAATGTGACTAAAATGCATGAAATCTTTGCAGAGGCCTTTCTCTCACAGAGGACATGTCTATTGGGGGGGGGGGGGGGGGGGGGGGAGGGGGAGACACCCTGAGAGACGCAGAATCAAGGAAGGGAACATTTCTCTGCCACATGGGGGACTTAATCAGGACAGAGACTGTGATCCATCTCCAGAGGATGGAGGATGGAGGATGGCGAGGTTTGAACCTTTGATGTCTCCGCCAATGGACTCGCCGTGTGTTTTTTCTGAGATAAATTACCTAATAAGCATGTAATGACATTGGTCTGAGCGGGAGAAGGGACAGATGTTTCTTATAATTCTTATTTGCTCTAGTTACACGATGGAGATTCATTGGTGAAACGTGGAGTAGAATTTCCTTTAGGGTCGAGGGTCATCATCAGTTTACTTGAGCAGCTAAATTGAATTTGAAACGGTGAGGATTGTTCCTGAAATTCATGGCGATTACAGTTTAGATGCATCTGTAACAGTGTGTCCCCGACCCCTTATTACCTTTTTAAAAGAAGTATTTAAACATATTTAACTTGTGTAAAAGTCCATGAATGGTTTCTAAATGGTTTTATGAATGACGATACTTTAAAACCTCCAGACCAAAATGCTGTAGAAAGAAAAGAATGGACAAATAAAATACACAAATCATTTATCATCAAGTAAAAATAAGTGCATAAAGTAAAACAGAGTTACTTTGATATATACTAGAATCACGATCACATGGTTATTGGATGATTAAGCAATAACTTACGTTGTTCGGCCTGACACGAAGCCACAGCTTTGTCCTTCTTTTTTCGTGTAACGTTAGAGGTCCAGGTGTCGTGTAGCCCGCATCTCTGGTCCTAGGTCGAAGAGGCTGGCTTCCGAGGGTGGTCTATATAGATGGTGATTATATGGACAGCGGTCTGCTCAGGGTCACCGCACTCGCATGCCGCACTGTCCGCCAGGCCCCACGTCTTCATCGATGTTTTGTCCTGACACCAGTCTTCAAAGCACTTAACTGCCCATGTTTTGCTTCACGGTGTTCTGCTCGTTTAGTTTTTTTCTCCAGTTGGTCTACCTGCTCTTCACGTAGCTCTGCATGTCGTCGTTTATGTGCTTTTTTTCTGGAGATAGGCACTGCTCAATCCACTCCTCCATAGTGAGGCCACCCCGGAGGTCCAAGTTAACCTTAAATGTTTAAACTTTGTTAGTTAGTTTTCGTAACGGACATAATGTAACGGTTGTAACGGTTGTAGCTGTTTCTCAGAGCGGAGGGATACTGACTTGTGAAAAGTAACTATATCTACCCGTGATATACGCTCATTATATCACGGCTAAGAACCAATCAGATTGCTTGATTTGCCTTTACCATGCTTTACCTTCTGTCTTTTTGTTCAGCCTTTCACTCTTTGTCCCTCTCTTTTACTCCCTCCTCCACTGTATCTCTCTTTCACTTCCACTCATCGCTCTCTTTCTTCCTCTCTATGTTGACAGTAAATCCATTTCAAGGTCCTTCAGTCATAAAACACCAGTGGCTGTCATGTCGGATGCACACAGCCAGAGTAGAAGATGCATACAAATACAATGATGTGCACACAGCCATATGAGTGGACTTGCACGCTGTTGACACACAGATCAATGTGCAGAGACAAAGATGTGTAATACAGAAAAACTGCCTTGTTTTGTCAAGATGTACATCAGCATGCCCACATCATACATATAAATGTGTTACACAGACAAAAGAACCTCCCAAAAATGGTATGCAGCAATCATGATCTTTAGTATTGATTGGTTAGTCATATGTTTTACAAGCTGGTCGTTTGCTTGAGCCACAAACCTGAAACAGCTGTACAGAGCCATCAAGGGGTTTGACAGTTTCACACCACTGCACCACCCTTGAACACAATTTCTTAAGTTTTGACCATTTTAAGTCTTTTAAAAGTATGTGTTTTATTTATAAATGTTTACATGGACTGTCCCCCCCCCCCTTAGGGGAATTCATCCACAGAAAACACACTGGACGCTGCAACTAGGTCAGAAACCAGAGGAGACTGTGAGGTCCACCGCAGACGGACCACTTTTGGACAAAATGTCCTCTCCGTTAAAGGCAGCTGCTGGAACAGCCTCCCAACTGAGATAGATTAGATTAGATTAGATGACTTTATTGTCATTACAAAATGCAAGCACAGTGTAACGAAATTAAGGAGGGTCTAGCCAGAGAGCAAAACAGTTATATACACAATTATCAGTAGTATGATACGGGATTGTCCCACTCTCAATAGTTTAAAGGTCAACTCAAAGAATGGTTGAGAAACAAACAGACGTGCGATCACCGCTAAATGCACTTGAACACAGGGGCATCTCCTCGTGCACTTTAGGTAGCTCTTGTATCTCCTCTTGCACCTTAGGTAGCTCTTGTATCTCCTCTTTGCACTTTAGGTAGCTCTGTATCTCCCTCTTGCACTTTTAGGTAGCTCTTGTATCTCCTCTTGCACTTTAGGTAGCTCTTGATCTCCTCTTGCATTTAGGTAGCTCTGGTATCTCCTTCTTGCACTTTAGGATGCTCTTGTATCTTCTCTTGCACCTTAGGTAGCTAGTCTTGTATCTCTCTTGCACTTTAGGTAGCTCTTGTATCTCCTTCTGCACTTTAGGTAGCTATTGTATCTCCTCTTGCACCTTAGGTAGCTCTTGTATCTCCTCTTGCACTTTAGGTAGCTCTTGTATCTCTCTTGCACTTAGTAGCTCTCTGTATTCCTCCTTGCACTTTAGGATGCTCTTGTATCTTCTCTTGCACCTTAGGTAGCTCTGTATCTTCTCTTGCACTTTAGGTAGCTCTTGTATCTTCTCTTGCACTTTAGGTAGCTCTTGTATCTCCTCTTGCACTTTAGGTAGCTCTTGTATCTCCTCTTGCACTTTAGGAGCCTCTTGTATCTTTCTCTTGCACCCTTAGGTAGCTCTTGTATCTTCTCTTGCACTTTACATGTCGTTTGTGCTATATTGTAAAATGTAAACTTCTATCAATGTTATATGTAAACTTGAGGGACTGCGGATGGAAATGAGCTAAAAGCTAAATCTGGCACTGTTACGCATTTGACTGTTTTAAGTTTATTACTGTGCATTGTCCGTGCCGAATAAACGATTACATGAAATAAATATGTCACTTTCATTTTTAAATAATAGGAAAAACATCCACATTTCTTTAATAGTAATTTCACTAAAAGTACCTAAAGTATTGTCATCTAGTTCTTGTGATGAAGTAGGCGGGGAATGTGGATCAAGTGTACATGTTTTGTTTTAAAATAACTGCCATGTGTGGAATAAACAAATGAATAAAAAGTGGTTTTGAGAACTGTGGCATTTCCAATACACTAGATTAGTGGTTCTCAACTGGTCAGGCCTCGGGACCCACTTTTTACTTGGTCAACTACATCGCGACCCCAACATTTTGAAGCACTCAAATCTATTCAACAAACAAAACGTGCTGTACTATATACGCTTTTCAGCATACAATATTAATAAAAGTGAAGTACAGTGCATATATCCCTTATATCCCTTCACAGAACTAAAATATGCTTTTAAAAAAGGTTTAATGAGATGATGGAATCAAAGCTGAACTATATAAAATGGCACATGCTGAAAACCCAACCCCAGCAGGGGAGTCTGGGGGGATTTTCCCCCAGGAGATTTTAGAAATACTAACATAAACTATGCATTCTGGTACACTCTGAGAAGAAAATAAATAGACTGTATTACTACCCGACATGTTAATAATATTTTATGCCATTGTTTGTTTTTTCACTTTGTTCTGACAGCTTGCTGCGAGAACAGTAAAGAGGAGATAGTCTGTGTGACTTACTTTAAATTGTGGGTTAGGTAGATAGCTCCCATTGTTCTGTGACCTGTCAATCATCAGACCGGGGTCATATTTCATTATGTGTTCATTTTTATTCTGAAGTTGTACCCATGGATGTTATAAAGAAGAGTTCTACCGCAAAGTTATTCTCCGTGGGGACTTCCGGCAACAATCTTGATTCTGAATTGGCCAGAAGACTCGAAAAAACATCAGCAAAGATATTTTATTGAGAAGATGATCACTACGTGACAGAAGTTTTCAAAACCGTTATGGTCTCCGGTGATTCCAGTCCAACGCCGACTGCATGCACAGCGTTAGAAAATCGGGCCTACAAAATAAAAAGTTTGACTTTTTCCCCCCAAAAAAAAAATTCAATTCTATTTTTTTTTTCACTTTTCTTTTTCTTCACTCACACATCCGCGACCCACTTCCAAACGGTTCCGCGACCCACTTTTGGGTCGCGACCCACCAGTTGAGAACCACTGCACTAGATAGTAATCGTCATTTCATTTGCAGTCCTTTTTTCCTAGCAAAGAACATGGAAATGATTCCCCTTAAAGGGCACCTATCATGCAAAATGCACCTTTGTACGTCCTTTTATACATGATTATGTGTCCCCGGTGTTCCAGGGAACTCGCCAAGTGTCAGAAAACACAAACCTCTCTATTTTCCTCCTTCGCCAAATCTCTAAAAAAGGGGGCTGCAACGGATCTGAAAAAAATGGATCCACATTCCGACACTTTTCTACGTCACAAAGACGTACTCCACTTATTGGTCAACTCTCCACCTATCAGGGGAATGAGCCACGGCCACGTGCATTGCCAAACCTCTCATTCGCATATAGGCTATCGGCAGGCTAAATCAACCCCAGTCACATCTGTGTTTCTGCCTGCTCTTGCTAGGATGTCTAAGCCAGTTAAACGTTGTGCTGTTGTTGGCTGCAAGACTCGGAACAGGGGACTGCATGCAATGCCATCAGTGCAAAAAGAAATAATCTGTGGCTAGACTTCATTTTCAAGGGACATGTGCCAGAAGACCCCGGCAGATTTAGTGTGTGTGTTCCAAACATTTTACCACGGACATGTTTATGAACTTCTCTCAAGTCCAACACGGATATGCCTCCAAACTAATGCTACACCCGGGATCAATACCAACCATCCGGGACCAGGCCAGTGAGGACACATCCAATTCTGAAGCTGTAAGTTTTATTTAGCGGTGTTTTTCCTGATAAAGCTATATCTAGCTTGTAGTATGTAGCATGTAGTAGGGCTGTACCCGAATATTCGACTATTCGAATATTCGTTCGTTGGCCAACTATTCGGGTTTCAATTTCATTATTCGGATATTCGTTTTTTTTTTTTTTTTTCCAAAATTTTTTTTTCCCCTAAATGTATGCTATCAATAAAGGCGAATTTCCATATTCTTATACTATATTTATACTTTTGAATTGCACTGTTAAAATGCGGAAATATATACAATCTCAGCCTGTGCTCCTGACATCGCGTTCACTCACAGTCACGAACGCAAACGGCACGCTTCTCCTTCTCCTTGCTTCACCTCGCTTCACACACCTGAACACAAAATGCCGAAGACTCCAGCTGTGTGGGACCATTTTAAATTGGACGACGGTAAGAAGAAGGCAGTGTGCCAAATATGCGACAAGAAACTGGCCGGTGGCACAACAACTCTGAAAAGTCACCGGATGTAAGTAGTAGCCTAGCTTAGCTTAGCTGTTGTCAAGTTGCCATGATGAAGCTGCGTTATCCGCCGTTTAAACAGTAACGTTACACATGATAAAATCGTGCTCTTACTATCCTTGGAAAATAGTTGCAAGCAAGCAATCCGAATTGTTTTTTTTATATTAGTTTTCAATTTTATCCGAATAGTGAAAATAATAGGAGCGATGTGGGAACATCTGGGGCTAAGGCAATTATTGGATACAGTTCGTTCATTTATTTTTCGTTCTTCATTTATTTTAATACCGTTTACTGTTTACGCCTATATCCCCGGCGCTGCACTGCGGCTGGGTTAAATGCAGAGGACACATTTCGTTTTAATGTATGCGAGTACTGAGACAATAAATAAATATAAATCGTTAATAGTATGCTCTTTATGCCGCTTCTGCCTTAACAGTGTGTTGTCAGGTGTCTCGGAGCGTGTTATGAAAAAAAATCTCCGCACCGAATATTCGAATATTCGCTGCTGATTGACTACCGAATATCCGGAGCCCGAGAAGAAATGGTATTCGGGACAGCCCTAGCATGTAAGGCAAGGCAAGGCAAGGCAAGTTTATTTATAGAGCACTTTTCAACACAAGGGCACTTCAAAGTGCTTTACAACAAAGAAAGACATTAAGAAAATGGCATTTAAAATCAGTCATTAAAAAGAAAAGCTAATAAAAATAAACATTAAAAGAAGAAATACATGGATAAACACTAAAAGAAAAAATACATGGATAAAAGTTACAGTGCAGTCTAAGATATGAATAGTTCAATTAAAAGCAGCGACAAAAGTAAAAGTCTTTAGTCTGGATTTAAAAGTAGTCAGAGTTGCAGCGGACCTGCAGGTTTCTGGGAGTTTGTTCCAGATATTTGGAGCATAATAACTGAACGCTTGCTTATTACCATGTTTAGTTCTGACTCTGGGACAGAAAGCTGACCAGTCCCTGAAGACCCTGAGAGATCTGGATGGTTCATAATTTAGCAGTAGATCAGAAATGTATTTTGGGCTATAAACCATTCAAAGCTTTATAAACCAGCAGCATTATTTTGAAATCTATTCTTTGACACACAGGAAGCCAGTGTAAAGACTTCAGAACAGGAGTGATGTGATCCACTTCTTAGTGTTAGTGGGACTCGAGGCAGCGGCGTTCTGAATCAGCTGCAGCTTCCGAATAGACTTTTTAGTGAGACCTGTGAAGACACCATTGCAGTAGTCGAGTCTACTGAAGATAAAAGCATGTAGCTTCCGCCGTATCAATGTCGCCTCAACCCCAACTAGTAATACGGTTAGGTGTTTATATGTTCTTGTAACATTTTATTTTGTACGCTCCGCAGTCTTGCTTTGTCTTTTATTTTAATTATCAGGCATTTGCGAACATGTTCAGACTGCCGTAATGGCGATCTTGTGTGAAGGCTGTAAAGCCACGCCTGGCCTAGCCGATAACACAAGTATTTATTCTCCTATGTATTAGTATTTTGTATCCTCTAAAAAATCATATTGATAAGTTATAATAACAAACGTAATCTTCGGGAGGTAAGTGCCGTTTTTTCCAGCGGTTATGTAAAAGCTTTTGTGATTGTAGTCTGTAAGAACGATCATATATCATCGATCTGTAAGCTACGCTACGCTACGCTAAGCTACGCTAAGCTAATGAGACATGCCGTTTTTTGCAGCGTTATATGGAAAAGCTTTTGCATGTTTACTTGTTTGCGCACATGAATATAAATGGGGGTGTGTTAGGATACAACACTGTATGTATGTATGCGAGGGGACACACACCACGAGTAAAACGGAGCTAAAGCCCTGGTATGTTGTTGTTGACGACATGCATATACTAATCTAAACCACTTTTTTTGTTGTGCTTTTTTTAAACCTTGCACAGGCTACGTGGCCAACTTGATGGACCTCATCTTCGACCAAGTCTTTGTGGACCCTGCACCATTATGAGCAACCTGACAGGGAGGAGGTCATCGCCGGGTATGCCACACGGTTCAATTTGGCTGCTGTCTGAACCTAACATAGACATTTCACGGATCAGAGGACAACGCAGGCCGGAATCACCACTCTGATCCTGATTCAAATAACCGTTGATTTTGACAATAAAGTTCCGAGTTGATATCAGTGTGTCGTGATTTATTCATGTTTGGATGGGTAAAGAATATTCTGATTTCAAAAGCATAAGGTTGTGTGTGGACTTGTTGTCGTACACATGGGTGTGTTATGCCATTGCTGTGTAGTATATAATAGTACATGTACATGACAGAATGAAAGATTGCATAAAGCCATATACACCAGTATTTATTTCCATGAACAATATTAGCATTCGTTTACAATTTCAGTCAAAACAAACAAACCACTCAGTGCTCTATTGCCCCCAACTGTGTTCAGCTCTGTAAATATTCAATGCATTCAGAACACATTTAGGCACACAGCTCCAATCCAGGATGGTCCACCACACAGGTTACAGAGTCCTCATGTTCCTGCATCCGTCTTTACACCTAGTGTGATAAACATATATTGAATGACATGTGAAAAATGTATTCTCTAAACAGACAACTTAGTGAAGCTAATGTTACGTGTGGTATCTCCATGCAGCACATGCTCCGGTTCAGAAGGCATTGTGGCGCAAGTTGCACATGTACCCCTTAGAAGAAGTCAATACTGAGCTTTTAAAACACATGAAACACATAATGCTGACAACTGAGGTGTTGGAGTTATACTTTTTATCACCCTAAGTTATTGAACTTTCCAACGGTTGTTGCACGATGTTGGAAGAAGAAAGGACTGTAAACTATTAACGCAATGAGGCCATTGTATATATGCTGAAAATATGAATGTCTCCCTTTATAAATATATATATATGTATCGCTGTGTTTGCGTTACAAACTCTAAGTTACAAACTGTACACATTGCATTCTTGCTAATTAGCCAAAATATGAATGGAATAAGTAGCAAGCATCGTAACAAACAGAGTAAAAATAAATAGGGACAACAGCTTGTCAACTAACCATTCAGAAACGTCCTGCTGCAACCGAGATGTTTGCACCTCCACCAAAACCTCCGCTGCTTCAGTTTCTGGATCAAATTGATAATATGCTTGAAACACATGCATTGCTCTGAGATTACATGTGTATTCCACACTCGTAATCACAGCAAGCATGGTAACGTGACTCTCGCCGGCTCTTCTGCTGGGGCGTGGTCAGCTGCTGCTCAGAATTTTCATAGGCAGGTTTGGAATAAAGCGAAAATGAGCGAAACGAGGCAATGGCTAAAAATGATCTGTTTGGTATTTTGAAAAATAAAATGTATAAATATACCTTATATAGGTATGGTCATACACTATATCATTTAAATATAGCATGATAGGTCACCTTAAATAATTCAAGTTTAAGGAGCTTGTTTCTGGAAAGACGTATTTCCTGTTGAGTTCAACTCTCTAAATAGCTATAGCTTCTTTGCTCGATAATTATTATTATTAATATGAATAATTTAGGCCTTGTAACTAATTCACCAGCACTTACTACGGTATGATCTAGCTTGAAGTGAATATATCTGCACTTTCCTTGTTGTTCTGAGTTTGATTCTTGTATGTCAATAAAAAAAGGGACTTCTAATGTGTGGATGACACTGCAGTTGGTGTATGTTGTTGTATGATGAGACATATTTCATTCATCGGTGTAAACAGGATGACTTCTCCTATAAATTGGACATTCGACCCATTCGTTTCTTGCTTGTTAATGAAGGGAGATGAAATGTTGTATCCGTCCGACTTTCAATCTGCTTCGATACAGGCTTTATATTTAATACTGAAGCATCTTTTTAGAGTTGCTACCAGAATTTACAGCACCACGTTTCAGGCAAATTAAAAATATCTCTACGGCTTGAAGACAGGGAAGACATTTAGCATTAAAGTACATTTTGTACCACACAAGTGTCATCAAAGTGCATCACAAGTGTGGCAAATTAATGTATGATAATGATATGGTAATTATATTATAATCACTACCCGTTCATTTTCTTAATTTTGTAGCAAGAAATTCATTACATGGCAAAGGGAAGTGATACTTGGCGCCTCAAGGTGCATTTTGTGCACATAATGCATTCTGGGTCATGAAATATACATTTTTTGTGTTAGGGGACATTTTGTGCACGAAATGCAGCGTGAGACATTTGGTCCTCGATAGTAAAGCTGATCTGAAGAGAGCAGCGAGAAATAAGTGAAGTCATAGGTAATAATAAAAGCTTTAATTGTTAACGCTATACTTCAGTGTCCATCATCACCATTGTAGTTTTTTCTAAATGTAGTTTTTTGGGAGGGTCCTATAAGAGGCTAAACAAGCTGTACTGTTGATATCAATAATCCAGCATGCAACTCGTAGGTAAAAGATAATTAACGTTAGGCTGCCAAAATTGATCAATATCTTTCGATGCTCCCACTCTCCGTCAAAAGGTACCATTTATTTTGAAAAGGACTCAATGTGTGTTCAGGTTATAGTTAGAGGCCCTATTAAGCTTTTGGAGGTGTTCCCTTTTTTGTAGAGTGTTGTGTGCATGTAAATGGTCTGCAAAGGCTTAAAGGGGACCTATCATGCAAAATGCACTTTTGTATTACATTACATTTCATTTAGCTGACGCTTTTATCCAAAGTGACTTACAATGACCAATTACAGGGACATTCTCCCTGGAGTAACTAAGGGCTAAGTGCCTTACTCAAGGGCACACTAGTGGTGGTGTTCCTGGCAGGATTTGAACTCACAACCTTCCAATCTTCCAATCTTCAGCCCACCTCACTTTCCATTAGACCACACTATGTATGTCTTTTATACATCAACATGTGTCCCCGGTGTGTCGGGGAACTCACGCAGCGTCAGAAAATAAACCCCTCTCTCTTTTCCTCCGTACCCAAATCTCTAAAAACGGGGAACAACGGAGCTGATCTAGATTTGCGTCCGATATGACGTAATATCTGAAATGTGGACCCACGGCCCAATCAGAAAGTTACTATCAGAAACAATGCCCGACTGCTTTGGACGTAATGTGGTCGGTGTTTACATTAGTATCGCTAACACTCAGAGCTAACCTGTACTAGAGAGCATGTGTGTGAAGAAGCAGGAAGTAAAAAGGAACTCACCTTGTGGTATAACCGGCAAGAGAGAAAGCCTTTGAGCTCCAGACTGTTTCAGAGAGAATCCTTGATGATCCATGACATGGTGTTTCATCACGGCAGCATTTAGTTTAGACGGTAGCTGCCGGGTCCCGCATGAACTCAACCCCCTCCTTTTTAATTTTAATTTTTTTAAAGCTTTTATACACCAAATCAGCACTTTTGAAACAGGAAGTGAAATAGGGGTATGCCTCACATAGGGATATGAGGCATGGATAGAATGGGTGATCTGTCTGAATCATGTTTGGATTAGATTAGAAGCATATACAAGTACAACGAGAAGAGTAAAGCTATATAGAAATAATTCAATTTGTAGAGTATAGTAAATGTAAATATATATTGCACATGTATTGGTTATTGCACAGGGGAGGAAGACTAAGGGGTAATAGTGCAAGAGTTGATTATATCTGTCCATGTACATGCTCCCACTCTGCGCCAAAAGGTATCATCAAGTAAGTTGTTCAGACCATTATTTACATTCAAGGATCTTCAATAAAGAAATTCACTTAAATCTCATCCAAACAAGTCTAGAGACATAACTCAGTGATTCAGAATCTGTTCCTCTCCAAATCTCCTCTGATTAATTCCTAATATCCTCTTCTGTTTATCTCAACAGTTGATGTGATTTATGTGTGGCAGACGATTGTTGCTCGGAGGTGAATTCCAGGCACATTGTGCTACGCTGTCAGCGAGGATCGCCACATTTTTATGGTGAAGTTTCCCCCCTTGGGATGTCATTACTTTAAACCCTCCTGCAATACATCAATTTCTAATTAACATTTGCATACTAGATCATCGGGGGGGTACCGGAGAGGAGGAGGAGGAGGGGAAGAGGGGTGGGGGGCAGGGTGCTGAGGACTCACACGCATACATTTATGCTAATTAATTGAAATAAAATGAGCCTGGAGCTTTAGGAGGGGCGGAGCGATGCAATGCTTCAACACCCAGTGGGAGGGGCAGGATGGATGCTCGAGTGCTGCCGGCATCCAGAAGAAACATCACTCTGGAGACACTAGTGGATGGAGAGTGTGGGGAAGGGTTCTGGGTTGAAGGTTGTTAGTTTGTGTTAAAGGTCACCTATTATTCAAAGTCCACTTTTTCATGTCTCTTCTACATCAACATGTGTCCCCTCTGTGGAAAGAGACTCTGAAAGTTTCATGAAAAAAGATTCTCTCTCTTTTTGTCCTGATCCATTTATGCAAAAACCTGTCTGAAAATGAGCTGATCAGATTTGGCCACTTTATGATGTCAGAACGATTTTTTGGCTTGTGTAACCATTAGCCAATCACCAACCAAGGTAACCCATCCATCCATCTTCTCCCGCTTATCCGTGGTCGGGTCTCGGAGGTAGCAGTTCCAGCAGAGAGCCCCAAACGTTCCTTTCCCCTCATCAACCAGCTCTGACTGGGAGATCCCAAGGCGCTCCCAGGCCAGCGAAGAGATATAATCCCTCCACCTGGTCCTAGGTCTACCCCTTGGTCTCTTCCCAGCTGGACGTGCCTGGAACACCTCCCTAGGGAGGCGCCCAGGTGGCATCCTAACTAGGTGCCCGAACCACCTCAACTGGCTCCTTTCGACGCGAAGGAGGAGCGGTTCAACTCCGAGTCCCTCCCGGATGACCAAACTTCTCACCTTATCCCTAAGGGAGACACCAGCCACCCTGCGGAGAAAACCCATCTCGGCCGCTTGTATCCGCGATCTCGTTCTTTCGGTCATGACCCATCCTTCATGACCATAGGTGAGGGTAGGAACGAAAATGACCCGGAAGACAGAGAGCTTTTCCCAAGGTAACCCCCCCCCCCCCCCTTATCACCTGAATCTCCTCCTAGAGCACCATTGAGTTATTTGTAACCAAATCTCTCTCAGAGGGGCGTGGGGAGGGGCTCCTTATTTTCATCTAAAGTAACAGACAGAGAATCAACACTTTTGATACAGGGCTGAACAGAGGGGATTATGGGTAATGCTGCAACGATCTGTTTGGTGTTTGGACATGTTCTGTATATATCTGAGACCTGTAATATATTGATGAAAAACAGTATAATAGGGGGCCTTTCATTTCTATGATGTCCCAGATAGCTTGTGGGCTGGATCAGGGTGATTTCTTTCAGCCATGGTACATCTACAGATTTAATAATGTGTTGTAAGTTGCCGATATGTAAACCAGGTGGTTTTTAGGGGGAGTTAGGCTCAGATTGCATGCATGCATGTAAGGCAAGGCAAGGCAAGTTTATTTATATAGCATTTTTCAACACAAGGCAATTCAAAGTGCTTTACAAAAAATGAAAGACAGTCATTAAAAAGAAAAAATACATGGGTAAAAGTTACAGTGCAGTCTAAGATATGAATAGTTCAATTAAAAGCAGCGACAAAAAGAAAAGTCTTCAGCCTGGATTTAAAAGTAGTCAGAGTTGCAGCGGACCTGCAGGTTTCTGGGAGTTTGTTCCAGATGGAGCATAATAACTGAACGCTGCTTCTCCATGTTTAGTTCTGACTCTGGGGACAGAAAGCTGACCAGTCCCTGAAGACCTGAGAGATCTGGATGGTTCATAATTTAGCAGGAGGTCAGAAATGTATTTTGGGCCTAAACCATTCAAAGGCTTATAAACCAGCAGCAGTATTTTGAAATCTATTCTTTGACACACAGGAAGCCAGTGTAAAGACTTCAGAACAGGAGTGATGTGATCCACTTTCTTAGTGTTAGTGAGGACTCGAGCAGCAGCGTTCTGAATCAGCTGCAGCTTCCTAATAGATGTTTTAGTGAGACCTGTGAAGACACCATTACAGTAGTCCAGTCTACTGAAGATAAAAGCATGGACAAGTGTTTCCAAATCCTGCTGTGACATTAGTCTTTTAATCCTAGATGTAGGCAGGAGAAAGGTTTCCTCACCCTGTCACTTCAAATAAATATTTACACCAATATGTGTCCGCTGTGTACCAATATGTCTTTAGGTACTGTATGCTCCATATGGCCAATTTAAAAATGATATATTGATGCAATATGTTTGTTCCAATTGGTCAAGGTAGAGTTAGGTGCATTTCTTTATATAGTGCTGAGTGGCTTTTTTCTCCAGACACAACTAGAATAACGTATGTGTCGATTATAAATCCTATACCTTATACTTCTACCTTAATGTCTTTCATTTGTTGTAAAGCACTTTGAATTGCCTTGTGTTGAAAAGTGCTCTATAAATAAACTTGCCTTGCCTATCAGTATTCTTAATCTGCAAAGTAATTTAAGATATTAAATGAATGTACTGAAGTAAAAGGTGACTTATTCCCCAGTAGAAGTATAAAGTAGCATACTGTCAGAATACTCAGGAACCTCAAATGTGTAATCATGTTTAGTTTTGACTTTATGGTTTATAATCATAATTCATCATTTAGATAATGCCAGAGTTTAGCATGTTTGCATCATATTGTGTGTGTGTGTGTGTGTGTGTGTGTGTGTGTGTTTGTGTGTGTGTGTGTGTGTGTGTGTGTGTGTTCTGAACTAACAAGATGAGTGCAGTGTCATGACTTAGCTCCAAGCCAAAGTGCTGCAGACACAGACATGCTTCATCTTCTCCACGTCGTGTTGTTTTTCTCATCCGAGTGTAAATTGGAGTTTGCTTCAAAGCAGATGATAAATCTCTGCTCTGTATGCAGATGCTCTAAAGCAAGCAATTTGAAGTCTGGGAAATGCACTTAAGGGCAAACTCATTTTGATTCTGGTTGGGTTATGAAGTCAAGAGTTACAAAAACAATCCAACTCCTCCTCCATGGTAACACAAGCTCAGCTAAATACACTAAAGCATTAATAACCAGGACATGTTGAGATGTGTGTGAATCAAAAGGACCTGAATCAAAATACTTAATTCATCACAGGGTAAATTGGGTTTCGTGACAGTTGCTCTATTAAGAACGAAAATAAATAAAGAGAAAGAAAAATCAAATAAATATGTATTTAAACTAAAGTCAAATAATAAAAATAAAAAAGTCAGATATGTTAAGAGCATTCCATGGAATATAACAAAAAGTGTATCTCGAGCCGGTTTCTCAAACTTACCTACCCCACCTTTAATTGGAGGCAAAAGTACAATTTGCACCCACTGTTTCTACAGCCCCTAAATTACCAAGAAATCCATAAATGCGCTTTAAATCAGAGCATAATGTCATTCAAACTCCTGGTACTTTTACCATGCCAAACTGGGCTAAAGAATACTCCGTTTTTGAATAACATTATAAAACCAGTGTAAATCATATGTTAATATTTCCTGTCAACAGCATCCATGTGATAAAAGAAACCTCCTTGGATTCTGCCAAACATCAGATTTACTTCACATTGTGTCACTGACCTCAGGCCGCTACATGCTATCAATCATTTTAACAAGGCATCCATATCAAGGGTCACCAGATTAAAGTCATTATTTGGCGATGATTGTCAGCTCGCCACGTTTAAGGTCACATCAAACAGGCGTTATTAATCCACCGGAACCGTCTGGGTGACATTTGGTACGGAGACATCTCTCTGTTGTACATGTGGTTCAAGGACAACAAGACCTTTTTCATGATAATGTTCCCCCTCCTTGTAGTTTGATGAATCTACTCCCCCTTTGGGATGAAATGACATGTTGTGTGTCATGCGGAGGCAGAGTAATGCGCTCTGATCATCAAGCAAGGCACCGAATCTTCGACTATCTCCAAGGAATGCTAATCACTCTTCTATTGGATTTTTCTGTGACGCCTGCCATTAATCCTCGCCGCGGTCTCTCGTGATGAAATTGCGGCACTCCTTTGAACGTAATTAACTCCCATGATCGCTTTTGAACCTCACTGCATTGAGTGCTCTGATCGAGAGAAATTACACCGGGCTATTGCGAGTATTTAATGGACCCACGAGTGTCAATTAATGTGGAGAAGCTTTTCATTGAGCTTTCTTTTCATGTCCACTAGCCCAGGTTTTATTAAAAAGCACTTATCCCGAGCCTCTGCTTTTGAAATGAACAGCCTTGTAAGGCAGTACAATAAGCCACGTCCCGTTGTGATGAGCCTGAGGGGGCGAGACCTCCATCACTTTGACTTTAGACTCAACTCTGGTTTGAATTGACCGCTTCAGGCTAAGAGTTTGTGGACGAGAACAAGTAGTACACTTCTACTTCAACCGCCTCTGATATGCTGGCCTTGGACTAGGAAGTGTGTGTAGAAAGACCTCATTTTGGAATGATCCTTTAGTGTTAAAATGGCGATTTAGAAAACTAATACATGACTTTAACTCTGGCATCTTCTTCATCTATCATGTTAGGTTCATTCTGTTGTGTTTTGATCTATATAAATCCATCTAAATAGCAATTTTGGCAAACTCATCATAGTGTTAAATGATAAAGCGCCCAGTCCATCTTGCTTGAACTCTGGAGACAAGTTATTTATCTGATTTCACCTTTTCTCGTGCCATTTGCAATACGTTCATGGTGGACCTAGTGCAGTTGTGAGTTTGGAGGGGAAATATCCATATGTGGACATTTGGTTTAAGGACTGTTTGGCACACAAGACAACATGTTGTTTGTCACAGAGGAAACCTGTGTTGACTGTTTGTAGGAAAGGGAAGTCACATCACTTTGTACCGCCTTTCATTCACCTCAACTTCCTCTCTGTGACTTTTTGCCGGGCTACAAGAATGTCCCATGACTTCCTGCTTTGGTAATGCGCTTAAACATCGGGAGTTTTAACGTATTGGTACAAGTACAAGCACTTTGTTACTGTACTTAAGTACATTGTTCTGGTATGAGTACTCCACTACTTATTTTTCTGACACCTTTTACTTCTTACATGTTGAACTCAAATACCTGTACTTTCTACTTCTTACATGTTGAACTCAAATACCTGTATTTTCTACTTCTTACATGTTGAACAAAAATACCTGTACTTTCTACTTCTTACATGTTGAACACAAATACCTGTACTTTCTACTTCTTACATGTTGAACACAAATACCTGTACTTTCTACTTCTTACATGTTGAACAAAAATACCTGTACTTTCTACTTCTTACATGTTGAACCCAAATACCTGTACTTTCTACTTCTTACATGTTGAACACAAATACCTGTACTTTCTACTTCTTACATGTTGAACACAAATACCTGTACTTTCTACTTCTTACATGTTGAACACAAATACCTGTACTTTCTACTTCTTACATGTTGAACCCAAATACCTGTACTTTCTACTTCTTACATGTTGAACACAAATACCTGTACTTTCTACTTCTTACATGTTGAACACAAATACCTGTACTTTGTACTTCTTACATGTTGAACTCAAATACCTGTACTTTCTACTTCTTACATGTTGAACACAAATACCTGTACTTTCTACTTCTTACATGTTGAACACAAATACCTGTACTTTCTACTTCTTACATGTTGAACCCAAATACCTGTACTTTCTACTTCTCACATGTTGAACACAAATACCTGTACTTTCTACTTCTTACATGTTGAACACAAATACCTGTACTTTGTACTTCTTACATGTTGAACTCAAATACCTGTACTTTCTACTTCTCTCATTTCCCAAACAGCTGGCTCCTTTAGTCTGAATGTGTGTTTGGTGGCCTGATCATTATTCTTTAGAGTCATTGCGTGCCTATTGATTTGAACACGATCCGTGTATCCATCATTTCCTGGTCTTCTCTAAAGAAGAGGGACCAATGGAAACGTTGTCATGTTGCCGTTGTTCAGCATGGAAACATTCATTAGCTAACAATGACATTATTGTTCTATTAATATAAAGGGAGGTCAGGTACTCTTTAAAACAGCTGCTAGTTATGGGTACTTTTTACTGAAGTACACTTCAAAGCCTTTACTTTGACTTGATTAAAGAAGTTTAGTCAGTACTTCTACTTTTACCAGAGTATTTTTAAACACGAGTATATGTACTTCTACTTGAGTAAAGGATGTGTGTACTTTTGCCATCTCTGTAGAAATATCAGTAAGGAGCAGCAGGACATGGCTCAACAGGTTCATTCATTAACCCTATATTTACATTGAGCTGTGGTTAACCTGTCGTCGAGACATTTAACGTCTGCAAACGTGCTGTGAAGCGCATGTATTGTGTCTGTTCTTATTCATGGCTCCTGTGATGAGCACTGACATCAGAGCATCTGGCTGCACAATTATTCCCACAATTCCCAGGAGAGATTGAAATTATTTTTCCTCCCCCCCCAATGAGCACTGCAGCACAGCGCTCTCTAATTCAGTGTCTCCAGGGGAAGCATGGTGCTGGAAACACAGCAAATGACACGACATTTAGTAAAGTAAATATATTTTTAAGTTTATTAAGAAATTCCTCGTGCTTTGGTGTCATTACATTACCTGGATTTGATTTGGGGCCTTTATTAGAATCGATGTGGTTCTTTAGTGTTACATCCACTCACTCCTACATTACCCAGGATAACCACACTGCTGGCCACTCTGCAGTCCTAGAGGTGAAAGTGTTAATTAGGGTTGAGATCAAAAGCCGCTCGAAGGCACCTGTCAATTATGGAGAGTGTTACTGCTGAGTATATCCAGATTCCTGTTGCCAGGTACCTGCAGCCTTTCAAATCCTCCTGTTGTTACTTCAAGGCTAAAACAACTCCATTGACTATAGCCACTGCTTTTAGTAAAGACTCTGAAGTAAGATAAATCAAAAACCAGCTGTAGTGACGATGGATGTTCAGTCAATCAAACACCTGTCCTCAGACTCTTGCATTAACAGGGAAAAACTTCCATATCAACAGGATGGAAGAAACCTTAGAGATGGCAACAACATGACATGACATGTCACTTGTTAGACGCTTTTATCCAAAGCGACTTACATACTCAATACTGTGGGCAATCCCCACAGGAGCAATTTGGGGTGAAGTGTCTCAGGGACACAACGACATGCTGACTGCAGTGGGGTTTGAACCTGTGACCCCCTGATCCAACGCACAACGCACTGCACCACACGCCTCCAACAACCATAACATCCTGCACTATCTATCTATTTTATATGTTTCGTTAATTGGATGTTGTTCGTTTGATTATTTAAGTTGAAGGTACATTTTAATTTGTTTTGTCCTAACTGATCATCTGTACTTAACATTTTTCATATATAGTCAGATATCAAAATAAATGTTTTAAATGCGGATCAAAGATTCATTTCAATACAGGCTTATGAAATACTCTGGATGGTGAATTAGAGGCAAACAGATAAATATGCTCTGCCACCTTTTTCTAAACACCTCCTGCACTGAACCTAACCAAGATCATATGTTTCTAAACTCAGTCTGGTGCCATAAGAGAAGTTTATCATTGAGAAAACGGAACATGGGTTCTGGGTTTCTGATGTGTTGCAGGGTGGGAAAGAATGGCAAGCGTTTAACAGATAACTGTTAAATATTCACAAAATCATTCTTCCGGAGTTTGCCCAGCCGCTAATCAAAAAGCGTGGTGGGCATCTTGAGTAATTGATGCATAGCTAATGACTCGTTGATTAATCGCCTGGCACTGGCCTCGCATAAATGTGCTTGATCGGAAGATGAGAAAGGGGGGGGGGGGGGGGGTTGAAAACAAAGACCCCGCAATGTTCAGCGACGCGTTCAAGGCCAAGGAACATTGTCGTGCCGTCGCTCGTATAAAAGCCATCTAATTAGAGAAGAAAAGCCCAATGCTGGGGTGTTAATAAGCCATGGGTGTTAATTAGGTTGGTCCAGGCATATGGAGATTTGCTCTCTGGCTGTGAATGACGACAAAGAGGGGGGGGGTTGTTAGCTTAGTCCGCTGGATTTCATTGGCTACAAGGTTGCTATGATGGAAGTGGAGTTGTTTCTGGTGACAGTAGGGGGCATTTCACCTTCCTTTCAACAAGTGGCAGCCAAGAGAAGAACATACACTAATTACTGACATCCTGTTAGCACTAATATCCAGTGAGTGTCCTTACTTCTCCTCATCAGTACGGAAAGGCAAGCATTCATTACTGAGTCACTTTCTAGGCCAGGTCAAATGCACATTATCCCGCACTGCCAGAGCCCATACTGTTACTTCCTGTCCATCTTCTTCTGCTGTTCTCGTTAGAGTTTACTTCCTGTCTGTCTTCTTCTGCTGTTCCCGTTAGAGTTTACTTCCTGTCTGTCTTCTTCTGCTGTTCCCATTAGTGTTTACTTCCTGTCTGTTTTCTTCTGCTGTTCCCGTTAGAGTTTACTTCCTGTCTGTCTTCTTCTGCTGTTCCCATTAGTGTCTACTTCCTGTCTGTCTTCTTCTGCTGTTCCCATTAGTGTCTACTTCCTGTCTGTTTTCTTCTGCTATTCCCGTTACAGTTTACTTCCTGTCTGTCTTCTTCTGCTGTTCTCGTTAGAGTTTACTTCCTGTCTGTCTTCTTCTGCTGTTCCCATTAGTGTTTATTTCCTGTCTGTCTTCTTCTGCTGTTCCCATTAGAGTTTACTTCCTGTCTGTTTTCTTCTGCTGTTCCCATTAGTGTTTACTTCCTGTCTGTCTTCTTCTGCTGTTCCCATTAGTGTTTACTTCCTGGCTGTCTTCTTCTGCTGTTCCCATTAGAGTTTACTTCCTGTCTGTTTTCTTCTGCTGTTCCCATTAGTGTTTACTTCCTGTCTGTCTTCTTCTGCTGTTCCCGTTAGAGTTTACTTTGTCTGTCTTCTTCTGCTGTTCCCATTAGTGTCTACTTCCTGTCTGTCTTCTTCTGCTGTTCCCATTAGTGTTTACTTCCTGTCTGTTTTCTTCTGCTGTTCCCGTTAGAGTTTACTTCCTGTCTGTCATCTTCTGCTGTTCCCATTAGTGTTTACTTTGTCTGTCTTCTTCTGCTGTTCCCATTAGTGTCTACTTCCTGTCTGTCTTCTTCTGCTGTTCCCATTAGTGTTTACTTCCTGTCTGTTTTCTTCTGCTGTTCCCATTAGTGTCTACTTCCTGTCTGTCTTCTTCTGCTGTTCCCATTAGTGTTTACTTCCTGTCTGTTTTCTTCTGCTGTTCCCGTTAGAGTTTACTTCCTGTCCATGCATGCTATTCATCAAACAGTTTCACCAGACTGGAAGCACAGTTTGGGATCTGAAGCACACCTAGACGGTTATCAGTGAAGGGTTTCAGTCTCTGCATCTGAATTCAAGGCAAGATTCAACAACTGCTGAGAGCTAATATGGAAAGTGAGGTGGACTGTGCTGTGGTCAACAATGTGTTTAGTTTAGTTTTAGAGATAGGTGGATTGAGGCGGGAAGGCAAGGCAAGTTTATTCATATAGCACCTTTCAACACAATGCAATTGAAGGTGCTTTACAAAAATATAAGACATTAAGAGCATTAAGAAATAGACGTAAAACATGAATAACACAGGTATGAAATACATGAATAAACCTTTCTATTAAAGCCTCCCGAGAAACTTCCCTTTCTTCTTTTGATTCCCTGAATCTGGATCTTAAAGCAAGAGAATTGAGTTCACCTGCATTTCTAGGAATGTGATACAAGGCAAGTTTATTCATATAGCACCTTTCAACACAAGGCCGTTCAAAGTGCTTTACAACAATGAACACATTAAGAACATTAAGAAATAGCTGCAGAATACCATCAGTGTACAATATCTATCTGCTGAACAGAGAGGAAATGGACATCATAGTCTGTGTAGTCCATATCGATAAATCTCCCTATAACAACTAGGACAAATCTCCTGTCAGACAAGTCCTTTTGGCTCAGCTGCAAGTCCTGTTGTCTTATATGTTCACACTTTAAACTCTTCATTAAAGGTCACCTATTATGCAAAGTCCACTTTTCTTGTCTCTTCTACATCTACATGTGTCCCCTCTTCTTCATGTCTCTTCTACATCAACATGTGTCCCCTCTTCTTCATGTCTCTTCTACATCAACATGTGTCCCCTCTTCTTCATGTCTCTTCTACATCAACATGTGTCCCCTCTTCTTCATGTCTCTTCTACATCAACATGTGTCCCCTCTTCTTCATGTCTCTTCTACATCAACATGTGTCCCCTCTTCTTCATGTCTCTTCTACATCAACATGTGTCCCCTCTTCTTCATGTCTCTTCTACATCAACTTGTGTCCCCTCTTCTTCATGTCTCTTCTACATCAACATGTGTCCCCTCTTCTTCATGTCTCTTCTACATCAACATGTGTCCCCTCTTCTTCATGTCTCTTCTACATCAACATGTGTCCCCTCTTCTCCATGTCTCTTCTTCATCAACATGTGTCCCCTCTTCTTCATGTCTCTTCTACATCAACATGTGTCCCCTCTTCTTCATGTCTCTTCTACATCAACATGTGTCCCCTCTTCTTCATGTCTCTTCTACATCAACATGTGTCCCCTCTTCTCCATGTCTCTTCTACATCAACATGTGTCCCCTCTTCTTCATGTCTCTTCTACATCAACATGTGTCCCCTCTTCTTCCTGTCTCTTCTACATCAACATGTGTCCCCTCTTCTTCACGTCTCTTCTACATCAACATGTGTCCCCTCTTCTCCATGTCTCTTCTACATCAACATGTGTCCCCTCTTCTCCATGTCTCTTCTACATCAACATGTGTCCCCTCTTCTTCATGTCTCTTCTACATCAACATGTGTCCCCTCTGTGGAAAGAGACTCTGAAAGTTTCAGGAACAAAGATTCTCTCTCTGTCCTGATCCATTTCTGAAAATGAGCTGATCAGATTTTGGCCACTTTATGATGTCATAATGATTTGTTGTCTTGTGTAACCATTAGCCAATCAGCAACCAAGGTAACCCCCCCCCCCTTATCACCTGAATCTCCTCCTAGAGCACCATTGTGTTCTTTTTAAACAAATCTCTCTCAGAGGGGCGTGGGGAGTGGCTCCTTGTTTTCATCTGAAGCACATGTGTCAAACTCGAGGCCCGGGGGCCAAATCAGGCCCTTGGTGGATTTAATTTCGGACCGCAGGATAATTTCTAATTCCTATTAGATCTGGCCCGCCGGTATATTGCACGCACACCTTCACTCCATCCTGAGGGTTTCCTCAGCTCAGAGCCTGACCCCAAACATCGATGACCTTGCACCCAAGATGAGACGCCAAGTATCTGAGCTAGCATCACAGAGCAGCATACTGAGTTCAAAGGATGCTTCCTTCTGCACTTTCTCTCTCACGACAGCAGGGCATGTTTGGTTTCTCTTTGAGGGGAATAGTTTTGTTGAAGCTGTTGTTGGCCTGTGGGGAAATGTACTCATAAGAAATGACTCTGGAGAAGCTGCAGATAGAGCCATAAGAAATTAATGCAACTGATTATTTAATGTTTAATGTTGTTTTTAAAGGCAATCATTGAAGCTTTGTTAGTTCCAGGTTTAATATGTGCAATAAGTTCATTTCAATAAGTTCTGCAATAAACATTGAACCGGTCCGGCCCTCGACTGGTAGCGATTTTTTTATTTTGGCCCACTGTGTATTTGAGTTTGACCCCCCTGGTCTAAAGTAACAGACAGAGAATCAGCACTTTTGAAACAGGGCTGAAACAGAGGGGATTATGGGATGTTTGGTATTTCAGACAAACACTTCAGGGACATGTTTTGTATCTGGACCTATAACATATGGATGAAAAACGGTATAATAGGGGACCTTTTAAGGACAATAAATGCACACTAATATACATAAAATAAGTGGTTTCCAGGGGTCATTGAAAGTCTTAAAATGATGTGGATTTGAGGAAAGAAAATACGTTTTTGAAAATAAACATATATAGAAATTGGCCTTTGGATGTGCTTGAATTAATGTATAATATAAATTGGACCTAGTGGTAGTAAATAGACTGTTCTGCTGTCTGTATGTGTGTCTGCTGCAGTTGTGTCATTGTTTCACACACCACATGAATTTGAGGAAATTGCAGCAAATTAATATTTTATATCACCCTGAGATGATCAAATATTAAAACTCAAAGCTACTAAACTTCTGACAGTTTTACTATTTGAGCCTCTTGGGTAATATAAAATGATAATGAGCTGCTTTTCCCACTTTGAAGCATTTATTGCCGTTTATGAGTAGTTGGTACGAAGTGGATCTGCATGGTGAACTTTCCCTGAGGTCAGGAACCAGAGGAGAGCGCATTTCTATATCGCTTAAGACCTTCCTTTTTGATAAAGCTTATAGTTAGGGCTGATTAGATTCAGCCCCTAGTTTTGCTGATACAGGCTTAGTTTGTCGGGGGACATCTTACTTCTTCCTTCTCTCTGTCTATACCTGTGTACTCTCATGTTCCGATTAACCCAGCTTCCCCAAATGTCTTTCTTTTTGGTGTCTATATACGCTGGGATCCGGAGTCATGGATCATCCTGCGGTCCTGTGTCCTGCATCGCGAGCCCTGGATCTTGAGTCGTGGCTGTGGTCCTGGATCGTAGGTCCTGGATGGATATCCTTGTGGATCCATCTTCCTATTATACACATATGCATTTCCAAACATTTGGACTACCTATGTTGCAAATGTATTATCTTTTCAATTTACACACGGCATCTATTGCACGTCTGTCCGTCCTGGGAGAGGGATCCCTCCTCTGTTGCTCTCCCTGAGGTTTCTCCCTTGTTCCCTTAAACTGTGGGTTTGCTCTGGAAGTGTTTCCTTGTACGATGTGAGGGTCTAAGGACAGAGGGTCTAAGGACAGAGGGTCTGAGGACAGAGGGTCTGAGGACAGAGGGTCTGAGGACAGAGGGTCTAAGGACAGAGGGTCTAAGGACAGAGGGTCTGAGGACAGAGGGTCTAAGGACAGAGGGTCTGAGGACAAAGGGTCTAAGGACAGAGGGTGTTGTATTGTCATACTGATATTCTGTACAAACTGTGAAGTCCACTGAGACAAATGTAACATTTGTGATATTGGGCTATATAAATAAACATTGATTGATTGATTGATTGATTTCCCAAAAGGGATCTCTTGTCGTATTATCTCTGTTTTGACTTGATTTTTTTGGGAATATTTACAAGTAACTCTAGTTTCAACAGCCTGGCTTGTGTAAAGGGACACAATCAACATAACATGATATGATTCCTAATATAGTATCCCATTAAAATCTTGTCAAGCTGTTCATATTAAAAGCTGTTTCCCTGATAATTGCACTGCTCAGGGTTTATCACAAGAGCGTGCCCCTACATGTTTCTGTTCCTAAGAGCTCACTGAGTGGAAATTGCATGTTTCGCCGGGGACTCATTCACACTTATAGTGAATATGCTATCTTATCAAATATGGACCAAAATACACTTTATATAGTTTCATCAGTATTTCTCTGAATTCGGTTTGGATAATCATTTGAATGGATGTAAGGCTTGGACTCATACTAACCACCTGAACACATTAAACCACCATGAGGCAATAGTAGTCATGTAGTATATCATACAGTTCAAGCAATGTTTTATCAGAATAACCTAAACATACTGTATGCCATCAATACAAAATGTTTCATACTGTATATGATGCGGAAAGAAATCCCTCAAAAAGAGAGAACATTTTCAACTTGTAATATCAAATATTTCACCCACATTATGACTGTTAATATTTTCTTATTGAGCCTTTGTAGTGCTTTGTAGTGTGTGATTAATGCGAGTGGGTGTTTGCTTCCTTACACTTCATCAACACACCTGAGGGTGTGCATATGTGTGTTGAGAAGGTGTTTGTTCCGATTGAGGATGTCATGCGAGCAAAACATGGTGAAAACAGTCTAAATTAAAAATCTGGACGGAAATGTTCGGATTTCCAAAGGGAGGTTCTTTGAGTAAATTAAGAACCTAAAGAATTGAACTATTCATATCTTAGACTGCACTGTAACTTTTAATGTTTATTTTATTAGCATTTCTTTTTAATGACTGATTTTAAATGCCATTTTCTTAATGTCTTTCATTTTTTGTTTTTCTTTTAATGTTTCTTTTATTATCTTTTACTGTTTTTAAATGCCTTTGTCTGAATGTCTTTCATTTTTGTAAAGCACCTTGAATTGCCTGGTGCTGAAAGGTGCTATATAAATAAACTTGCCTTGCCTCTTGTTGTCAACATGATTTAGGAAGTGTGTGAGTGAGTGATGATCAAAAGGAGTAGGATGAAATGAACGTTAAATCTGTGTTGAGGTTCTGTTAATAGATGAGTTTTAATGTTGACAGAGAAATGTCATTTTCACTTACGGTTTGACACATATTGAGAACTGATTGAATGACTATGTTGCAATCCTTTGGTACAGAAGATCCTGAGCTGCACACACGTACAGCTGTAATTATTTTTCGTTTAAAATGGATCAAGTTAAAAAATGATTAAGGGAAATTGCCTCTACACATGCAGCGGGATTGCTGAAAGCAGTTTAGCCACTGTTGAGATATCAAGAGATGTCTAAAGTCAAGAAAACTGTCATGAAAATGAAGACCAGGAAATGATGGATACACGGATCGTGTTCAAATCAATAGGCACGCAATGACTCTAAAGAATAATGATCACACCTCCAAACACACATTCAGACAAAAGGAACCAGCTGTTTGGGAAATGAGAGAAGTAGAAAGTACAGGTATTTGAGTTCAACATGTAAGAAGTAGAAAGTACAGGTATTTGTGGTCAACATGTAAGAAGTAGAAAGTACAGGTATTTGGGTTCAACATGTAAGAAGTAGAAAGTACAGGTATTTGTGGTCAACATGTAAGAAGTAGAAAGTACAGGTATTTGGGTTCAACATGTAAGAAGTAGAAAGTACA
>CADEHL010001390.1:1019825-1022325 GCA_902827135.1 Harpagifer antarcticus
CTAAAGAGTTGAACTTAAACATTGTCCTCTTAGATCAGCCATTAGAAGCTAGTGCGTTGGATGGCCGCCTTTTATGTACAGTTACTCATCGCACGGAACCCATAGAAATTGTCATAGACCAGGAGCACCGTGAACATATTAGCTTTCATTTATTTAACTCAGCTCAACAGCCTCTCATTTTGGGTTACCCTTGGCTTGTTAAACATAACCCTCACATGGACTGGTTTACAGGAAAGGTTAAGGGGTGGGGGAGTGAGTGCTCTCGTTCTTGTTTAGCCTCTCATACAGGTTCGAGTAGACCACACAGACCTGAGAGCTTTAAACAGGCGTCAGGTAGGGACAGTGTCACGTCTGCTAAGCCATCTGACTTTCCTGACTTATCCAAAGTACCAGAGTGTTACCTGGACATTAAGGAGGTGTTTAACAAGACACGAGCTACGTCCTTGCCTCCCCATAGACCGTATGATTGCCCTATAGACCTTCTCTCGGGCTCTACTATCCCAAAAGGACGGTTGTACTCTCTTTCTGGTCCGGAAAGGAAGGCCATGGAGGAGTATATTGGATCTTCACTCAAAGCTGGCTTGATTCGGCCATCATCATCCCCAGCGGCAGCAGGTTTCTTTTTTGTAGGGAAAAAGGACGGTTCATTAAGGCCCTGTATTGATTACAGTCCACTGAATCAGATCACTGTTAAGAACAGATATCCCCTTCCACTCATCTCTACGGCATTCGAACTGTTACAGGGAGCCAAGGTATTTACCAAGCTTGACCTAAGGAATGCATATCACCTTGTGCGCATCCGGGAGGGGGATGAGTGGAAAACAGGTTTCAATACACCTACGGGACATTATGAATATTTGGTGATGCCTTTTGGACTTTGTAATGCACCTGCTGTTTTCCAAGCCCTCATTAACGATGTGTTAAGAGATTTCCTGAATATTTTCTGTTTTGTGTATCTCGATGATATCCTCATCTTTTCTCCAGATGAGAATATTCATGTTAACCATGTTCACCTTGTTCTTCAGAGACTCCTGGATAACCATTTGTTTGTAAAAGCCGAAAAATGCGAGTTTCATGTAAAATCTGTGGCATTTTTGGGTTTTATGATTTCCCCTAACAAGGTGGAAATGGACCCAGCTAAGGTCAGTGACGTGGAGAACTGGCCCACGCCAGACTCTAGAAAGAAAGTTCAGCAATTCTTGGGGTTTGCTAACTTTTACAGACGGTTTATACGCAACTTCAGTGCTATTGCCTCTCCTCTCCATGCCCTTACCTCTCCCCATGTTCAGTTTGTGTGGAATCCACAGGCAGAGAAATCCTTCCTGGAACTGAAGAGGAGGTTCACTACAGCTCCCATCCTGACTGTACCTGATCGCCACCGACAGTTTGTGGTGGAAGTGGACGCCTCCAACGACGGCGTTGGAGCTATACTGTCCCAGAGGTCAGCAGGGGACAACAAGCTTCATCCGTGTGCGTACCTCTCCCGTAAGCTATCGTCTGCTGAGAGGAATTACGACGTGGGAAATCGGGAACTGTTGGCTGTGAAGATTGCTTTGGAGGAGTGGCGGCACTGGCTGGAGGGAGCGGAGCAGGATTTCCTGGTCTGGACGGATCATAAAAACCTGCAATATATCAGGAAGGTTAAGCGTCTGAACTCTAGGCAGGCCAGATGGTCATTGTTCTTTAATAGATTCAGGTTCACTCTGTCATATCGACCTGGTTCGCAGAATGGAAAGCCTGATGCCCTCTCCAGAATATATGATCCTGAGCCAGTCCCCAAGAGTCCAGATCCCATACTACGGCCAGACCGAGTGATAGGGAGTGTGACCTGGCCCATCGAAGCCAAGGTCAAACAGGCTAACGTTGGGAATCCTGTCCCAAGAGGGTGTCCTCAGAATCGCCTGTTTGTACCAGAGCAACTTCGAGGGCAAGTTGTTCATTGGGCCCATACGTCGGTACTGACCTGTCATCCTGGAAACAAGAGGACCCTTTTCATGGTGAGACACAGATTCTGGTGGCCGGGGATGTGGAAGGATGTTGCGGAATATGTAGCAGCGTGTCCTGTGTGCGCCAGGAACAAGACTTCTCGGCAAGCTGCGGCAGGTCTTCTCCAACCTCTGCCAACTCCCAACAGACCATGGTCTCACATCGCATTGGATTTCGTGACAGGATTACCAACATCGGCAGGTAATACCACCATACTCACTGTGGTTGATCGTTTTTCCAAAATGGCACACTTTGTCGCCTTGCCCAAGTTACCTAACGCCAAGGAAACAGCAGAGGCCATGTTGTCCCATGTGTTCAGGATCCATGGTTTTCCTAGTGATGTCGTTTCAGACCGAGGACCACAGTTCGTGTCACGCTTTTGGAAGGAGTTTTGTCACCTAATCCAAGCCACTGTTAGCCTGACCTCCGGATACCACCCACAGTCAAATGGACAAGCGGAGAGGATGAATCAGGATTTGGAGACCTGTTTGAGATGCCTAGCGTCCGAGAAACC
>CADEHL010001390.1:1024825-1052325 GCA_902827135.1 Harpagifer antarcticus
ATTGCACTTATTCCAATTAAACTGTCTTACATCCCACATAACATTATAGAGGGAACTTTGGGATGTTAGCCTTTGCAGCCCACCTTCACACCAAAACCCATAAAACTCACTATAGGAAAGAGAAAACTCCAAAAAGCATAACAGGGCCTCTTTGAAACATCCCATTGCAATGCCCGCCTAAAGCACACTTTTAAACGGTTCAAAGAGCAGAAACACAACATGTTTGGCCACATATTAAACAGCTGGTAAGCCGAAATGTTTCCCATATTTCCACTTCATCTCCACATCCCGTTGGTGTGAAACAGCATTTAGGGAATAGTTTCCGATATACAGTGCATTCATGAAGCAGGTTGAATATTGTCTTGCATAATGCTTTCAGCGTATAAAACTGCTGCCTAGTGGAACGTGCTTCTTTTATACCATTGTATCAATGTTCACAAAGCCTGCATGTGCTTGATGCTTTCAATACAGAATCTGTGATTGTGTATATACTATATATTCTTCCAAGCCATTCACAGCGAGAAATGCTTTAGAATATTATCCTTGACAGTCATATCTCATAAGAAATATGTGTATTTTTGTAATACCTGTGACATTTGCTTGGCATTTGAATCCCCCTCCACTTCGTTGTCATGCAGGACGTACAGGAATCAGATTAGCCGTTTTATATTGGATTTAAATCTCCGGATCACAACTTCCCTCTTAAAACACCCTCGAGTTGACATTTACGTCTCGTGATTGCTATTTCAGATAGGCGTGACACCTAGCATGTTATTTAGATGTCATTTTGGATAGCGGATAGCTTTTCAACGTCCAAAAAGATTAATGTTGGGATTTCCCCCTCGTCTTTTGGAGATGGATTTGAGAATAAATGCCAGTTTCAGTGAAGCCTCCTTCAGACTGACACGTCCATTACATTTAATGTTGTGACAGTAGGGAGGAGGTCGCAAATAAGAGCCTGGAAGTGCGAGAGAAGATCATACATGTGTGTGTTTCTGTGATTAGATTGGATCAGTGTAAGTGTGTGTTTATGCAGATTCACTTTTTGTGTCCTTACATGTCATTATGTGTGTGTGGATGTGTGTGTCATAACAACTCATTGGGAACATGTTTGGGCTTGTTCACACGTCCATCACTGTCTCACGAATGGACGCATCTCTTCTGTAAATGACAGAAAGCAAAGCGCCTCTCTTGTTTACTAAACGATATTCTTGTGCTGTCAGTCATTTGTTACTGGAATGGCCAAAGCAGTGTCGCATAGATATAACGTTAATATATGAACAAATGTGGTTAGCCAATTACATTTTAATAAGAAAGTCCACGTTTGGATATCGGACATACAAAGCTGGGACTTCAAACATAAGGCCGTTAATTAAGGTAAGAAAAATATGTTTTTTTAAATCAAATGTTGTAATCTTTAAACTGAAAAAATAATCAATATTTTAATTTGTTCATATTGGAAAACCAGGATTGTCTGTTTTTTCACTATTTATGTGTGTCCTGCTGGAATATGTTAAAATGACCATTGTTGATGGTTTAGAGGAGCAGTGCCACATCTCCTCAGACAATAATATAATATTTAGCTTCAATCCCCCATGTGTCTGTGTTTTCTACTGTGTTATATTTCAATTTACTCAGTGTTTAAGGTATCAGATCCTCCACAATGTTAAAAAAGAAATGCCTAAACATTATTTTGCCTTTGTTGCTAAGAGTGGATATTGTAAGGAAATACAAAATGTTCAATTGGCAGACGCATTAACATCTAATTGTTGCTTACAAAAAGTATTTACATTAGCAAATAAGTAGTATATTTAAAAGAAATGTGGGAAACATGGTTTAAATAGCAAGTGCTGAAGAAAACTGCTCAAGATTGAAAGGATTCAAACGATAGATTCGTCCAACAATGCCACCAACAATATACTTAAACACTGAAAGAAAGAAAAAAGACTAATAATAATAATAATAATAATACCTATAGCTTTAAATAATTAAGTGATTTTTTTACATTACATGTTACTTATTAGAAGCTTTTATCTAAAGCGACTAACATACTCAATACTGTGGGCAATCCCCGTTCAAATCCAGTTTTGGACAGTCTGCCGTGGTTCCATCCCATTTCAAGTGCTGTTCGAGGCTCCGCGTAACCACTCTCCAATCACAGAGCTTGAGGACTATCACGGGGCATGTCAAACAGAGCACATGGTGTAGTCCTACGATAGCTGGGGATTCTGGGTAGTGTAGTGTCTTCTGCCATCCTTTACTCCGAAAAAATATTTGTTTCTCCGAATCGAAGGGGAAAAATACAAAAGCATTGCACACAATTTAAACCAATCAATGTTGTGTAATTAACAAGGATAATCTGGTGTTTTTTAGTCGATGAGTAGTGCAGATATCACTGTAAGGGGAATACTTACTTCCGGTTGTACAATTCTCCGTTATCCAATGAGAATGGACGCTCACATTGCCTTTAAGGGCAGCCGACACAAACGAATGCCGTGCTTCCATGAGCGTCAAATCCTGCCGCAGATGGGAATACATTGCAATCAGTTGAAAGCTATTTGCGTCCCTTTATGAAGCTGAAGGAGCCTAGGAGCGTCACAACTGCACGCCACGGACACTGACCAAACGTCGCTCCTGGACGCTTAGGGAGTGAGAGTGTGTTGGCAGTGGGGTCTGAACCTGTGACCCCCTGATCCAAACGACAACGCACAACCCACTGCGCCACAAACCGTGATTTATTGGTAACCTTGATTTATCGGCAACACCCAGTTTTGTCGCTAAGTGGTGTGAACACCGCTCTTCCAATTGGTAATCTTCATTGTTAAAACACCATTTATGGGTGAGTTCTGGACCTTTAGGACTGTGTGCCTGACAGGCTGAAGAACTCTGACTTTGTAGATATCTATCCATGTTATCACTGAAACATGCTTGTAGGCTTCCACATTCTGCACGGACAACATGTCGTTTACAACCAGTGGACATTAAACCATAAACATCAGGTTATACAGTTAAAAAAACATATTTTTCACAATATTTCCAGCCAATGATGGACGAGCAGCACCCAGAGGATCAACCCAATAAATTAGCGGAAAGGCGTCTAATCTTGTTAGCGATACTCGCAGACATCTGGTAAACACTTCAGCTGGAACCATGCAAATGAACTCTGGCATAATGGACGGCCAATTATGATTTTGACTGATGGGGCGTGCAGAGGGGGGGGTGGGGGGGTTTGATGCATTGCATTCGATTTTTTGAGTTTGTGAGAAAGAAGAATTTGCCTGATTTAACATTTTTGTGAGAACAACATATGTTTATCATAGAGATTGCATATTTATAGGTGTGCATGTATACTGTGCACGCTGCTCCGTGTGTGACTGCATGTAAACATAGGATGTGTTTGCTCATGTCACATTTATCTTCAAATATGTATTTTTGCTGCATTTTCTTAGCGTATAAGCCTTAATGTGTGTATATTTGAATTAACATCAGTCATGCATGTGTGTGAATATGCAAAGGCACGTGCATTTGTAGATAAGATATGTTCATACACACATTAAGTTGATTGCAAAAATGTGTGTGTGGGTGCACATGTGCGCTCCCCTGCGGACTTCCTCGTCTACTGTGTGTGACAGCGTGACAAATCTACATCACAGAGCTCACCTGTTGACGTGCGGAGGGGGGCAAAAGAGATAACTATCAATACCCTGCTGTTCCCGGTGACCCACAATGCAGGGAGTGTGTGTGTGGTGTGTGTGTGTGTGTGTGTGTGTGTGTGTGTGTGTGTGTGTGTGTGTGTGTGTGTGTGTGTGTGTGTGTGTGTGTGTGTGTGTGTGTGTGTGTGTGTGTGTGTGTGAAGGGGGGATGCTGCTGCTCGTGGGGGTTGGATGTTCTTTTGCGGAGGTATAGTTGGCGCCGCAGCGGGAAGGTGACAGGGATTACAGACTCAGCCAGTGGTAAATAATACGACCATGCTGGTATAGTCCCCGTGCAGAAAGCCTCTGTATTTCCGAGTGGTTACCAAGGCAACTAGGAGCATAGAGTGGCCCTAATTTTGTGTTGGACTCCCTGAGACAGATGAGCTGTGCAGTGTGTTAAGGAGGGCTGTTCATGTGTGTTAGTATTAGGAAAAGATGTGGCGAAAAGATAGAAACTCTGCCGTGGATATATAGCATGCTGCTGCTATTTGCATGTACTGTACATATATGAAATATGTATGATAATTTAAAATCATATTAACCGTATGTTTTTTATGCAATCTTCCACAGAGAGGTCAGAGGTCAGCAGGCTAACCCTGGTGGTCAGTTACTCCTCTCCCTGCAATTTGCTGCTTCGAATTTCCTGTTTACAGAGACCTCATTCTCCAATGTAAAGCTTCCTTAAACTGAAACTGAACATTCGCCTACAATATTGTAGAGATTAATACACAAATGTTGTCTTCTTAATTTAAGTATTTTGGTTTCACATCAAAGCATTCTTGAGTAATAAACTCCTGGTGTCAGATAAAGTCCAAACATGTAGATGAACCATCTGCTTCATATGACATCAGGCCATGGATTGGCTGTTGCTTGTTGGTATCTGAATCATAGACGTTGGTTAGAAGAGGGATAAGAGAGAGAAGCTACATCTACAAGTTAAATGAAGACAATGTGTCTTAAACCTGCATTCGTCCAAATGGCCACAGGGGGCAACTCCTTTAGTTGCAACAAGTCAGATTGTGTAGAAGTCTACTGGAAAGTTGTCCACTTCTAACTTGATGTATCACTTCAGTTAGCGTTGTTCTAATACGTGCATTGTCTCAATCCCTAGTTTCAAGAAGTCTTCAACATGGCATGACATTCATTTTGTAAATGATGGTCCCATTTAGAGCTAAATAGATAATAGGGTGCGGCAACATTCGTTTGCTTTGTTCAGTCTTCTGGTAGTACTTTGCTCAACCCTCATTTGTCACTGCTTGTTCCAAAGTACAATACAAAGATGGCTGAAGACGGTGAGGCTAAAATGCACCTCAATGAAGAAGTCCTCAAACCAATGGGCGATGTCTGGAGTCTTTGGTTCGGACAGAGGAGGCACATTTCCCTGTCTTGCACATGTTCCTTTACAAAATTGCTACACGCATTTTGACAACAACACATGTATAGTGTTGCTCTTGTTTTCAATGACTGGTGATCAGATAATGCAAAACCCAGCAGAAACTTAGCTATATATCATCTCCTGCCGTCAGTGAAGGAACAAGTGGCTGGATATGCAAAAAGGAAGGGACATTTATGTACATTGTTACGTGCTCCCCTCCGTGTTGTCTTGGTCTGCCCCTGGCTCCGCCTCTCCACAGGTGTTTCCACTTCACCCGTTATGAGGAGAAACCGCAGGAGAAGGAGGCCGCCTGCCAGCCAGAAACTGTTGAGCATGTTTTACTGCTTTGCAGGAAATATAGTACTCAGAGAAATGTGCTTTTCCAGACACTGAAGAAAGCAACATTCCATGACTCTGCATAGTCTCTTGTCCACACTCCAGTCCAGTTGGTGGCGGTAATGCACCTACAAGTTGGTTTGCCAACCGCCAATAAACACTGAAGAAGAAGAAGAAGAAGAAGAAGAAGAAGAAGAAGAAGAAGAAGAAGAAGAAGAAGAAGAAGAAGAAGAAGAAGAAGAAGAAGAAGAAGAAGAAGAAGAAGAAGAAGAAGAAGAAGAAGAAGAAGGAGGGCCGCCTACCGGAAGACTCTGTCTGTGGACATTCTCTCTGCTCTTTCGGACCTGTCGACCTCTTTTGTTGTGTGTTAATGTGTGTACTCTGGAGGACCTTAGTATAGTTTTTCGCGGCTTTATTTGACCCGTAGTAAAAGCTCTGGGTCCTACGGCCCGTGGCGTGGCTGGCTCAGGCCCCCTTCTTCTTTTTGTTTGTTTTTGCCAGTCCTCCAGACCTCGGTCTCTGGCCGGTTGGCCCATGTGAGTAACGGCTGTGCTTGTAAATAAACGGTCGCTATACTGGATGTTTTGTGTATTTTCTTTTATGTTGCGGGTCTCCCCACGAGCCACTACCATGGAGTAGGGGGCGGGCCGTAACAAGTTAGACAGTCAGAATCAGTAGTGGGACGAAAATACTTACTTTCGACGGCAGCCTGTTGAAGCGCCTACTCACCGCTGAGATATATTATATTTCGTATATATTTTCTAAATATCCAGGCTTCTCTATTCTCCACAGAGACGTAATATCGGATATGTACACTCCAACCGAGTGGATCTATGCTCTACACACAGAATGATCATCACATGTTGGTCCAAAGAAGTAAATAAGACTGACTGAATGTAGCCAATCTAATTTAATTTTAAAGAGTCAATATGCTGCTTAGGAGACAGTAATGCACTGCCCAGAGTCTCATCTCACACACTCAATAATTCATTTGCTTTGTACTCATTAACAAACGACCTTGGACAACTGAGTGGTGGAAGTGACTCCTTATTGGACTTTCCAACATGTTGAATTGGTTTCTTTTCAGCCCAGGAGGATAGACTTTTGTTTCCCATTTCATTAACTCTTTAATTTGGTCACGTAATGCTGATGGCATTGTCAAAAATAACAATAATGAACTGCTTAGTTACATCATTAATAATGTTTCTCACTTTTTGTGTCAGTCATCCACTCCTCCTCTCTGGCTCGATATGTTTCTGTCCCTCTTTGAGCGTCTTCTCTGGGCCTCTCTCTGTCATGTGCAGGACAATAAATCAATAGTGTATCATTGAAGGAGACATCTGTGGGAAAGTAAAGAAATAGGAGACCTCAGGGCTGAGAGAGCAGAGAGAGCGGGCTTCAGATGAAGTCTGTCCCTCTGTATGTGGAAGTGTGTGTGTGTGTGTGTGTGTGTGTGTGTGTGTGTGTGTGTGTGTGTGTGTGTGTGTGTGTGTGTGTGTGTGTGTGTGTGTGTGTGTGTGTGTGTGTGTGTGTGTGTGTGTGTGTGTGTGTGTGTGGATGCCTGTGTCATTGGGAGCCATAAACTGTCTCAATAAGAGATGAGATATATTTTTTTTACTGTTGTGTGTGTGTGTGTGTGTGTGTGTGTGTGTGTGTGTGTGTGTGTGTGTGTGTGTGTGTGTGTGTGTGTGAGACACAAAAGAAAAGTGTGATGATTAAATGAAAGAATCATACTTTCACACACTCATGCGTGCACACAGGACTGTGTGTCTGTCCATCTAAAGTCTCTGTTATTTTGTGTCTTTGATGGAAGGTGTGCATCATCCATAATGTATCATGGAGGCGAGTGCATATAAAACATCACCAGACCCCATCAGATGCCAGACAGTAAACTGTCTGGCATCTGTCCCACTAGCCCCGCCCAAGGCAGCCAGACACGCACCCAAACACACACTCCCACACGCATGTGAACACACACACACACATGCATGTGAACACACTCACATGGGAGTAAACCAAAGTACTTGTATTCAAATATTGATCCGCAGGCTTCTGTTTCCAAATCAGCCACGCTTATAAAATTCACTCTGTACTTCAAAGACAGAAAGTGGCCGAGGGTGACGTCTGCAGACGAGCTTTAAAGAAAATGTCTGTGTTGATGAAGGTTATTGAAATACATTCAAATGTGTAAACAGAATCAACGCCCCTATGTTGTTGTTTTATTTATTTGTGTTGGAATGTAGTAGAGTAACCTTCTCCACAATATGATCACCTGTTACACGGCATTTGCATGAATGAAATACATTCTCTTACCTTTTAAGCTTAATTGACCATCTCGTTAAACCCCACCCCAAACAGTGATTGCCCAATCATAGCTGAGCAACCTTACTTAGGGACAGCAGGTGTTTCAAGCTTTGGATTTCCTAATAATAAACTTAATTAAACTGTTAATCTAGTTTAAAGTAGGGTTCAAGTGTTAGCATGCCTGGCTAACAAGCATGGTATCTATGTGGTTATCATAGCGCTACACTTTAGCGACTTCAGCCGAACTGAAAGAGACCCTAGTGTCAAAGAGCATCCTCACGATAATTAAAAACACTCACTTTCTCAATGCAGTGTCTGCTAGAAACCATTTTGAGAAATGTTCATGAATGTCTTTTTCAAACGTAATCCAGCATCTTGATATAAAATCATAGAATATTAAAATACTGCTTTAAGGAGTGTGTTAAAGCTTAATACCACTGCATAGACATAAACCAGAAAGACACACCTTACCTTTACATAGTCAATACCACCAGGCAACCAGCATAACAATTACAATATAAGCAGTCAGACAGACAACCCATGAGCAATTTAGCAGCTACAAGAATTAATAACCACGACTGCAATAGTCATAAAATCATAAAGCTTTAATATCTCAGGAGGGAGCCGTAGAGTCGAGCTCGAGAGCCGCTTTCAGCCCACTCCATTTAAAAGATGCATGAATGCCGTCCTGCCAAGATTAGTACATACGTAAGAAGTAGTCAGTCAGTAATTATGGGATTGTGTTCTATAATTACAAGATTTAAATAAAAGGAGAAATGTGAACTACTTAGTAAACTTTGGAACCAGATCAATATGATGAAATGTTTATCCCTTTTGTCACTCGACCCACAACGCTCGTATTTTAGGGTATTACCTCTCATACTGACAGTCTCTTCAGAAGTTAAGAGACAGACTGTTGCTTTAAAAAGACTACATTTAAATACATATTTCAGACAGTAAATCTGTTGAGCCATCATTTAAAGAAATATCTTCAGACAGTAAATGATGGCGCTACAATGGCCTGAAACACTTCCGGAGAAACGTTGCAGTTTCAAATACATAATCACAGATGTGCCAAAACTCATACAAGTGAAGAAACATCGACTGGACACCAACCTCACAACACACGTGCAGCCTTTACATTCAGCAACTTGACGAAACATGCAATACAAAACACAACGGAAACCAAGGGACACTAATAAGTGATGCACACACAGCCAGGGACGTGCACAGACATGTTGGGGGGGCGGGTGCTCAAGTGAGAAAAAAGCCACTTCCCATAATAATTTATAAAAAAAATGTAAAACAAAAGGTTAAATATAGTTGCACATCTCTGACTTACTGACCAATTTATTTGAATACCCTCACACTCACGCAATTATTTAATATTCTACAAAATAATCAGCTAACACAGAGACAATGGACTTCTTTATTATTCACTACGCACAAGAGCAGACAACAAACTAGTACAATTAATATTAAATGAGCAGCCAACAATTAAAATTATGAAATTACTGTTTAAGGACATTACAGGCAAAAATATCGTTATGTCTGAGGGGGGGGAGGGAGGGAGGGAGGGAGGGTAGAGAGAGCATCGGAACTTCACAGTCTAATCTCCCGTCCTGATATTTCTATTTTGTATTCAATCAATATATTTTTGGAAAGGGAAACTGTGCGCAAACAGCAGTAGATATATATTCATTTATTGAAAGAAAAAAAAGGGCACTTTCTCTGGAGGAAGAAAAAGGGCAGGGGCTCAAGCCCCCTTTGATGTCTATGTGTGCACGTGCCTGCACACAGCTGGGACTGAAGCGCTTGTTTGACGTGCTGGGCTAGCTAGCCTAGCTAACCCTCTAATATCGGAAGGAATCATGCGATCAAACTGTTAAAATTAGGCAATGAAACATTCAGTAAGGTTACTTTTCAACAACACTGACCATTGGCCAACATTATTATCCCCGAACGTCAACAAGCATCCCGGTCCCAGCTGTGTTTTTGAGCTTCTTGTAGTATGTTGAATATGCTGCGCTTGTCTCATCAAATTGGTTTAGAGTTTTCATTTGTGTCTTTTATATTCGTTTTTAAAACTGCAGCGCGTGTCTCCTAATGGAAATGAACACGGCTGTTGCATCGGCACTGTAGAAGATTACTTATTACATCCAGCATTGTTTTTGTTATTCTCAAAGATAAATTGTGAAATGCAGTTTCATCCAATACAAATGTTAGTCTTATAAGTAAATAAAGAACCATGCTTAGACGTGTTTAGCAGGGTGCACATGTGTCTTTGATTATTCCCACGCCCACACACACGCTGACCTGTTTAGGATGTATGATGAATTGATGTATAGATTGGTACGTGTTTGCAAGCTGTCACACTTCCTAAACTCGGCGAAACAGAATGAATGGATGCTCTCATTCATGTGAGTGTGTGTGTTGGTGGTGATTACAATTCCTCCTAACTATTGATTGGCCTGTAAACAATCGTCTGGTCTGTCTAAATAATCAATGTGATGGAGTGACAGTGTCTGACAGACCCGTAACTTTCTCAACGAGCCGTTTTCTGCCTCGGAGTCCAAAGATAACGTCTATATGTTGGAGGCTTTAAACAGCTGGATGGATTTTTATTTTCAAGGATTCAAAGGTTTTAAAAACGTTATTGTCACGTGCACAAGAAAATCTCAGGCTCCTCCTTTAATGCAACATACGATATGCTTAACATAAAAGTAAGACACAGAAAGAACTGCAATTAAAAAATGTACGTATAAAAAAAGTAAACATTATTTGTATTATTATGTATTTATTTCAACAAGGACCACGCATACAAATCTCAGAAAAGACATTCATTATTATTTTAGCTAATAGCTCATTTCCATCTGCAGTCCTTAGGCAGGTACATAACAATCAATCAAGTCAATAAAATAATACATAGTACAGTTAAAATATAATATTACAATACAGCTCAAATTGAAAAACAGATTACAGTGTAATTCATGTTGGCATGACTGGTTGCTTAATAGAATAAAACTGAGAATAACAGTAAGTGCTGTAGAGTAGAATACATGTTGTATACTGTAGTAATATGTTAACATGTGCATATAAGGTGTTTAATCAGATGGGCAAATGAAAAGTGCACCGTATGTTATTTAGTGATGAGGTTTAATTTAGGCCGTGTTAAAGTGGTTTGATCCTAAAGGATTACTTCGGTCTCACATGTGTCTGTTCTGTGCAGAGAAACATGTCAACAGGCCATTTAATGTGGTGTCCTCGACTTGTTTTAATGGACACTTTTAGAAATGTCCCAGTCGTCCAATGTCCACGGGGCAACACTTGATTGAAAAACCAAATCTTAAAAACAAGCTGTGCTAGTGGAGTGATTTATATTGTCTCACGGTTTATTTGTTTCTATTCCAACTCACCATGTTTCTAGAATTTGCTTCAATCAAGTTGAATGATTCGAATGTCCTCGTGGAGTTGTGTATAAAAAGTCAATCTGCCTTGCCGCACATTAAGGGATTTTTATTGCAGATTAAACGACTTGTTAAGATGGATTTGTGTTCTGCAGTGTGCTGGCTAGCTGGATCCAAAGCTTGTGTCAGGGAAGGAGAACAAATCGGCTCCTTCATGGCCCGCTGAACCATCCACTCGATAACCAGCGGAGTCTTTCTGATGGAAAAGATGCATGGTGCTTTAAACCATCGCAGGCTTCTGCTCTCTTGCACCCCCGTCCTCCTCCCTTTCCATTACCCTCGCTTGAAAACCGCTGCTGCATGACACGGGGCATCACACGTAGAATAAAAATGAGTTGAGGCGGCTGGAAAATGTAACATGTCGTCAAGCGGCAATCGCTGTTTTTTAGTGATTTAGGAACCGTGGGCCTCAGTCGATTAGGGTCATTCATACCGGGTAATGTAAATACACTGATGGTGGGGGTGGTCATGTGAAGAAGGGGAATGTTTGCTGAGGTTATTGGTAATGGGAGAGTTACAGTGTGGTTTATTTTAAATGGTGGTCAATGGGGTTTTTCTGCATATAGACTGGTTGGGTTATTACAGCGTAGCATTTTGAAATATAACCAGATACGAGGAGGAAAGAGAGTTCACGTCTGCCACTTTTGTTTTATGACTTTATGCCAAGTTGTGCTGCAGTGTGTATATTTCTTGAAGCAGTGTGTGTGTGTGTGTGTGTGTGTGTGTGTGTGTGTGTGTGTGTGTGTGTGTGTGTGTGTACATTCACTCTAGTACTGCACAAATGTGAGGTTCTTGTGTTCATATTTTTTAATTTAACGCTACTTTTGCTTCTACAGCTTTAGTTACTTTACAGATTCGGATTATTAGCAAGCACAAAATAGAAGTCAACTAATAAATAGGTAAGGGATAATGTGCAGTGAGGCGGTCATGTATGTTATCTAAATTGCTCAGGTTAGTTGAACAGAACAAGTTAAAGGGGACCTATGCAAAATGCACTTTTGATGTATTTTATACATAAACATGTGTTCCCGGTGTGGGGAACTCACGCAGCGTCAGAAAATAAAACCCTCTCTCTTTCCCTCCGTACCCAAATCTCTAAAAACGGGGAACAACGGAGCTGATCCAGATTTGCGTCCGATATGACGTAATATCTGAAATGTGGACCCACGGGCCAATCAGAAACGTTGCTATCAGAAACAATGCCCGACTGCTTTGGACGTAATATGGTCGGTGTTTACATTAGCATCGCTAACACTCAGAGCTAACCTGTACTGGAGAGCATGTGTGTGAAGAAGCAGGAAGTAAAAAGGAACTCACCTTGTGGTATAACCGGCAAGAGAGAAAGCCTTTGAGCTCCAGACTGTTTCAGAAAGAATCCTTAGGCGCATTCACACCGCAGTACTTTTCCCACAAAGGTTCATGCGAACTTAGTTCATGCAAACTCTTTAGTTCGCATGAACTAAGTACAGATCGCGTTCACACCGGAAAAAGTCCCTGGGGGTGGATTAGGCAAATGAAGCCGCTGACTTCACTTCTTCTTCTTCTGCTTTGGGTTTACTGGCAGGCTACAAACAACTTCACGGCGGATACTGCCGCCCAAAGTCCCCGGCCGGAAGTCCCCGGAGTTGTAAGAGGACTTCAGTAGAAGTTGCTGGGACTCCCAGCAGCTTCTACTGAAGCCTTCCGAGTAAATCGCCAGAACGCCGACACCTCCTCATCTCCACCGCTCCCATGTTTTATTTTGTGTTGCCATAAGTTAGTCTCTCTGCGTTTCTGCGCTGGGCTAATGCTAATGCTAATAATGCTAATGCGAGGATAATAAAATGGCGGCTTCACAAAACCTTTTGGGAGTTTTACGGGGCGTGGTTTGCAATCCGCCCAGCCAATCAGAAATATAGCTCTTTTCTCACAAAAGAGCCGCTCGAAAGTCCCTGCTCTCTAGCAGGGACTTACGAGCGGCTCTTTTGTGAGAAAAGAGCTATATTTAGTACCGGCTCTTTTTGGTGTGAACGCGATAAAAGAGTTCACTGAACTAAGTTCGCATGAACCTTTGTGGGAAAAGTACCGCAGTGTGAATGCGCCTCTTGATAATCCATGATATGGTGTTTCATCACGGCAGCATTTAGTTTAGACAGTAGCTGCCGGGTCCCGCATGAGCTCAGACCCCTCATTTTTTTTTTAAAGCTTTATACCCCAAATCAGCACTTTTGAAACAGGAAGTGAAATAGAGGGATATGAGGCATGGCTAGAATGGGTGATCTGTTTGGTATTTTGAGCCAAACACTTCATAGACATGTTTTTTATATATATGTATACATCTGAGACCTCTGCTATTGCCTAAAAATAGCATGATAGGTGACCTTTAAATGAAAATAACGATGGCTGTAGCGTCCACATAATAAACAGCATGCTGTGAGGAAATCTGTGAAAGGATAGTCTGCTGCTCTTCTACCATCTATGTGTTCACTCCACTACCCTAGATTACACCATGGTGTTTGTGATAATCTTGCATTTGCTTGTGTACCAATCGTTTTTGCCGCTCACCGTGTTTGTGACGTCAGCTTGTTTACTCCGATACTATAAGGTAACATTGTAAATGCATGCCTCTTAATCCTAATAGAGTTTTACAGTATTCCTCCTTTTACTAAAGTATACAATCTGCGTAAATAAAGAGAACATTAAGACACATGAAAAGCAAAAGCTGTTACCTTTGAACTGTTTTAAAAAGCACTTTACGGCCGGTATTTAGTATAATTCTTAGGAGTTTACGTTATGAAGCGCAAAATAATCTTGAATTCCACCCAGGCATTACAAAATAAAAGTCTAAGGACTACACATGCATCATCCTTTTCATCTCAGTGTTATTTGTTCCACTCCTGCCTCGCTACGAATGAAACTAATATCAGCAGATTATCTTAATACCGCGGCTGCGATGTGAGCAGATTACTCACAATCTTTCATCTCAGTTTTGTGTTGTTGCCTCGGTTTAACAGAAGAAAAACAAACGAGCGTTCAAAAGCCACATGCGAGAAAACACACACTGAGGGCTTAAGCTTCAAATTAGATTTTTCCGTTATTCCCTTTTTCTTTCCGTTTCTTCGATAGCTCCCGCCTTTTGATTAAAGTTTATATCGTTCTTGTAAAGTTCCTGTTTTGTTGGAACAAATGTAATCGTGTTTTCCAGTGGAGTTCCTGGACTCTAACCCTTTCCTTCAGTTTTTTATCTTATCAATTCAAAAAAACATCAATAAATAATGTCAAATGTGAAAAAACCTTTAAGAAGCAGGATAGTTAAAATTACAGAGAACAAAAAGAGTAATAATAAATATCAATTAACTAAAATAATAAAATCCTGGCTCTAAATTTAACTTGTTGCAGTGTTTGGTGGAGAAAACGTCACCGTTTGACCTGTGTTCTAGTATGTTTCACGCATATAAAAGTCAAACATTCAAATAAAGTAAATAACTTTCTGCTGGAATGTGTGACTTTCTTCTCCCTCATTAATTAACTTGCTCAGGTTGTTAGTCAGCCTCACCGCTGCCTGCGACCTTTGACCCCTGATAGCCGCTGCTCTGTAATTGTTTGAAAGTGTCGCCGTGTCTCAGGCCGGTCAGAGCATGTTTGGAGAGGCTGCTGATAATGTCTTATCTGACACACACACACACACACACACACACACACACACACACACACACACACACACACACGCACACACACACACGCACACACACACAGAGACCCTTCTCTCACACTTTATCTTTAAACATGAAGCTTGTCTTGAACACACACAGTTTCATTGTTAAACATCTTCGTGAAAACACTCACTTTTCTGAATTCCCACCAGCAAACACATGAAGCACACACTCCCACACGTCTCACCAAGTGTCTTATCACTTCCCTGTGAATTGTTTTTTATATTTGCTGTTGCTAAATGTCTGTCTTATTTACAATTACACTGCAGTGAAATGTTTTTATTACATGTACAGCACTTTGGCTCGACCAAACATCGTTTTTAAATGTGCTTTATAAATAAAATTTGATTTGATTTGATTTGATTTGATATCAATGACGCACACACACACACACACACACACACACACACACACACACACACACACACACACACACACACACACTCCCCATTAGTACCAGTCTCCTGACCGCCCCTCCGGGTCACTGATCACACTCTCTGTGACCTTAAGGTCATGATACTCTCACTCTCACTCCTCTTTCATGTGTTACCTTAGGTACATTTTGATCTATTGGATTTCCCTTCAAATTAACTGTTTCTGATTTTTCTACCTTGTTTGATGACTTGACTCGGATATAAGAAACTACTATAAGTGAAATCATTTTAAGACCTAAATACTTTTCTGAAATAATTTAAACCAATGAATGCTTAAGTCTGAATTTTAAGAATTGATGTGATCGTGTTACAACCTGCTTCGTTCATGTAGTGAAGCAGATTGCGGAGCTGCTCGCAAAATTCAAGTACATACAATAAAAGATAAGTGTTTTAATCAATCAAAATCATGGGGAAGTTGGGTTTCGTGACAGTTGCTATTTTTAAGAATTAAATTAAATAACAAAAATCAGAAGCCTAAGTAAGCATCTGCAATACAAAGATAATATTAAATTAAAACAATGTACAAATGTTGAATTAGAGTTAAATAAATATGTATAAATTAACATAAGAAGTTTAAGTAACACTGTGCAAATTGTACAACATGATAAAACATATGAATTTATACAGTGGTAAAAAACTACAAAAAGTATGGCAGTATTCATATACTGTAGCTTTCCAGGTTCTTCATTTAACTTAAATAAACAAAATAACTTGATGTGAGTTCCTTTGAGTGAAGTAGCTCTGATACATCATGAGATGAATTAGTAATTGTTTGTTTGTTTATAAAGAAATGTATAAAAAACACACTATTTTTGCTTTGTGTGTAACGTCTCTGTGGACGCAGTGCTGCAAATGTGTTGGACTTCAATTGCTCCAGTACTCTGTTAAACCAAGTTGGATATAACTATGTGGGAATACAGTGTCTTCTAATGTAATGCAACATGTCCGTCATTTTGGGCAAAAGCTGCCATCCTCCTCTCTCTCTCACAGAAACACACAGAGATGTAGGACAGTGTTTCCGTCTTGACAAGCCACTCTTCGTATCACTTGACAAAGTATCAGCGTCTCTAGAAGTGTCAGATTTTGGGACTTGCACTTAAGCTTTCCGTCCTAGCCGCTCAGTGCCAAGCCAGGGCTTAGGCTAAATCGATGATGGCTGTGCCAGGAGAGAGAATGAGTGGATATTTCAAACAGCTGCCCCTAAAAAAAAAAAAAAGAAGAAGACAGGCAAACATCATTCAGTGCTGCAGGAATGTGAGGAAGCCGAGTGGTGTTTTTTTTTTCACTCGAAAACCTGATCTGGGTTCTGTAAGAGGATCAAAATCTCAGCCAAGTAATACTGTATTTACCATAAAAACTTAAATTTATGAGGCCCTTTTCAAAATGTAAGCGAGGACATATGTTCCTTTTCTGGTTCATAATAGTATTTTGTGCCTCGACTTTGACCTGCAAAGTGTCCATGTGGAAATGTTCAAAAAGCACTGCAGCACCTCTTTTCACCCTCCGTCTGAAACCAGAGCCCAGTCTGCTCTGATTGGTTAGCTGGCCGGCTCTGTTGTGATTGGTCAACCGCTTAGAGATGTCCTGTCCCTTAGCCTATCACGTACAATGTGTTGGAGCGCTAGCCAATAGAAGCATGAGTGTTACATAGTGATATCACTAAGTAAAGTAAACAAAGGAGTCCAATGGAGGTGTTTCAGGCCGGCGGGGGAGTGTGTGGGAGAGAAACTCCCTCTGGAGGGAACACAGGGTTTTTAGCCGTTCCAGACCATTTACATGCACAAAAACCTATATGACATACAAGAAATGGGAAACCCCCAAAAAGCATAATAGAGCCACTATGTACCTCAAAATTGTACAATACTTTAGTAAATCTGTTGATACATAACACCACTGTGCGTAACCATACACAATCATAGACTCCAAATAGGGAGAAAAAACACTTTGACATCACATCATCTAATACAAATGCATGTTTTAAATCGATTTAATACATGTTTATATCTGTCTTTGGTTGCGTGGGATAAAAAAACTTTCCAGCGACCTTGGTTTTGCTTCAACTGTTGCTTAATGTACTTTGCATGACTTGATCTGATAAATACTGACTCACCGCTGTTTTTGGAAGGAAACCTGATGGCACCATGTGGCCTTCTGTGTAATGGATGCCAAATCCTGCTGACAGGCAGAAAAGGTATTTCAGCTGTGTGGCTCAGATGTGACTCAGGATATAATGTTCGTTGCTTTTGAGATAAGGGGCAAGTTGATGGAAATCAGATTATTACAACAGCCATAAAACGCTCTAATTTGTTTTGCGATGGGAACATTTAATGATACGTTTTGGACTTTTTCTGAACTTTGTCTGAGTTTTGATACACTGAGAAGAGTGTATGCCTTGTTTGGTCCCAGACAAAGCAGAATTTTAGGCCAAGCTAACAGGTCAAAGTCATGTTAATCAAGCAAATACAGTCAGTACCATACCCTACTAGCTAGTGTTCAAATATTATGGAATATGTACAAATAGTCAGTGGGCTTAGTAAGAAACGTTTACCAGTACAATTATTTAATGTGGAGTTCCACAGGGTTTGATCCTAGGCCCACTACTTTTTCACAGAGGAAAAATCACAAGCTTAGAAATCAAAGGCATCATTATTTTTCTTTCCAGTTGATTATTTGTTAGTATGATATATCCTTACTTTGCTAACTGTAATATTAGTTATTAAAGGTGGGGTAGGTAAGTTTGAGAAACATAACAAAATGTCATCTGTGGAAGACGTAGTACTATAAAAAGCACGACCAATCATCTGAGCCGGCCCGGCTAAAGTAACTGGATGGCCTACCTGCCTGTCAGCCTTCCATCTGTGCACAAATGTATCTCGTGCCCTCATTGGTCATGTGGCGTTCGTGTGTGTTGGAGGAGGGGCTCTGTAAGGAAGTGGCAGATTTTTTCCGGTTGTGTATTTTCAAATTCTAGTGCATTCGAGCTGGTTTCTCCAAAATTACCTACCCCGCCTTTAAACTGTATTTTCTCCAGGAAGTGTTACAGTTCCTTCGTTAATTTTCTTCATATCCGAGTTCAAAAATGTATACCTTTCTAAATATATTCATACATACGTATATGCTTGATTAGTGGTCTATGTGAAATAATCTTCTGTCCAGTTCATATATTATTTTTTCTAAGTGTAAAACAGAGAACAGATTCCCCTGTGTATTTGTCTTGGGATTTCGCAGGAATACTAATGATCTAGTTTATTGTTTTTTCCAGCAATACAAAAAAAAAGCTATTGGCCAAGCTCATGATGCAGTAGCTGTGATTTACTGGAGTTTACCCGCTCTTGTATTTACCACTACAGCTGGACGATGGTTATGTTGGGGTTGTTGTTGTTTTTTAAATCGCCTTCTTGGTAATCACAGTAATTATCATAATCCAAGTCCTCAAGCAAGGCGTTTTTGGCCGGCATAGTCCATTTCACTCCTCAATCAAAAGCCTTATGATTAGGTCCATTGGGAGGTGTAACTGGCAAGGCCACTGCAGAGCCAGGCTCGATGACTGTGTGTGTCAGTGTGTGTGTGTGTGTGTGTGTGTGTGTGTGTGTGTGTGTGTGTGTGTGTGTGTGTGTGTGTGTGTGTGTGTGTTTGTGTGTTTGTGAGCACAAATGCTTGGTCAAGGTCTCACAGTGTGAAATCGAGAAGGCAGTCTGGATCAGTGCCAAGTGGTGAGATCTTATCGGAGGTACCATGACTTCGGGTTGTGTTGAAATATCTCTTTACAATGTATGTTTTTTGTGTGTGTGTTGCTATGTACATGTGTGTGAGGAGTAATGAGGTGCTGAGATATGTGTTTTAGAGCTATGAGGGTGATTCACTTTGGGTGGATTATTTATGAAGGAAATGAAGGGCTAATAGGTGTGTGGGACTTTCTACCTATGCACATTTCTGCATGTTTGTGTGATGTTGGGATCTATGATGTAATCTAAAAAAAAAATTCACACAATCACCTACAGTCTACATTTGTCATTGCATGTCTGTATCTGTTTTCCATGCATTTGTGTTTTTAAGATATATAGCTCTGAATTTATTGTAAGAAAAGAGTGGGTACACGTAAAGGAAAAGGAGGTACTGAAATATTAATCAGGCACTAACACTTGAACACTTGAAAATACCCCGACCTAATACATATTTTTATACAATTATCTTACGTGCAAACTGTAATGTAAAGTGCATCGGTGGCATTATGGAACATGTTACAAATTGCACCATGGAAAGATGGAGTATGAAAAGGGTAAATATCATTGATAAGAAGTGGAAATAAATACTCAGGCTTGAGGCTTCAGGCTTGAGTTTGACATTTTGTCCGCAGCCATTTTGATTTTTGATGTTTAAGCGACCAAACGTTAACTGCGATAAACTTAAAACGCACTGATGATCGGTAAGCTATAAGATTAAATAGGTCAAACCCAAACAGTACAGCAACGTTCTACTCCAAATGTGGCCATATGTAAAACAAAGAATCATGCTTTATTGAAGCTCAGATCAGACTTATTTTCGCAACAGAAGAGTTTCCCCTGCTGGCCGTTGGAAGGAATGCAAGCTTATCACACTTCTGCATTGGTTTTACTTTTCAGACCCTGGGGTAGGCCAGTATCTTGTTAAAAATTAAACCTGTAACCTCACACAGCAAGAAGCAGATCAGAGACAAAACGAAATGATAACAGTGCATTGAGATTGTGTAAGCTAAAACATACGCAAACATTTGTGAATGTAGCTTGTAAACAATATATGTTTCATTGCATGCGTAAGTGCATAATAACAGCATACATGTAAGCACAGTACTTTGTAGCTTTGAGGCCCAATGTAAGCCAGCATGTAGCTTCTCTCAGCCCACCACAGCAGGCTAATGGATCACTGTCAGTGTCTCCTGTAATTACTGAGATATGACTGTGTCATTATAGAAATGCCTCCCCTCCTCCATCATTCCATTGCCATTAGATCCACGTGTGTGCATGTGTGGGTGCTTCTGCTACAGCGAGTGCATAGACTTTAAACTCTACGGTTTGCATGCAAAACTGCACGTTTAAGGCAGACAAATGTAAAGCCAGTTATCTGTAATATATTCAAGCTTTTGGGAGCTTCACCCAAGGCTGTGAAAGGATGTTGGGTTAGCTTTGTGTGAAAAAACACAAGACACACCCCTGTGCTAGCTAACATCTGTTTCACTTCTGTAACTTAGTAGGTTTTCTAAGAAGGTTTGCTTTGTCACTCATTCTACCATAAGTTTCCTCTTGATGTTATAAGATGCTTATGTGTATACCAAAGCCACTTTGGACATGCAGCTATTAAAGCTACAAGCTACTTGTTTGGTGAAAGTAGCTAGCAACACTACCAGCTAGGCTAGAAAAAATATAGCTTAAAGGTGGGGTCGGTAATTTACTTCAGAAACACTTTTTGTTATATTCCATGGAATGCTCTCAACATCCCGATAGCAATGAATATATTAAATGCTTTGACAAAAAATACATAAAAAAACGTCATCTGTGGAAGCCGTAGCGCTGTAAAAAGCACGACGGCTAAAGTAACTGGATGGCCTACCTGCCTGTCAGCCTTCCATCTGTGCATAAACTTATCTCGTGCCTTCATTGGTCATGTGCGCGTTCGTGTGTGTTGGAGGAGGGGCTCTGTAAGGAAGAGGCAGATCTTTTTTGGCTGCGTACTTTCAAATTCTAGCGCACTCGAGCTGGTTTCTCCATTCTTACCTACCCTACCTTTAACACACTGACGCTATCTCAAAGAAATACCCAGCTGAATTCCTTGCCACGTGTGTTTTTCAAATAGTTTAATCAGGATATGGAGCAACAGACTTGGGTTGTCTCTGTCATTTGTAATTTGTAATTTCTTCTTACTGCGGGAGAAAATAAAATCCGCTACAAAGCTACTTGGTGGGAAACTAATGGCGCATTTCCACTACAGCGCGGAACGCGGTTTAAGTGTGCGGTGCCGTGCACGGACCGTTTTTGGTTGCGTTTCCACTAGGCGTAGTTCCAGCTAGCGGGTACTTTTTCACAGTTTTTCTGGCTCTCCAAAATCGAGGTTCTTTCCGGGCCAACAACCGGGCTGAGTATGCTAAAGTGAGAAAATCGCTGGCAACTTCAACAAAATGAACATATTTTACAGTGATGTAATTGTAATACATGTTTCTAAATGAAGCCGAAGTAACAACATACTGATACCGGTTAGTAAAAGCCATGAATTAATGCTTTGACTAGTCTGCAGACAGACGGCAGGCGAACAACCTTTTAAAATGCGTGTTTTCTGAATGGAGATTGGCTAAGCTAACGCAGTATATGCTCCGACTGTCCACACTCACACCAACGGCCTACAGACAGTCTGTGGTTTGTACTTGTTTAACTTTGTCTAGTTTCTGAACAGATATGAGGAGCTGTGAGCTCTGAGTGCTAACAGCTAACAGCTGATGTTGGTTTTGTGTTTCTCATTGAAGATAACGTCACGGCTCCGCCTACACTGCGTAACTACAGATACTACCCCAGTTCCTAAACTGTAATGGAAACACAGCATAAAGTGAGCCTGGCCTAACAAGGCCTAACGAGGCCTAGACATACCGTACTAAGCCGAGCGAGGCCCTGCAGTGGAAAAGCGCCATAAACTAGCTACTGGGGATTGTAGAAACGGTATACATTGAACACCTCTTCTTTAAAAAAGAAAAAATTGCTTTCCCCATCCAATCTCCTTAACTTCTTTGGGTTTCAGCTGGTTATAGAGAGGATTGAAATATAGCTGTATTTTTTTTGTATTTTCCCCATTGTACAGATTGTATTTTCCCCATTGTACATTGTGAGATATTTCCAATGTTGCTCAACAGAAACCGTTCAGACTACTGAAAAACGTACAGGATTATATAATAGCCTGCAAATACCTTTGTTGTATTTGAGTTTTTTTCCATTATCTGGAGTTACAGAGAGGGGGGAACTTACTAAATCACAACAAGCAGTGGTGCAGTGATGACGTAGCATTCCCTTGAGAAAAACTAATAGGAGTTTTCCATTGGATTTTGAGATATCGAAGTAAATAAATTGTATTAAATGTTTTAGTTTTTTACCATTTTGATTTGGCAGACTAATGTTAATGTGACAATACCAATAGTCCTTATTCAAGAGATAAAACTAATTACATTTTAGGATCTGAAGCAAATTGATTTGATATGTTCTTACTGAAATGCTCATTTGGCACCTTAGTTAGAGTCTTCTTACCTTGTTATACATACATGCTTTTACTTCGGAGTGTTTCTCAAAGTACAGGATATTGTATGACAGTTTCACACTTTGCATTCTCATCATTTAGCTAGAGGAGATTTTGTTATCCAACTAAAGGTCACCTAATATTTTCTTTGAAGAAATGAACACTTCTGGAACCCTTGACGTTTCTTTACAGATGACAAAGATCAAAATAAAGGAAAACAGATGCAGGTATAAGAAAATTGCTGCTTTGAGAAAACACCATGACAGGGTAAAGGAAATCTTGATATATTAAGAATATATACATTCCTATTCCCACAGAAACATACGGCTGCGGTTTTAAAAGCCCACTCAACACATACCACGGTCTTTACATCTCACTTTACGTCCACTCACACTCACTCAAATTCACCTCTACACAAACACACTCCCCATAATGAATGAATATAGACTAGCATTAAGTGATTCATTGGGCTGTTATTGGCCTTTTATTAAACCCTGATTGAGGGCTCTGAATACTTGGAGGTACTTTGCATGAAAGTGAGAAAATATGAAGTTGGATGTTTGAAGAGCATCATAACAAAAGGAAAGTGTTGTTATGAGTCTACAAAAGCATGGATATTTTTATCATAGTTCCCAGTTCTGTTCTGGCTTTAGAGATTGCGCCACTAACTTGTAACACTGATGCTATTTCAGTCATGGTTGGCAGTGTAATGAGTGTGTCCTGCTGCCAGAGATCTTTTATTGTCCAAGCTCCAACACATACGAGTGCAGTGAGACAAACCCCAGAATCAGAATGGGAATCACGTTTTGGACGCTGACTTGAATCTTTAAAGTCATGTTGTAATCTTTTGATTTTTAGTACAAACTGTTTCTGAGAAGTGAGTCGTGAGGCTCCTCGCTCTCTGCCAGAGCCTCTCTGTTGATCGGTTTTTATCTCACTCAATCACTCCCTCCACTCACTCACTCGCTCTCACACACTCCATCATCCTCTTTGTTTACGTTCATATTCTCACACACATCGAATTTGTCTTTCTCTCAAGCATGGCAGACGTTTTTTATTATTAGACTCCTTTCTGTGTATGTTTAAGCCTGATCACCAAAATGCATATGAATAACAAAACAATTTCACTTGTTTACAATACATTGTGTGGCGTTATGCTTATCATTTCAAGCCACAGCAGTATTACACTTAGAGCAAATGTTCATGCATAAGAAAGAAAGTAGTAGGAAGAGGTAGAACGTACAAATAGGAAGGTGGTAAGAAGTTGAAGTTAATGTCCGTCAGCCATTCTCCCTTTGGCATTCGCACATCTCCTTCCTGCATTTGCACCGTGATGGTGTTTTCTAGCCACCCATTGGTTCTTGGTGTGTGTCCAAACCACTGTAACTTTGACGGTTTAGCCATTTCTGTATTTTAAGCCAAAACAAACCATCATCTGTTCCTAAACTTAACCAAGGACATTTGTTTGAATTTGCAATGTTATCCATGTCATAGGATCTCATTAAAGACTAACTAGAACCTACTAAGACTCCCACAGAGTAGACACTTTTGGACACATTTGACCAATGTTTTTCCAGGACTGACAGAGCAAGCACCGGACAGATTACCTAAATTAAACTTAAAGGTCACCTATCATGCTATTTTTAGGCAAAAGCATAGGCCTCAGATATGTACACATATATAAAAAACAGTGTTTTGCTCAAAATACCAAACAGATCACTCATTCTAGCCATGCCTCATATCCCTCTATTTCACTTCCTGTTTCTAAAGTGCTGATTTGGGGTTACACTTTTTTTCCTCGGGTCCCAGGAGGTTATAGCTTAAAACAATTATTGATACAAAATTAAAAAGGAGGGGTCTGAGCTCATACGGGACCCGGCAGCTACTGTCTAAACTAAATGCTGCCGTGATGAAACGCCATATCATGGATTATCAAGGATTCTCTCTGAAACAGTCTGGATCTCAAAGGCTTTCTCTCTTGCCGGTTATACCACAAGGTGAGTTCCTTTTTACTTTCTGCTTCTTCACACACATGCTCTCCAGTACAGGTTAGCTCTGAGTGTTAGCGATGCTAATGTAAACACCGACTATATTACGTCCAAAACAGTCGGGCATTGTTTCTGATAGCAACTTTCTGATTGGCCCGTGGGTCCACATTTCAGATATTACGTCGTATCGGACGCAAATCTGGATCAGCTCCGTTGTAGCCCCGTTTTTAGAGATTTGGGTACGGAGGAAAAGAGAGAGGGTTTTATTTTCTGATGCTGCGTGAGTTCCCCGACACACCGGGGACATCTTTATGTATAAAATACATCACAAAGAGCATTTTGCATGATAGGTCCCCTTTAAACAAACACACCCACACTTATATTCATCATAAATTCAGTGGTTTGTTGAGTACGTTTTTGGTTATAAATATCATGGATTCAAGCCTTTTTGGTAAATGTATGCTTTGTCCTTAAGTGTGTATATAAAGTGTAGTAGTGGGGTACCACAGTTTCACACTCGGCTCCCCCACATTGTCTCTGCATATAACACTACATACCCCACTAATAGAAACAGCTATTCATTCGTTTATAAATCCAGGTCTGCCATTTTCAGATAATCCAAATAGTTTTAAATGGACCACAAATCACCAAATCTAGAGTTATTATTGGACAGCAATACCATTTAGCACCAAAATCTCCTCCTATGTCAGCGGCCTTAACCAGCCGAGGTGATTTAACGGCACACCGATGATCTTCAGTGAGGATGGGAACGCTGACATTCAGGAATGCTAAGCAGCTCCTGATTGCTGAAATAAACAGTTTTCTTAAAGTGTGCCGTTATAATGAATTACACTGCATTAATACAAAGCAGCGAGTCATTAGCAGCTCCTTTAAGTGCCTGCTAATCACGGGAAATGTGTCAAATTGTTCTGTGTGTGTGTGTGTGTGCGTGTTTTATCTGATCCGGATGGTTACTAATTCCTTTTCTTTATGACGGTCATTTTTCACCGGGAACACCATGGATGTTACAAAGTTGACTAAATCATCCAAAATGCAATGAAAGTGGTGATCAGCCATTGTATATGTTCAAAGGTCTGCTGTGAAGGATGTCATAAAGCCTTAATGCAATCGAATGTAAAACTAAAAAGTTATGATTGATGAAAGTACTAAATCGGTCAGACCCGAAGACAACAGGAGGGTTAAGTTAAATAAGCTTCAAATCTCAACATCTTTTGGTTAAGTTGTGTTTTTAACAAGTTAATTAAGTTGTTTAAAAACTCATTCTCTGCATTTACATCATCAAAACAGCCAAAACGGATCTATAGATCTGACTACATATTTAATTTTATATTTGTCACATTCTTAATTGACTTTTTTTTGTGACATATTTTCGCAATAGGTCTTTCGGACTGATATCCTGCACATATTTTATCCCTCAGAATAATTAACATATTTTATTAGTTTTATTCAATTTAGTAATTTATGTTATAATAGTTATATATGTGCTCCCTTTCTACAACTTAACTCCTCTTACTGTGTAAATGCATCCTTATAAACCAAAGCACATTCCCTGTATGTATACCCCGTTAATATTGAGCCCGTGGGATAACAACCACATGTAGATCCCCCCCAAACAAGAGACAAGTGCATCCTGTGTGAACCCTCCGCTGCGCGTTTTGACCGTACTCTGTTAGAATAAAGGTTGTGACAGAGCTCAGATGTGGACACTGCCCACTCCTCGCACCAGCCTCACAGCCGGCGGGAGTTTGCGTGCGCAGTTTTCTCCCTCTCATGCATCGCAAGCGCACAGAGGGCGCACGGTGTCAGTTAGCTCGCGCCTCTCGTAGCGGTCGGTCGCTGCTTCATGGTTGCGTCTCGCAGCAGGAATTTTGGGAGTGGAAATTCCGCTGTTATACTTTCACGACTCGCTTCGTATTCTGACATTTGTGCTGTGAACACAGAGAGAGAAAGAGGCGGAGAGAGAAACACGGAGTGAAATCTGGAGAGCTTATCCTCCGATGTTCCGCTTGCTTTTCACTGAAAACCGGTGAACTACTGATTGCTCCTTCTGTCATTTTCCACTTGGAAGTATCGATCCTGTTTCCCCAAGGTTTGATGAAGAATCGCAAACTGCCATTTCTGGATTTTCCCTGTTTTGATTTGAAATCTTCCCTGCTTTTTGGATTATATGTTGTATTTAGATGGCAAGTTGTCCCCTGACAGACACGGGGATTTGGTGCTGAAGCTCGCAGGATGCTGAGGAGCCGACAACAACCACATATCTTACTTTGAGACAATCTGCGCGTATTTGTGGACGTAAACCCCCCTCTGGACGTTTCCCCCCCTCCCGTTTGTCTTTATTTTTCTTTGACATCATGTCTGTTTTGTACAATCTAAGGATGCGTAGTGGATTGCTATTGTTCATGTTCACCCAAGTCATCCTGGTTGCTTCGTTGACTCAGACTGGTAGGTGTTGACTGTTTGCATGAATACATGTGGCTTGACAACAGGCTGATTCATTTTGCATCATTTTGCACCATTGTTGCCTCTCACCTGTTAATGCCTGGCTTCTCCCCGTGAGAGCACGTCTGCAGGGGATCAACTTAGTCACATAAATACTGTGTTCAGCCTGCTATAATCACCCTAATAGAGGAACCATACTTAAGGATATTATAGAAAATACACCGATTGTAGATAGATAGAATATTAGCGATACAGAAAGACCCTTAAAAGTACCTTACAATGAATGCAAACTAACAATGTACCATCACAGACACACCTTTGTTAAGATTTCCACATTATAGTGGAAATAAAAACAAATGATTGATGGTTTGTTCGCGCTTCATCCATTCAGAGATGCATTTTGGAGCTTGTGCGCGCTGAAGCTTGAGCTTGAGCTCAGGCTGCGAGTAATTTCCTAAATTATTCATTTAGAAAATTACATTTGATCATGCTGCC